>CM056603.1:37466406-37814489 GCA_029721355.1 Tegillarca granosa
TCTCGACAAAGTTTATTCAGTATTAAATTCGGTTAAAATACAAATCAAATGAACCATAAAACAATGGTCTTAATACACATGTGGTCTTTATATAGAGGTTTGCTATGATAATTGATACTGTAACTTTCATGTCTAATAATAGAAACTAAAAATTTTGCTAAAAGTACAGAATCATCCAAAGTTGAATCCAAACTAAATCCAGCTTTCATCATTTATCAAGTAGATACTGTTTGTATAATTTTTCGTCTTGTGAATTACTAAATCTCGGAACAAAGTTTATTTTCACTATTTCTGTAAATCCTTCTGAGATTTCCGGTTCCTTATTTAGATCTGAAAATAAAATTCAATATTTTACCAATCACAATCTGAACTTTCTGAAACATGATTTGATATTTAGAAAATTTAAAATCAGTCCAAAAGGCTACATATAGGCTCATTAAAACTGTGCTTTCCAAGTTACATAGAATAAAAGAAATAATGGAGTTTTATGCCAAAACAAGATTCTTTTACCTGTATCAAGGCAGTGGCCAGGACTTGGGTGGTGGAGAAAACTGGAGTGCCTAAAGAACAACTAACATTCAGCAAGTGAACTGAAAAACTTCCTCACACCAAGATCTGATTCAAATGGATTCAAAACCAATCCATGTGAGGTACCTCTCTTTTTCAGGTATGAAATAAGAGTAATATACTTAAATTTGGATGGGACACTTATTCAGTTTTTTAAAAAAAATTGCCTTTCATTAATACATATACTTAAAGATATTTTAAAATATATACTGTATGTATCTGGTTTCTTCAACTTAATTATAAAGATTCTTCTTTGTAATTAGGTAACTATCAGAACAAGATACAAATCAAAATACCCAAGCATTGGCACAATGTGGACTGGAGTTATATTTTCTTTTTCTTTTTTAAATCAAAATCAAAATTACAATCTTTATATCAAAGTGTTTTATTCTAGGATAGAGACAAGTGAAACCACAAAATTTTGACAAACCATATAGACTTATACACTATTTCGCTTTTTGCCGACAGTTGAGTAGGATTTTGGCATTAAAAAGAGAGTTTGGTGATCAATTTGTAAAGAAAACCATAAAAAATAGACTTCTTAAATCTAAAATAATGTGTTGAATAGAAAGGAGACAAGATAATGAGATACAGTATACATACTATCTCTCTCTCTCTCTCTCTCTCTCTCTCTCTCTCTCTCTCTCCATCTGTGCAGTGTGCATGTATGTGCACGTGTGTATGTGGTGTGTGTGTGTGTGCATATGTGTGTGTGTCTGTGCACTTACTTGTAGGAATTCATTATCATGTCATTAATTGGTTTGTGCATCTTATCTGTAATTTCTCTAAACTGGAAAAAGAAAAAAAAAACTGTAGCAATCAGCTGACCCAAGTCATTTCATAATCTTTCTTTAACGTTTTACAGTTTTCTTTTTTGAAATTAAAAATTTGAATTTCTGTGATAACTTAAAGTTTAAAACTAAAGTTCCATGCATTTCAAGTTATCAAAGACCCTTTATATATGAATTTTCATGAGAAAAAAACAAAAACAAACAAACAAACAAAAACAGAGAGAAAATCAAACCTTTTCATTGTGTCTGGCTTGATAGTGTGATGCTGTAAACAGGAAACACCTACACTGCACTCCTGCTCGTTTGGCACATTCAATATACCTGAAAATATATCAATTAAAATGATACAGATAAAAACATCTCATAAACTACAGGCATGGCTGTAAAGTTTGGGTATAGTTTTCATCTTAAAATAAGAGTTCTATAAGGGCCTTGAAGCTCACATGATCATCTTGGCTTGCAAATACATGTACATGTATAAATACAAATTTTTGGAAATAAAATTAGGTATGTTAAAAGTACATCATATACTTGTACTTTATTTGTTTCAGACACTAGTGCCCTTGACGCCAAGGTTTGAAGACAAATAATGTGATTTTCATATATAATACAAATAACTTCCAGATTATATTTTCTGGTTTATACAGGTTTCAAATGGAATATTAAATTTTACTAATACACATACAAACATCCACACTTACTGGGATCAAGACTCAACATCTGGATTGTGTGTCAATGACAACACTGCTACCTTCTTAGTAACAGATACATACAAACATCCACACTTACTGAGATCAAGACTCGACATCTGGATTTGTGTTGCCAATGACAACACTACTACCTTCTTAGTAACAGATACATACAAACATCAACACTAACCTGGATCTAGACTCAACATCTGGATTTGTGTTGTCAATGACAACACTGCTACCTTCTTAGTAACAGATACATACAAACATCCACACTTACTGAGATCAAGACTCGACATCTGGATTTGTACTACCTTCTTAGTAACAGATACATACAAACATCAACACTAACCTGGATCTAGACTCAACAGCTGGATTTGTGTTGTCAATGACAACACTACTACCTTCTTAGTAACAGATACATACAAACATCAACACTAACCTGGATCTAGACTCTACATCTGGATTTGTGTTGTCAATGACAACACTACTACCTTCTTTAAGAGATCTGTACATTTATTTACACACTTCTGCCAACTACCCAGTGTATCCTACAAAGATGGAAGATTTGTATTTTTATTTGAATATCCAAAATGTACCAAAACAATATTATATGTGTGTGCCCTTTGGGTATGTGTGATTGAAATAAGAGTGAAGTTAGTGAATAATTAATTTCCTACTAATTATGCTGAAAATATGCTATAAATTGTTTTAATTGTGATAATATACTGTTTTTAAATAACAATTTTTTTTTTAAATTTAAAAAAAAAAATTAAAAAAAATAAAGAATTGTTTTAAAAAATTTCATATATAAACATTCACGAAAATCTCTTCAATAATACATTTTTGATAATTTTTTAAAAATTATTTTTTATCTTTAATGGAAAGTATAAGAAAGAAACATTAAAAAGACAAGTGTGTAAATACATGGACTTAAGCTTCTTATCTGTACACTCAAAAACCTAAATGCTTGGACTTATGGCTATTTTCTGTACACTCAAACATGTAAATACATGGACCAATATCTGTATAATCTAAAATGTGAAAACATGGACTTATGCCCATTATCTGTTGAATCTAAAACATACAATAAATGGACCTATGCCCATTATCTATACCCTCAAAAACATAAACAAATGGACTAATGCCCATTACCTGTACACTCAAAAATGTCAATACATGGACTTTTGCCCATTATTTCTTCACTCAAAAACGTAAAAAACACTTTCCAATTACAGTGCCTTTCAATTTTGGGTTCCAATCACACTTGGCCAAACTCTAGTGTGGGAAAGTGTGTGTTACTTAACTTGCCGAAGGTTGGTGGTTTTCAACAGACACTCTGATTTTCTCCATCCTTGAAATGACTGCCTGGATATAATCTAAAGAATCTTGACCGGGGTCGTAAAACACCATTTCTCCACTTCACTCCATTGGGAGAGTACTGATGGAGAAAAGGTGAAATATTATAAGAATGAAAAAAAACAAAAAAACAACAACAACAACACATTACCCGATTGACATAATCATATCCTTTAGGAACCATGTATGTGTTGGCAAAGAACGATTTACCAGCTGAAATATAAATAAACATGTGTGTAGATAGATGAATGAATTTTTGTGAGCCAAGAATACTCTGTCACATAATTAGAGGTCTGTTCAAGAGAAAAGTTGATTTCAAATGTGCTCACAACTTTTTATGTCTACTGAATGCAAGCAATCACATTGAATCTAAGTCATCATAATCATCCAGATGCTTTAAAAATAATCCCCCTTAGATTTGGACATGGACACTTGACTGGAGAAAAAATGTCAAAATATAAATTAAACCGGACATCTGTACACAAGTTTAACTAATTCCATAAAATTGGGCATCTGTACAAAAGTTTTAACTAATTTCATCATTCAAATCCCTTCTAAAAAGATACAAACACCAGTACTGAAATATAAATTGAAATGCATGTTGGTTTCAGAATTTGTTAAAACATTTCCAAGGGATGCCATCTTGAATCCAAGCTGAACAACCCTATGTGCACTTGCACACATGCAACTGGGCAAACAATCTTCCCTGATTAGTTTGCTTGCCAAAATGAAAGCTTATGTACACTGTCTTGAACAGGCCTTAAATTTATGTCTATATATAAAAATAGGAAATAACTTCTATGACAATGGTTTTACTTAACCGCATCAAACATGATATTTTACTCATATGGGTGGTTATCAAAGTAATTATATAATGTATTGATTGCAACTGTCCCCACAACAATCAAAGTCATCATTTCCAAAATAGTAAAATATACTTTAATACTCACATGCTGGAAATCCAACAAGCAAAACAACCTATAGAAAAAAATAAGATTACTTTAATGAGCAAGCTCAACCAAAAAAGAGCCCTCCATCCCCACCCACCCAAACAGTCCCCCCCCCCCCCCCAAAAAAAAAAATTGTCCCAGAAAAACACTTTTCATGGGCCAACTCTGTCCATCTTTTTAGTTTTTGTTTAGTTTTAAATTAAATTAGGTCTGAAAATTCTCAATTTAAATATAAAAATAAAACGCATCATTTTATGTTACAAGTCAACCCCATTTTTGAAAACATGACCTTTTTTTTATCAAAGTTTGGACAAGGATGACCCTACACATTTCTTGATTAACTTTATATTACAAATTACATGTATGTATTTAAAGATTATCAAATTTTCAAGAACATACAGCAAAACCTTGATTCATTGCCATCATTTGATCTGTCAGATTTTTTGCATTTCAAAGAGGTTCAGCATTTTATCAAGAGTGACACAAAGAGAAAAAACAAGAGCTGTCAGAAGACAATAACTCTTGCTTGCACCCCAACATACAAATACAATGTAGTCATGGTAGTTCTTATTCGTTTCTCTGCAATTTAAATTTATCACAAATCACTTATGGCTTAAGATGTCATCTGCACTGAGTAAATGATAATTCATTACTTATAACATGAAAAATTTCAACATTAAAAAACTTTAACAGTAAACTTTAACAGTTTGACCTTGACCTTTGACCTTCAGCCTTTGCAACTTTATCTCACATCCTTTATGGCTTTAGATATCATCTGCACCAAGTGTGTGATAATTCATTACTCATAAAATGAAAAACTTCAACATTAAAAAACTTAAACATAAAACTTTATTATTGGATGCTGAATCTTATGCTCATGCCAGGGGTAAGAGCTGAGCTCTCTGCACTTACATGTATGTGAAAGAAAACTAAAAAGGCTTTGAGACCTTATAGTACTGTGGCAATGAGCAAATAGGCATTATAACAAGGATAATTGGTTGTTTGAATGTTGTTTTAATTAGTAACCATCAAATCTTCAGCTCGTTCTATAGCAAGCCACTAGATGCACCCTAGCCTTTTAATTGAAAAAATTAGGATTACTATCTTTTCTAACCCCCCTCTCCATAATTAACTTCAGGCATGGTAACATCTGGGAATCCCTGTCAGCAAAAAAAAAAAAATGGTGATAAAATTTTACTTCTGGCAATTACGTGTATTTTGGTGATTTGAAAGTTTGTGTTAAGCCCCCCAAAAAAAAGACATGGATAAGAGAGTTTGGGTATCAAAATTATCAACTTGGCAACAAAATTACGCTTCTGTTAAAATTTCTGGTGACAAAATATTTGGAACCTGAGCTACAAACAAAATAGAATGGCTTCAAGAAGATGAACAGTACTCTTACAATCATTTTATAGATCAAGCTGTTGGTCGGCATGGTAACAAGAATGTTCCTTTCGTTTACATACTTAACTTACCTCTTTTTTTGTAGAAACAATCAATGCATCTTTAGGATCAGTCAATGGATCACTGCTGCTGACTTTTTTCTAAAGACATAAAATGAAAAATAAATCAACTACTGTTTTGTGTATACAATAAAAGATATGTAAACAGAATATTTCTTAAAATTTATAATATTTACGAAAAGTTTTTCTATAATTTGTAAAGTTGTTTAAAGTGTGCATTTACAAATAAATAATCCTCTTATCCCCTTGGTTTAATCTTACTGGAGCAGATCCTTGTGTAAAAATCTTTCTGTTTACTTACTAAAAATAAAAGTTTTCTCAAGGTACTCTGCTTTTTTACCATTCATTAACTGACCAATTCCACAGAAGCGAAAGAAATTTGATATGTGCATAAACATTAGTTTATTTTTTAATTAATTTTTTTTAAAATGGTCTGAAACAGACTGACCATTTTTTATCTGGCCTAAAAAATGCAAATCACACCAGCTATGTGGTCACTATTGTCCACTTTGGTGCAACTTTTACTTATTAAGTTAAAGCTTTTCAAACATTTTTTACCAATTTTTAAGTGAAACTTGATATATTTACATAGAACATAAATTCTAACGCAAATATTTTGTAAACAGAATTTTGATTGGACCTTGCAGTAAAATATCTGTTTTAAGGTTGGAGTTAAGATGTCGCATGCTATCTAAGTAACGATTACGTAATGTATTCCTACACATCGGTACTATGCTTTTGTTTACAAAACATAAATGATGGACTCTGATTCCGTACTGCCAACTTTTGTCATAGAATGGATATAACTTTTACCCAAACATTGCCAGGTAGACCTTAATTTGCGACAGTAAAATCCAGATTTTACGGTCGGAACTCTTCAAATGCAAAACAGTTATCTCCTAATTGATTTCACATGAAAAATATTAATGGCATGTCTAAAAAAGATTGAGGATGGTTGTTTGGTTGTAATCTTGTTAAACATTTCATCAGCAATTATTTAGCTATTTGTGATGATAACATGGTTAAAATCTCTCAGGATTAATCTAAAAACAGGCTTTTGTGTGTATGAGGTGTGTATTATTGTCTGTCTTGTTCTAATTAGAGCTGCAACGATACGGGTTAAACCGTATTGCGATATACTGCAATATTTCACTTCCATATTGCAAAACGTACCAATACGTATTGTGAATTTATTAAAAATAGAATTCTTCATCTTCCAAAACGTGTTTCCCGATCCAAGCCATCATTATCATTTGGAAACAACTACACATTACTTTTGTAATGGGTAACAACAAGCCTGCATAAGATCATATTCACATTTGTATATTTTCCCATTGATCCTACGTTAGTTACAAATGCACTGGCGACTTTGTGCGACTCTATGATTTTTTTTTCTTATATCATCAAAAACCGGTATGTGTAAACCGTATCGTGATAATTGTATTTTTCCTATCCAAACTGGTAATACATGTACTGGTATACTGGTATATCATTGCAGTTCTAGTTCTAGTACACTAAGATGACTTATTCATAAGGTACTAGCTCACCATGTCATCATGCCGCAATCAAGCATACTACTGTCACAGTCACATTATCCTGTCACTGGGTGAACTAGTCAGTACTCTGTCCTCCTGATGCCGATCATCGAGCAAGGAAGTAGTATTTCATACAAGTCATTATGTAAAATCTGGCTGGGGTGGATGCTCTATCACTGAGTCACAGAGCCAGTCAATCCAGGATAAAGGACATGTTAGGTAACGAGTGGTCTAGAAATAGGACAATTATACAACAATGCAACTTACCGGATCAAAATCTGGCATACTAAATGGAGCTTTCTTTTGTCCGAGAAAATACTCTTCAGGCGTATAGAATGTTATCCCAGCATTCAAAGCAAACTATGAAAAAAAGGTTAGATTTGATTTTTAAAACAATCTGCTTGTTTTTTTTAACTGATTGTTTTTATTTTCAAAATTTCCAACTAAAAGGAGATCATTTTTAAAAATAATTTTGTGTTAATTTCAACACCAAGTAACATAATGGTCAAAAACCTATTACTATTATCCCAAAATCTGTGTGTGGTATTATTTTGTTCTATTTGATTTTAATCAAACAATTTAATTAATCATGCGTGCATGACATAAAATCCACAGTGCTCTAGGATTCCCATTTCCCAACCAAGTGAATTTTGGTTACGGGAAAGTGATAAATATTTGCTTTCTTCTCCGTGGGAAAGTGAAATTCATTACGAAAAATGCATATTTTCATTATCCAATGCCGTTTTTTTTACATTTTCCACTAGTAAACGTTAAATAATAACCTCTTTAAATTGAACCCTGTTCTCGGAATTTCCATTCTTCACCAGTAAAGGGAGATCACTCGCATAGTATCTCAATGTTCATATTTGGCTTTATAGTTTTGCATCAAGTAATGATTTTTTGTTTTTGTTTGTCAGAACATGTTTTTGTTTTCTAATATTAAAAACAATTGACTTTTTAAAATTTTGTTATTTATAAAATGTTAAATGTTAATATACAATAAACAAACAGTTTGAAGAACAGCTTAATGTGTAATACTACTTCTACTACATTCAGGTCATACTGACATATCTGTTTTTTTTTTTTTTTTTTTTGATTTTTTTTTTTGTGGGAAATTTATGGATTTTACAGATTACATTTATTGTAAATAAATTGATTTGACCTCTGCTTGGTTTTGAATTTTTTTTTATTTGCTTGCATCTACTGTGCATTTTTCTTCCCAAGATATGGAAAAAGTGAAATTTTTCTGTGGGAAAGTGGATTTTCTATTGTGATTTTCCTGTGGAAAGTTAGTGTCAAGGAAAAATCCTAGAGCATTGATCCATGCAGACAGAGCTCGGACTCTTAATAATGTGTATCACATGGAACATGCAAATTAGCTGGTAAATCAAATATACATGTACATGTATAAAATGCTGACAATTCAACATCAGGGTAATAACATTTTAAGCTATATTTGTCTAGTTCATCATTTAAGACCAACTGCTTTTACTACAAACTTTATAATCATACCCAAGACAATAGACAAAAGAGTATTCTGAAAACATTTTTAATCCTACTTAACTTTGAAGATAATAACAAGACAAACACATCTACCAACCATTCGTGAAGTTAAGAGAGAGAGAGAGAGAGAGAGAGAGAGAGTGTATTAATTGCAAGATTTAAAGTTATTTTGGTTTGGACAGGCACAATTTTTCTTACAAGCCTATCACCGCAGGAAAAATCTTTTTTCTTCTTTGCTGCCCATTTTTCTGGTCTTCCTGCAGCATCTAAATAAACACAGAAAAATGAATTATACAGAAATATCAAATGATAACAATGATCACATTATTTAAAGCTGCATTAAGTTTTTCAATTTTCTGATTGTTTTTTTTTTTTTTTTGATTTTTTAAAAATATATATTTAAATTATTATATATATTTAATAACTTCTAATTATGATCCATGCGATTCATTTTCTAAAATTTCATTCCTATTAGCAGAATACAAATGGAATCCTCTAATGGGTTGGTCAATGTTTAACGGTGATTATTATTAGCTTGGAGCATGTGCATGGATGTACGGGGATTCCAACTAATCAAAGGTGAAACCTGACAAATCGAATTAATTGTCCGTCATTAATATCCAAATCTCCATATGAAATGCTAAGGTTGAAGTGTTGCTCAAGGGGAAAATAAGTTTTCTCGCTGAAGTGTTGCTCAAGAAGGAAAATAAGTTTCCTCATTGAAGTGTTGCTCAAGGGGAAAATAAGTTTTCTCACTGAAGTGTTGCTCAAGAAGGAAAATAAGTTTTCTCGCTGAAGTGTTGCTCAAGAAGGAAAATAAGTTTTCTTTCATTGGTTTACATGTGTATTTATCTTATTTGATGAAAAATTTATTATACAAATATCCAACGACATTTGAGTTTATCAAATTAAAATTTACCTCCAACATAAAAACTTTCTTCTCTATTTATTTTAATCCCATCATTATCCTGAAATAATTAAACAACATATTTTATTAGTACATATAGACCACCCATCAAAACCAAATAAATATGAATTTTGTAGACAAGAGAAAATATGAAGAAAAGTGACAATACATTTTAACAAACAGTATGGGAAATTGCGTTCATTTTATGAAATAAGTATAGTTATGAAACTATCATCACTTACATTCAAACAAGAGGCCCATGGGCCTTAACGCTCACCTGAGGACATGGCCAACCTGAGGATATATCCAAAATCATTTGCAAAAATACATAAAATATTCTAATATACATTCCTACAAAAAAGTTAATAGTTTTCAAGATAATTAACAATTTGAGTCTTTTTATGCATCTATGACCTTGACCTTTAAACTTAAGACCTTGAATCTTATATCAGAATAATCACCATATCAATTCCTACAATATTCTTATATACATGCCATACAAAAAGTTAATAGTTTCCAAGATAATAAACAATTTCAGTCTTTTTATGCACCTATGATCTTGACCTTTGAATGTATGACCTTGAGCCACATATCAAAATGATTGTCATATCAATACCTACAAAATTCTAGTATATATACCTTTGCAAAAAGTTAATAGTTTTCAAGATAATTAACAATTTGGGTCTTTTTATGCATCTATGACCTTGACATTCAAATGTAAAACCTTTAATCTTATATCAGAATGATCACCATATCAATTCCTACAATAATCTAATATACATGCCAATACAAAAAGTTAATAGTTTCCAAGATTATTAACAATTTCAGTCTTTTTATGCACCTATGACCTTGACCTTTGAATGTATGACCTCGAGCCATATATCAAAATGTTTGTCATGTCAATACCTACAATATTCTATAATACATGCCTATACAAAAAGTTTATAGTTTTCAAGCTAACGCACAATTTTAGTCTTTTTTAGCAAAAAAAATAACATTTCAGGGGCAACAACTCCTACATGCATTATCATACAGTCACGAAACTTTGTACCTTTTTACATTTTGTCCTGCTAAACATTTTAACAATGTTTTAATATTATATATCTCTTATAATTTGGAAGAAAAAAGCCTAAAACTGCACAAATTACAAACTAGGTCATGACCTTGAACTTTGACCTTGACCCCATTTTGAAGGTTATTTCAAGGAAAAGTCAAACTGAAAACCCCATGTCAGTATCTATTCATATAGTCAAGTTATAATAATTTGAAGCCATTTTACGAAATTTTCAAAATTAAACGCAAAAACGCGTAACCTAATTTTTTACCAAATTTCACGAAATGAACAATTTATAAGCTTAAGACCCTAGAGAAGCCAAATATCACATCAGATTTTTTCTTCCGTCATCGCTTTCGGAGAAGAAGATTTTTTTAAGTTTTTTGGAACCATGGGTCACCTTGACCTAGTTTTGGGAGCCATGACAACGTCACGAACAAATCTGAATTGCACTGGCCCATATATGCATCTGACCAAGTTTCATTGAAATCTACCTCATAGTTTTAGAAAAGAAGTTGAAAATGTAAAAGTTTACGCCACGGACGACGACGACGACAACGCCGCCGCCGCCGATGACAACGTCAGACAAATTTTGATCAGAAAAGCTCACTTGAGCCTTCGGCTCAGGTGAGCTAAAAAGCTGTCAGAGTTGTCAGTTATTGATTAACAGTTTGATAAATATAATTATCAATAAATAAGATATGAAGCTGAAAATGTGCTAAAACTTAAACATCAAAATAAAAGTAACTAAAAGCACATAAAAAACTATCTATTGTAACTATAAATGACATGAAATGGCCTCAAAAACTAGTTTCAGAGAAGGAGTCTTGAACCACTGTGATTTAGCTACCTATGGTTTGCCACAAACAATATGGAATTGTCTCCATTTCCAAAAGTGATATGTAGCATGTTGTTTTAAAGAAGTAGAAAATAAGTGTTAACAACATGCATAGACCAGCACATACTTATAGATGTACATTTTTCCATTGACTAAAGTTTAATAATACACATGTAATAATAATAATAATTTCTGTGCTTATACCTTCTCTTTCAAATGATTCCACATTCCTAAACAAGGTTTTCGGAAAATGCCACCACCAGTAGACACCAAAATCTGTAAATCAAATAAAAAAAAAAATTAAAAATCAAGTAAATTCACTTTCAAAAATATTAAAATCTAGCGATCAAATGATATGTGATTGGTATTTATCGTTACAACCAAATTGTGATGAGAAATCAAAAAGGGAATCAAGATATTATTGAAACAATGCTACATAATGATTTGTTTTACTTTTTTTGTTAGAATATTCAAAGAAAAATATTTATAAGGTTAATAACCTCATATTTGATCATTTTACATACATGTTAAAATAAAAGATTATCAATTTTGTCTGTCTAACGTTTGTCATTCAAGCAAATTTGAAAAAAGTTTAGAGATCATATGTGTACTTTTTTCTAGAGTTGCATATTTTATTGTGGCTGCAACAAAGGCAAGAGACCTTGGTATCAAATCATACGACTTGAACACAGCAAAATTTAATGACATATTTTGAAGGTCAAATATTGACACCAAGGTCATGTGATATGGGGTAAAATGTCGATATTTCATCATTTTAAATGGGGAAAAAGTGAAAATTTAAACTGAAGAACTCCAAACAAATAAAAATTCATATTTTACAATTAATCACTGAACACAAGTGACCAATTGACTGCTTGTTCAAAAACGTTAGCTAAAAGCCTGCAGAACATTTTAACTTAGTTTTACCTGCACAGGTACCCCCATTTTTTCTGCTACAATACAAAACTTTTTCTGTAGATCTTCAATTTTCTGTTTTCCTTTGGCCACACCCATCTGTAATGTAATGTAACCATAGAAACATAAATACACAGTAGCTCATGTAATGTAAAGTTAGCTTTATTCATTCTTATAAAGTCTTTACTATATTACTAGCAGTCCATAATTGTTTGTCATTTACATGTACATATTTGGAGAACAAAACTCCATATTTCAAAAAAAAAAAAAACATTCAAAAATATAAAACCCAATGTAAAATTTACTGACCTAATGGGGAAAATAACCAGACTTATTCAAAAACTTTCTTTAATTCTGTGCATATACATGTAACAATTTTTTAATGTTTTTAACAAGATAACAAATATACTACATGTATGTCCAAAATATCCCTTATGCACTTTCCTAGTTTACAAAATGAGATATGATTACTGTTATTTTTATGAGAAAATTTTTTAATAAAAGAAAAATTTAGAAAAAATCATGTGACAAACAATTTTGGACCAATATTAGATAACAAATATACTATGTCTAAAATATCCCTTATGTACCTTCCTAGTTTACAAAATGAGATATGATTACTGTTATTTTTATGAGAAAATATTTTAATAAAAGAAATACTTTAAAAAATCATGTGACGTTTAATTTTGGACCAATAGTATATATATGTTGTCAGGGGATTTTCCCATCCCTCCATCTACCATGTAACCTTGAAACCCAAACACTACCAATTCTTTACCTCTTAATTGAAACCTGCTTCTCGTGGTTTTACAGTCTCTATGCCTATTGAAATCTATACAGATAAGGATCCAGATTCATTAATTATAGCAATAAAAAAATATTGTCTGACAGACAACCCAGTTCATCTCATTTAGGGATGGGTGAAATGACATTTTATGTCCCAGTCGAGGCTAATATTGAAGTATCAGTGATGAAAGAAAATAAAACACTAAAAGAAAACCATGAACTTCAGCAAGTGAATACTTAAAAAAAAATACCTGTTGAATTTTGATGCACTGAATGTGTACATTTCGGTTCTGACAAAAATACCTGTTTAATTTTGATGTGTCGTATGTGCACATTTCGAAACTGGCAAAAATACCTGGTTAATTTTTATGTGCTGTATGTGCACATTTCAAAACTGACAAAAAAAATTTTCATGCTAGAAGTTGCCCCATCTAGAATGTGAACTAAGGTGTTGATTGGTTTTGGGATGTAAAATACTTAGTTGGAGGGGAGTTGTAATCGAAATATTGGTACTTATTTGCCAAGGTCAGTTCTGTACTTGTGTTACCTGGTTAGTAAAGAAGACTACTTTATATCCATCAGCATGAAGTTTCTTCAACTTTCCCGGTACCTCTGGATACAATATCCTACAAAAAATGAAATTCAAATATTAAAGCAATGAGTCACAAATTTGCTATGTGTTGTTTTTTTTACTGTTCATTGAAATGCATTATTTTTTCAATAAAACATTAAAAAATATAGTTTCACATTACTGATTTACATGATACTGGATGAAGATTCAAGTTTATGTAGAATTTATTTTGAGAAATGATTTAATAAATGTTTGGATCTGACTGTATTTTCATTAGTGTAAAGGATAAACTCACAAAGACCATAGCTCAGCTCAATACCTAGTCCATCAACAAATCACCTTAAAGAAAAGACCGCCTTTGTGGCTAAATGGTAGAGTGTCTACCAAGAGAATGAGAGGTTGTGGGTTCAAATCCCAGTCAGGTCATAAAGATGACTTTAAAATTTGAGATACTGTTTTCACTACCTTGCACTCAACATTGAAAGGACGGAGTATTTACTAGTTCACTCAGTGCCAGGATAATGGAAGGAGGAGTGGTATGCTCGTCTATGGCATACTGATTTGGTGAGTTAGCACCTTTCCAAAACACTGCACTAAATATGCACTAGTTTTATGGTAGACCGTAATACACATTTGCTCATCTCACACATTCAAAACCTTGTTCGTAAATTTATCCATAGAGAGTTGCTCTTGTCAGGAATAGGCCACTGTGGTAGCTCTGTTGGTAGAATGCTCGCTCCGTAAGTGGAAGGTCGTGGGTTCAAACCCCAGCCGGATCTGACCCAAGACTTGAAAGTGGGTAGTGACTGTTCTTTCACCAAGCACTCAGCATTAGGAAATGAAAGTCATGGTTCTTTTGAATGGGAACTTAAAATAAAAGAGGTCCCGTGTCATGGTAGGCATGGCACAATAAAGAACCCTGCTGTATAATGCCATCAGTGCAATGTACAGGCAAAGTTTCTGCACTTTCGCCTATAGCTGGCGACATCTTGATATAAGTGAAATATTCTTGAATGGAACGTTAAACACAATTACTCAACTCAAGTCAGGAATAGCTGAAACTTGCAGTTACTACATTAAACACTACAGCAAAAACAACAACTTTAAAGAAAACATTTTAAAACATTTGTCAATAATTTTTTAAGTACCTATGTGCTACCTGGCAGGTGTATTGTGTAATGGTCTTTTGTTTACCTGACAGACCAATGATTAACATGATTACCTGTAATTAACACCTTCAAATAAAGTTTGTGTCAACTGACAAAGAACAACACTGTTGACAATAAGCCATTCAATTTCAAACTGACTTTATGTTGGGTTTTGCAATCATTTAAAAGTGGAGTTAAGTTAATGCTGGTAATGCCCCAGTCAAGATTTTTTTCACTTGAGGTAGTCAGTTCTGATTTGGTAAAAAAAACAAGAGCACCAAGGGAAAAACCAATGATCTTTAACAAGTGAACTAACAAACTAACTCACACTAGTGTGTTTGTCTAAGTGGGATCGGAGCCTTAGTGGTTAGAGTCACTTATCTATAAGCAAATGCTGTATTCCTCTTGGACACCTAGGTTCATCATTAATTTTTGAGGTATACCGTAATCTCAACATTTTTGTCTGTGAGAAAAAATGTCAAAATATAGATTGGTTGATAGAAATAACATACCTCCAATCTCCTGGGTGTTTTGGAAAGACATTTCCAGATTGGGTAGTAATAATTGTTCCATCTATATCAAAACCTGCAATCTGAAAGGTTCAAAGCCAACAATAAAACTACTTAACTGTCTATATTTCTTATGAAAGTTACTATGGTATTTAAACAAATAAAAAGCCTGATAGACCTGTATTTCTCACATGGACGAAGACAACAGACATAAAAACTATCTTTTGACAAAAATTTACAAAATACATTATTTATGGGATTGTGACTCTAAAAATGCAAATAACCAAAAAAAAAAAATCCTCACACTCAATGAATTATTTTGAAGAGTTCTTTTAAAATTTGACCTAGAAGGTCGCAGGGGTATATTTTTAGTTGGCTACATGTATATCAAAACACACACAAAAATATTCCTATAAAATTTTGTCCTAACTGACCTGTAAATTTCAGACAATTCAGAGAAAAGGTGTAATGGTTATATATACAACTGTCAAGATTCCATTTATTTTGTGGTGGTCAGTTATAAAATAAAGGAGGAAACTATATTGCCTGGAAACAAAACACTAACCTTTTAAGACAAGATTTGCTATTTTTATACATGTATATCTTTGTTAGAAAGTAGAATATCACAATTTACTGCAGGGACTTTACCTGTTGGCATATTGATACAAGTGAAAATCTTAAATTCTTATTTGTGACATGGATTTTCAATTAGATAATCATTAAATTAAAATGTAAATGGTCAAGTTTAAATACCTTGCTTCTTGCAATCACACCTTTCACGTTACACACATAAAGTTTATCATACTGCATCCATTTTGTCTCAGTAGCCGGAGAACCTTCTTTTTTCTCTGAATGATTTTTATCTTTCCCATGTTTACTGTCACCATGGTGACTGTGTTCTGATTTCTTTTTGTTATTTTCTTCTTTTGCAGATTTTTTTAACGATTTTAGTTTTTCTTCAACACTTTTAACATGACCATCATCATCATTGTCTTCATTATCAGTAATTTTACTCTTTGACGTGTTAGAAGATTCCGTCCTAGCCTTTTTCATTGGCTTATTATTCTTTTTATCATCATCATCTGACGGGGCAGGACGCTTGACACTACTGCTTACGGAAGCCGAGGTTTTACGTTTATTATCAATACTACTTTTATCAGAATCTTTCGTGGAAATTTTATCTTCCTCTTTGACACAGAACCGGACTTTATGTGGGTATTGTCCAGTTAAGAGATATAATATTGCCCCCGTCTGAAGTGTACACAGGCGGCCAGTCTCTAATTCCGTTCCATCTATAGCACTACTGTTTCCACCAATCTGTTTAACTGTTACTTGCTTCTTCTTCCAGTTTGATGTTATTTCTACTAAATACAAAAAAGACAAAATATACATCAGATGTAACATGTGGTAGATTAGTTCAGGCTTCAAAAGTCAAAGGTTAAATCTCCAATCAAAGTTGTATGACATATCCCTGATTGGAAATTAAATTTCCACTGCTACAGTTCATGCAGAAATCTACTCCTATTAAATAAGAGTTCGAGACGTCACAATATCAAAAAACGTCTTGCCAGCGTCTCGGGACTCTTATTTAATAGGAGTAGCAGAAATCTTGGTAAAGAGTTATCTAATCTAAAAATGTGAACTTATGAATCACAGTTCTATTCTTAGCCTAGGGTTGAATCCCAATCTTGGTAGATTCTTTGTGTGAGAAAATTGCTCAGTTGAGCCTTTCTTTTTTCTTTTTTTTTCAGAGAAGGTGGTTTCCTTAATTATTAATTATTAAACTGACTGTCTCGATTAAGTAATAGAATTTTGACTGGGGTCCAATTAGCAATGCAGAGTGAGGTCAGTCCCTGGAATTGAGTACAACTTTTGGTATTTTCCATTCATCTAAGGTCCTAGCTAGTTTTTCAGTCTAGGTGTTGAAATAACTTATTGCCAGTGCAGAATTGACATGGAGCTGAAATGACCTGGTATGGAAATGACTTGATGCTGAAATGACTTTTCTGGTACAAAAATGACTGTGCCAAAGTGACTAAAATTCACTGATCCGCCAAGTAAATGCAGTCCCTACGAACTATTGAGAAACAAATTGGCAATATTGTGAAGGTTCTTTTATTCTGAATATTCTGAAACAGAAAGCAATTCCACTACAATGTTTGTGTTGGCGTGAAACCGTTCAAGTTTTATTATCTTCTTTAAATGACAGTGATGGCTCCTCAATTGAAGGGCTTTGTTTGATCCTCAGCCGAGACACAGGGGGTAAGGAGGTGGATTTCGTAGGCTGGGGCGTTTCATAATTTTCCACTGTTAAAAAATAGCAAGATTAACACTAAAATAATTTACACTGATTTCTTGAACATCTTGGATCTATAATGCGAGTCTGAGGACTCCGTCCTATTAAAACAGGCTGGCCATCTGGTAGGGGAATTGGATCGTGTGTGTTGTTTACGCAGACAAGTTCGCATGACCGAATCATTCCTTCTATCCAAGTCCAACTTTTAATCAGAGGGGCTGGTAACTTGTCCAAGAGTTGAGGGAAAATCACGGTCTGTAATCTGTAAATGCACTTCGCCAGTGTTAAAAACTTTCACAGAGACAGAGTTTAAAGAATTTTTGGCAAATTTAACTGAAAGGAATGTCTTTTAAACATAAACGGTGGTGTCAGCATTACCAAACACAGCGCCAGAATATTGAATTTGCACTTTTTTGTTTTTCAATATTGAAGAGTTCTTCTTCCTTGCAAGGGGCTGTTTCAAAATCCACAATCACACCAAATCGATGGATTCAGGAATAAATAAATAAATAAATAAATAAATAAATAAATAAATGATTAAATAAAGAAATAAATTTAATTTGAAAAATTGAAAAGGATCAGATTTCAAAATATTTACATATTTAACTTAAAACTGAACCACTTCTTCGAGATTTAATTTCAGAGTTCCTTATCCACCAGATAGAAGAGGACCGTGACACTCATCAACATAAGAAAAAAATCTAAAAAAAATAATTAAAAAAGACTTGGACAGACTAGTGGCGTGATTCTAGTACTTTTATTCATCATCCGAATTATGTTTGGTTAATACACAGCGACATTTCAGGGCAAACGTTTGACATGTCACTGGTTAACAAACCCCAAAGTTATCCGAAAAAACTTGAAATCTTTCATTTTCCCACATTCTTACTGTTTTCACCTTATTTGGTTGTACATATTACTTGGCACTATATAACAAGTGTAGCATGATATACTAGAGTATTTGCATTTTGGTCCAACAAGTTTTCAGATAGGCCGACTAAATGAACATCACCAATGAACCCGGAAGTTGTAAACACTATAACTTACCTTAAAAGCTATGGTTGTTTCCCGCCAATATTCCACAATGACCAAATGCAAAAAAGAACATCTCCAATGAAACCAGAGATTGTAAATATAAGCTATGGTTTTTATCCGTCAAGATTTCATAGTCCAATTGCAAAAAAAGAAGAACATCTCCAATGAAACCAGGGATCATTATAATTATAAGCTATATGGTTCTTATCCGTCACGATTTCATAGTCCAAATGCAAAAAAGAAGAACATCTCTAATGAAACCAGAGATTGTAAATATATTGTTCTTATCCGCCAAAATTTCATAGGGACCGATTAGACGAAGATCTTAAACCACTAAATCGGCTGTGACAGGGTATTTGGTTAAATTTCTTGCTCATTGATTGTTTTTAACCATCAATATTTCATAGTTCCCGAAAAGATGAACACCTGCAACCAAACTTGAGATGGTACGGCATCAGATTTACTTTCGTGGTTGGATTGTTAAGTTTACAGCTACTTAACTAGAATATTTCCAATCGAACAGGAAATGATAAGCTAGACGGACTTGATGGGTACCTCCAATCAAAGAGAAGATGGTAAGCTAGATGGTTTACCTTATCGGTTATTGTTCTGTTTTCAGTGTCAAGTTTTATAGCGACGGACTTGATGGAGATCTCCAATCAAACAGGAGATGGTTAGCTAGGTGGTTTACCCTATTGGTAATTGTTCTGGATTGTGAAGTTTTTCTAGTGACGGACTTGATGGACACCTCTAATTAGACAGGAGATGTAAGATATTTGGTTAAACTTATTGGTAATTGTTCTGGATTGTCAAATTTTCTTGGTAACGGAATTGATGGACACCTCCAATTAAACAAAAGATGGTAAGTTAATTGGTTAACATAATTGGTTACTGTTCTTGGCTGTTAACTTTTTATAGTGACGGATTTGATGAAAATCTACAATGATACCAGAGACAGAAGGATATTTGGTTCACATTATTGGTTATCGTTCTAGCCAGTCAGAAATTCATAGTGATAGACTAGATGAACATCTCCAATCAAACCGGTTGGTAAGCTAGTTGTTTATCGTTATTGGTTAGAATTTCGGGCTACTATTAAGTTTTTCGCGTAGTAGTAGAAGAAATTGCTGTTGTTGTTGTTGTAATGATGTTTACCGTCACATCAGCATCTTTTAGCTTTTTACGACGAGATAAAGGTAATCAATCTCTATGGATTTATATGATAATAAGGTCACATTTGCATTTGTGAGATATAGAAGTGTGTATTATGGTCTGCCATGTAATAGCGTCAACTTAAAGCTGCATTAAGTTTTCCCAGGGAAAAAATTAAAACGGTGCTGATCTATGTAATTATGTTCTTAATGAACAATGTTACATTTGGTTCAACAATAAAAGCTCGATTAAATACAGAAATAACAATAATTTCCCAGCGAGATGTAGCCTGTGGGATCTAATTTTAGAACATTGTTACGTCACAAAAAAACTGGGTCATTTAAACCGGTGAAATACGATAAATCAAACATAAAACTTCATTAAATTTGTCATTTGTGACTTTGTAGGGGATACGTAATGTCACTGCGAATATATTTGGATATTAATGAGGGACAAATACTCAAGTAATGCAACTTGTTAGGTTTCACCTTCGATTCATTGGAATTCCAGTACATATTATGCTAAGTTCTAATCCGTCATGATTGTATAATGATAGACTAGATAAACATTTCCAATGAAACCAGAGATTATAAGCTATTTGATTTACATCATTAACTATAATTAGTGACTATCAACATTTCATAGTAATAGACTAAAAACATCTTTCATCAAATCAAAGTTGGAAAGCTAACATTGATTAGCATTAAATTGTCATTTGCTAATTTTGAATGCATTATTTTAATAGAAATTCAAAATCAGCACATGGCAACATTATTAGCAATGGTTTTGGGCGAGAAAGTTTTTTAGTGATACCTAGATGAACATCTTCAATCAACCTCGTGATGGCAAGCCATTTGATTAACATTTTAGGTTTGGTTCACGATCATCAAAATTTTATGGTGTCTGACTACATGGACACCTCCAATTAAACAGGAGTTGGTTAACATTATTAGTAATGGTTCTGGACCGCTTAGTTTTTATACTGACAGTTTAGATGAAAATCTCCAATCAAACTGGAGACGATAAGCTACTTGGTTTACATTCTTAGCAATGGTTTTGGTCCGCCAATAATTGATTTTTATATAGTGGCCGAATCGACCAAAATAGCCAGTGAAACCGGTGACTGTAAACGGTTTAGTTCATAGAATTATCTATGGATCTATCCAACTGGACATCGTCAGCTTTATGTTTTACATGAAAGTATAGTTCAGTTGCCAAAAGAGGATTCAGAAATAAAATGAAAGAAACATTTGAATTATGTATACAACGTAGTTTATTTACAATAAAATGAATATATACAATAAAACATGGTCCTTGAAAAAATATGACTTACAAATAAAAATTAATATGCTTCTTAAAATGAGACATAAAGTAGAAATTTTCCTTTAAAAAATCAAAATGTAGGTTAAATCATTTTTATTTGTATTTTCAATTTGTTTATTTTCTACACAAATAAAATCCACATAGGTTAAAACAAATATGCTTCATATGTGAAAACACGCGCACACACACACACACACACACACACACACACACACATTTTAGGGATTTTGAAAAGCGAAAAACCAAACATTGACATGAATTTCAGGATAACGGATAAGAATTAAAAACCGGTTATCTTTGTTAATCTTTATTAGTGTTAATTTTTTCTCACACAAAGACCAAAAATCTATTCATTTAAAGCATATTTCGTTACCATGGAAACAAACGCGTTAAAATTTGACATTCTGAATATTTTAAAGTACAGAACGTTGTATTTTTATCTGGTACGTGCAGACTTTTGATTTTTTTTTTAGGGGGGGGGGGAACAAATTAATTTTGCATATGAAAATATTCTTAGCATTGTTTGTCTACGCTAAAACTTCTCAAGCCAAGCGACCGCATTACGAATCCTATTGGACTATTTTACCATGGTTTCAAACATTTAAATCAGTAATACAAAATTCAACAAAAATGTCTCTATTTAAAATATTGCAAATGATTTTGTATTTATCATAAAATGTATTTTCTATTCTTACTAACAACTATTGCAGGGAAATCTAAAATAAATGAAAAATATTTCAATTTACATCAATGATTGACCACTATAGTGGCTCGGTTGGTGGAGTGCTCGCTTCGTATGTGAGAGGTCGGGCTTTGAACCCCGACTGGGTCTGATCAAGGTTTGAAAATTGGCAGTGACTGTTCTTTTGCCAAACACTCGGCATTTCAAAATAAATGCCAATGGGTTTTCGGGGGCGACCTTCAAAACCTTAAAACCCAATGCCCCGTGTCACGGCAGGCGTAGCACGCTTCAGAACCACCCCTGCAAATTTCCCTTGGCGCATTACAAAAGTAAATATTTCTACCACTTCACCTATAGCTGGTGACGTCTCGATACAAGTGAAATATTCTTGACGGGGTTGAAAAGACCCATTAAATCATAAATGAAAACATCAATGATCAAAGCCAGATCGCCACAGGTAAGAAAGCATTTGTTTATATATATATATATATATATATATATATATATATATATATATATATATATATATATATATATATATTATATATATATGCCAACTTCAAACAACAATCAATATGCACGTATAGCAACTTCAGAAAACGCACATGAATTAAATGAATTCTTTTGTAATTCGTTGAAAAGCTGGTATTTGATTTTTTACTATTATTGATAAAAAATTTTTTCTGTTTTTTTTTCTTTTCATAAATGTTCATAATTATAATTTAGTTGATAAATATTTCTCTCTCTTCTGGTTTTTCCTGTCCATAATTTCGACACACGTGTATCCCAGCATGCCCACGATCAGAACCGCCAAACAGATATATAATTTGTACCGTACAACCAAAAAGTCCCCATAAGCAAAAGCTACAATAAATCCTATCGACTCTAGTAAGCGATAATTGGAAAAGGCTGCCTCGGATTTATCTGTAAACAGGTATCCGTACAATGCTGAAAATACAGGAGTTAAAAAACTTAAGTACAGGAATAAAAATGTTCTGAGAGAAATACTGGTATATAATCATGATGCACTTAAAATATAAACAAAATACGATATATAAGCGTATTACTTTTTAACACCTTCTAGCGTTTGTATGGAACAAAATGGAAAACGTTTACGTCTGAAATTCCTGAAATAAGGCCGTTTTTTACGGGAAATCAACAACTTAGGCGATTCAATGGGAACAGTTGTTCCACACAAACGATATGCGGTACCCATCACGTTGTGCGTTTGAGAAACTGGCTCAAGTTCAGGTCAAATTCCTACCGATGGTAAACTTTTTGTTTGGGGGCATGACAATTATATACCCACATTTCAGTTTTCAATAATTTTTATACAATCGTTGCCTAGGTGACCGAGGTATCTCTTCAAGTTTCGAATCCGGTTCAAGCAGATCGTAAAGGCAAAGGAGTTTTTTTATTCGGTTTCCGTGTCACATATTTATGGCTTTTCAAGGAAATCTGGTTTTATCCGCAATTCCAGAGCTTAACGAATCGATATTAACAGAAGAATCTTGACAAAATGTCCCCGCTGTACACTTTAGATAAAAACTGTTTTTGCTTCATGGAGTATTTGGGTTTAATATCAAAACATTTAAGCAAATTTACCGTTGATCTGTGTTTGAATGACGGCATCTCCCATTCCCCATACACCCGCTATTATGTAAAGGATATAACTTCTGTCCGGATCTGGTGTCCAAAGCAACATAAATATTTGTGCTCCGGCATGAAGTACAAAGGCTATAAAAGAAAAGTAGAAAGTACGAATATTTCATTAGTTGAAAGACATAAAATATATCGTTTTTTCACGTACGAAACGTTACTGACATATTCTAGAACACAACTTCGCGAATTACAATTGTATACATGTAAAACGTCCATTCAGCTATTTCTCAATGACCTGAATGAAAATCAGGTTTTATGCCTAAATAAATATATAATAGGTAATTATATACGCGATTGAAACAAGGAAAAATAGCTTGATAAACATATTAAAATGACTGATCGTAAAACATTTTATTTGATGAAAAAAAATCTATCCTATAATTCGAATCATTTCTACTTGAGTTTTCCATAGGGAGGACAAAAAGTTCCATTTTACAAGAAAAAACAATGGAGACACTAAAGGAGCAGTTCTCTAAAGAAAAAATATATTGTTTTTAAATTTATTTTAGGGAGGGGCCTCGGTGGCCGAGTTGTCTAACGCGCGCTTATGGATCACAGCGCATCTCACCGCCTTGGTTCGAATCCCACTCGGGACAGATCCTAGTGTGAGAAAGTTTGTCAGTTCGCTTGCCGAAGGTCGGAGGTTTTTTCCGGGCACTCCGGTTTCCTCTACCATCCCAGAACAGACCGCCTCGTAATAAGTGAAAGAATCTCGACTGGGGCGTAAAACTCCATTACTCCACTCCACTCATTATTTTAGGACACAAGTTTAGGTCTTTATGAAGAAATCATTACTTTAGCAATCTTGAGCAAAATATGGAATTACAGATGTGGGGTAGGCAAAAAATGTATATTTGGAACACAGGAAACACATATAATTGTTTTTCGCCCTAATTGCGATAAAAGGTAATGAGGGTTCAATTTACATCGTATAGAGGCAGAAAGAGAAAAATAACGAGTCTTACCAAGTACAAAAAATGGAATATGTCCAAAAAACTGGACGAGTCTTCCGAATGTAATCGAGCAGATAGCATCAACGATTCCATAACAGATCATTACGTAACCAACATTCCATATACCTATTGAACAGCTTATAAACGCCTGGAAAAAAGAGAAAAAAAAACAAACTTTTTTTAAAAAAAAAGTTGATCATTTGTCCCAAACAGCCGATACTAATGTAATAGCTTATAAGGGGCGAACCCTGAATTTTATAAAGGGGGATGGGGTTGTTTCTGAGATATCTCAAAAACATAAGAACAATCTGTCCTCAAAACATAAAGGCAGCCCGTCCTTTAAAAAAATGGGACAGTCTCTCATCAAAACATCGGGACCGACAACCTGTCCTAAAAAATTTGGAACTAGTTGGACACACACACACACACACACACACACACACACACACACACACACACTGTTTTCTACAGAAAGTCTTCACAGGCAGTCTCATATGGAAGACCAGATGGTGCATCGTAAGCCTATTCAGGTTGGCCGAAATAACAATGGTATCGCGACAACGAGTTTTTATGTAAATCGGGTTGCACCTAAAATAAAATTATTATTATTATTATTATTATTATAGAATAGTATTTATGGAATTATAAAATGATATCATTATGTATTATCAGAAGTCCATTAATTACAAGTAATTAATGGACTTCTGGTATTATGCAATTTTTAACGTAATTTATATTTTAATATTATTTATTCACATATATGTAGAAAAAATGAATGTTAGAATTTTGCGAGGTCACATGGTTGGTGTTGTTTTGAAAATGGTCAGCGAACATTAACACTGAAGAAATTTATCCGATTTTTTAAAACCAGCGACATTTACATAATACAAATAATGAAAAAAAACCCCAATAAAATATATTGGAAGACAAAACATAATCCCATCAATCAAGGCCAGTAACTTTTAAAAAGTTCCACTTATGTTTTAAGAGACTTACTTTAGTGAAAGTTCCGGTGGCAAAAGCCTGTTCAATGCCACTGTAAATTGTCAGAATCATAATTAACTTTTGGTAATCAGAATTCCACCAATGGTTTATTGTGGCGAAAAATAATTTAAATGATATTTTTCCATCTTCTTTCTTCTTTGGTTTATCTAATTTTATATTCTGTAGAAAAACTGCCACAACTATAAATGCCAGGGTCGCAAAACCAACGTAGATTCCACACACTGTGTAGACCTGTAACACAACTATCCATTTTGAGACTTAGTACAGGTGAAGCGGATACAACATCCACCTTAATAAAACAACTGTTTTTAAAAATTGCCTTGGTTTATATTTCAATAAATAAATAAATAAATAAATAAATGAAGTTTTAAAAATAGAAAAAGATCTATATATAATCAGGGAATTTTATGATTTTATGTGGTAAACATTTTACATTATACAGATCGTTTCGCAAAAAACAAAGCAAAAATACAACAAAAACAAAACACACAAAAAAAAAAAAAAAAAAAAAAAAAAAAAAATATACAAAACAAAAACAGAACAATACATTTTACAGACCAAAAAAAAAAAAAAATAAAATAAAATAAACAAACAAACAAAAAAAAAAAAAAAAAACAAAAAAAAACAAAAAAAAAAAAAAATCAAAAAAACAAAAAACCCAACCCCAATTGATTATATTCAGCGCTGTTACAGGCGAAAACTCAAATTCATTAGAAATAGAAGTTTCGTAGAAAGTTATGTTTCCATAAGATTTGCAACATTATCGAGTTGAATTTATTTTTTTTTAACTCTCTGAAAAATTCATAAAACAATGTTTTAAATAAAGACCTTTTACAAAGAGGAAGGGGATTGAGCTAGAAAGTATCAGTGGCATTTCTTCTGTGGAGGTGACACCTGCTATGCTGATTACGCGCGTTTCCAAACAAATGGCGTTATTAAATGTGTTAGTGAAACAACGGCACATTGTCTCTTGTATGCCCCGTATGCCATATTGAAGACGTAAATGTTCAAGCTTCGAAACGGTGTCAACCTTCTAGCTTCGTATGACGCGGGGTAGACGCTGCAGACAACCTTAAAAAAATTCACGACTTGTTAAAATTTTGGAAACAGGTTTATCTAAAAGTTAATTTTTTTTGCATAACCACCATTTGAGAACAATTTATCCAAGTCGTATGACCCTTCACGTTGAATCTAAAAAGATTTAAGAATGTTAGCCGCTGTTTGGAGCTTCGTAAATGTTGCCCCTTTTTACATGTAGCTTTGTTTTTTATCTTATACTACATCGGGAATAAAGTGACACTTCCAGGAAATGTAGTTAATTTCCAAGCCATCCCGCAATTCCCAGAAAAAGCAGTTCTGACAGAATATAGCATCTAAAGGCTCCCCCCGTTACCTTGGAGAGTTCTGGCCTGTTCAAGTTTGTATTGTTTGTTTCAGCTTGAGGATCAAAATTCGCTCCACATTTTTCCATCGCTTCTGGGGAAGTATCCACGGTTGAGTTTTCGTTTCTGACACTGAATACTGTCGATGATATCAGGTTACCCCAAATTTGACCTAAATAAATATATTTGTAGATTAAAATCAGTTATTTTTATTTTAAAAACAAGAATTCCACAGATTTAAATGTCTCGCCTGGTTAGTTTTTGATCAAGTAGAAAATGCATAACTTTAGCATAAACCTTCACATTTTAACACGCCGCCGCCTACGACGACACCGGAAAAGTAACACCTAAATCTTGCATTATGGCGATGCCAGGTTCGACAATTATAATTCAAACACAAACATACTATTCAAATTTTTAATTACAATCAATCACAAAAGCAAAAAACTTTGAAAATTGTCCAGTAAAATTAAACGCGATGACTTCTACAAGTAAAAGGAGACCGAATTAACATTATTAGTTGTGGTTCTGTTTCCATCAAATTTTTTTCTACTTAACTTTTCATAGAAATAGTATCACTAGAACTCCTGTAGAGATGTATTATTTTTAATTTCCGTATTCTACCACTTTCTATGGGGTCATTTACCAGGTTCATTGGGTTGCATAGGACTAGACAAGAGATGGGAATACTGCAGTTGCTATGTGGTTAAAGAGTTAGCTTTACGACTGTTAACTGCTTAAGGTTAAAACCGGTGGACCTTAAGTGGAAAGTGTATTTTCTTTGCTGTAGCATTTTGCTAATTGGCTAGAGAGAGAGAGAGAGAGAGAGAGAGAGAGAGAGAGAGAGAGAGAGAGAGAGAGAGAGAGAGAGAGAGAGACTTACTTGTCTGAAAAAACATGAAAAAGAATCCAAAAAATCTGTTGACAATATCATCCTCTGTGGTTCCAGTAAGCTTTGCATACCAAGTGGCTAGCTGAGTCAAATATGTGCACTTGCCAGCCCAAAGAGGTGCCGCTCCAAGCCCTAGAATAAATGCTGTCGGTCCAATCAATCCCCAAACCGCGTAGAAATTTGCTGCCATATAAATTATATAGCAAACCATCGAAGATGCAACGGTCCATTTACATCCGAGATGAGCTATTATGAACGTCGGTAAGAATAGAGATGAGAGAACCAAAGCTCCGTAGATCACGGACAGACCTCCAACACCGACGCTTTTTTCTTTGTTCAGCGTGCTTTGAAGATTGCTCAAAGACTGGAATGCTGTAAAGAGGCACATGAATCCGAAACTGACCACAAATAAATTCCGTAAAATCTGGGATTTCGTCATCGGTATCGAATGTTGTGCACTCATATCTTGTTTACGATATCCGTTTGCTGTGTCAAATTGACCAATCGGAGGCTTTTCTTCGCTTGTCATTTTTATCTAAAAATAAAAATTTGGAACTTTACTAAAGTCATATGAAATTTGATACATTTTTTTTATTTATTCAGAATGGTTACCATAGCTACAATACGTGTAGCCGTACTTTAATAACACTAAGAGTATTTTATAATTAGTAACAGGTAAAACAAACGGAGCTGCATGTGTTATGATGCTAAATACATTTAAAATAGAAATAAAAATCTAACTGAAAAACACCTACTTTGCAAGGGGTCTCGGTGACTGAGTGGTCAAAAGTCCGAGCTTACAAATGACAGTACCTCTCACCGTCGAGGTTTGAATCCCATTCAGAAAGACCTTAGTGTAAGAAAGTCTGTCAGTTCGCTAACCGAAAATCAATGGTTTTCTCCGGGTACTCTGGTTTCCTCCACATTTTCAGAACTGACAATCTTGGTTAAAGTGAAAGAACCTTAATCTGGACGTAAAACACCATGTAATGCAAGTAAATGATATAAACAGAAAAACAAAACAAGGCAAGAAACGACCAAATTTAACAGGGGCCACGAATTTTGGCATCCTAGATTTTGAACTGGTTTATCAAATGACACAGATTTACCACCATGCAAAACAGACTTTATGACAAAAAGGACCAAGTTTTATAATAAGCACTTGCCTGGCATTACCCTTATAAAAGCCTGGATTAAAGATTGCGTAAAGATAAATGGTTACATAAAACTTACGTAAAGATGGTGTAAAGTCAAAAGTTCTTTACGTATCACAATGGCGTACACAATATACGCAATGGCGTAAAGGCAGAGTAAAGGTCGCGTAAAAAATCTTTATGCCATCTTTACGCTATCTTTAAAGCGAAAAGATGAGTTTTCGTCCTGTGCGAAAAAAATTATTGCATTTGAAACGAAATTTTTACATTCTGATTTAAACTGAATCAAACAACATATAAAATGGCTATATAATAAAAACGACATGACATGGACGTGACATCAATGCCCGGAATAAACTGCTTCTTTCGGCTACAAGAACTTTCATTCGATTTACAAAGACTTAATAGTATAATGTGCAAGATTTTAGCTACATTTTTATTTTATTTACAACAGAGTTATTTATCCTGGTTTAAAATTGCTTATCAAAATGGCCCAGATTAATCACTATATGTACAGACATTATGCCAAAGGGAACATGGCCCGGTTTAAAGTGCATATTCAGCTACAATTTAATTGATTGATTGATTATTTGATTCAATGGGATTTTACGCCCCAGTCAATTATATTTCACTTATATCGAGATGTCACCAGCTATCGGTGAGGTGCGAGGAATTTTGACCTTTGCAGCATGCTTAGGGCAATGTTCAGGGAGGGCTCTTTAACCTTTAATAAGCCACGCCTGCCATGACACGGGGCATCGGTTTTTAAGGTCTCATCCGAAGGACCCCGTGACTTTCATTTCTAAATGCCAAGTGCTTGGCGAAAGAACAGTCACAATCAATTTTCAAGTCTTGGTCAGAACCGGCCGGGG
The DNA here is from genome assembly GCA_029721355.1 of Tegillarca granosa. NCBI lineage: Eukaryota > Metazoa > Mollusca > Bivalvia > Arcoida > Arcidae > Tegillarca > Tegillarca granosa. The sequence goes on from CM056603.1 coordinate 37,496,400, forward strand.
TTTGAACTCCAAACCCCCCTTTTAAGAAGCGAGCACTCTACCAAACTGAGCTACTGTAGTGGTAATATTCAGCTACAAGAATTCATACAATATACAACAAAGTTTTACGTCCTGGTTAAAATTGACCTATCAAAATGACCCCAATTTTAAAATCATTATACCAAACATGCTCTTAACAAAATAGACATGACCCATGCGAAAAATTTCAGCTATAAAAGTTTTTATCTTCCATTTACAAGGAAGTGTCTGGCTTAAATTGGCTTATAAAATGAACTGAATTAAACATCACACAAAACAGTCTTTAAAATAAAAAAAAACATGGTCTGCTGACAACAATACCCGAAATTTTTAGCTACAAGAATTTCCATTTCATTTGCAACGAATTATCTTTACATTCAAGTTTCAATTAGCCTAAATTATCAAAACTGACCCGGATCAAACCCAAGACAAAAAGAGCATGACTCAGTAATCCGCATTTTTAAGCTACAAGAATTTTCATTCCATTTACAACGAAATTTTAAATCCTGATTTTAATTGGTCTATTAAAATGACCCGGATTAATCACTATACAAAACAAACTTTATAACAAAAGTGGCACGACCTAATCACATAAACTGCATTTTTAGCTAATTTTTTATAACTAATTTTTACATTCTTATCAAAATATTATACAAACGAACCACTAACGTAGCTTAGTTGATAGAGATCTCGCTTTGTATGTGAGAGATCGGGGTTCAAACCCCGGCGGGGTCTGACCAAGACTTGAAAATTGGTATTAACTGTTCTTTGGTCAAGCACTTGACATTTAGAAATGAAAGTTACGGGGCCCTACGAGGAGACCTTAAAAACTGATGTTCCATGTTACGGCATGCGTGGCATGTTAAAGAACCCTCCCTTTCTGCCACTTCATCTATAGCTGGTGACGTCTCGATATAAGTAAAATATTCTAGATTGGGACGTGAAACCCCATTAAATCAAATCAAATCCATACAAACAAGATTTTATGACAAAGAGAGCAATAACCCGAAATAAAATTTGCAAGTTTTTTAGATACAATTTTGTTTCGTTTCATTTAAAATTGAATTTTAACAACCTAGTTGAAACTGAACTTGATTAAACCCCAGACTTAAAAACAAGAGAATTTGATTTTATTTTATTGAATAAGGTTTTACTTCCCAGTCTAGAATATTTCACTTATATCGAGAACTTTGAAGTGCACTTAGAGCAATGTGCAGAGAGGGTTATTTGACGTGCCACGCCTGCCGTGACACGGGGTGTCAGTTTTTAAAGGGTCCCGTGACTTCTAAATGCCGAGTGTAAACACAAAAAGAACAGGACACAATGATATCAATACCTGGTACTGAATTCATTATTCAGCTACAAGTTTGTTTCATTCTATTTACAACGAATTTTTACATCCTGGTTTAAATTGGCTTATCAAAATGACCCGTATTAAACCCCATACAAAACAGAGATTATAAACAAAAAAGAACGTGACCCTGTGACATCAATACCCGATTCAAACTGCTTTTTTTCAGCTACAGTTTTTTAAATGTTTTTTTTTTCCAATTACAACGAAATTTTTACAATGTTGTTTAAGAAGCCTTTCCAAAATACCCAACATATTAAAAGGCTTAATAAACAAAACACGAGCATGACCCGGTGACGTCAATACCCGGTTTAAAATGCATTTTTTTTAACTTCAAGAATTTTCATTTCATTCAAACACCCTGCTTAAAATTGGCCAATACGAATGCCCAAGAATAACCACCATACAATGAGGCTTTATAAACAAAAAGGACATGACCCATTGATATCAATATCTTTATTTTCCTAATCAAATTTCTGACGTTTTTCAGAGATATGGTAATGAATAAAATGTCCTTTTGACCGAACTAAGCAAATTATGACCCGTTATTTTGGCGAGTTTCCCGGTATATAGATACACTCATTTTAACTATAATATATAATAAATTTCTTAAGTGCAGTTCTTGTACTGACAACCAGCGTTAAGAAATACATTTATGATTCAAGATTGCTTCATTTTTTAAGATCATTTTAAACAAACATTTTTTGTAGATTTTGATTTATAGTTAACAGTTCTCAAACTTAGTATAAATATTTCTAGCTTCTGATTTATAGTATTGAATTTTTTTTTCATTTTTAAGCCAAGTGTACTAAAACGTTGGCTCATAAATCAAACTCACTTTTATCACTTAGGTTCGAACCACGTCCAAAGATCCTAAGGTAAGAAATTTTAAGAGATCCGTGTCAGATTCTAGCCAGTATGCAAGAATGTTTGCTGAAAAAACCAAATTTGTCAAAAAATTATTGTGTTCACAAAATGAAGAACTCATGCCCTTATAATATTAGGGCCGTGATGGTCGATTGGTTAAGGCGTTATTCAAGGCGTCTAACCGCTCTTAATTCGACTGCAAGTTAGAAAAGGCTTCCGTTGTCGCAGGCCTTTGATAGATGGCATTGTTCCAGTATAATGGGCTGTCTGCGATGTTTACCTGCAATATTGCGTACCAGTGTACTAGCACCTTGGAGGTCCTCTTAAATGCGCACTTGCACACTCGCGCACCACACGAACTTGTGTTAAGATTTATCCCCTATATTAATACAGTTTCTCCTCACGAATAGCTGAAAAATTGCTGTTGTGACGTAAAACTTAAACGGCCAGAAACCTAAACCAGTAATTTAACAAACAGGTTCATCAAAATATTCTTATTTAAATAAACCATCAAAATAAACTTTTAAGACAGCAATATAGATAAGTTTAAACACACCCGAAATTGATAATGTTTACACAGGGATGGTCACAGATAAGATCCATTGTTTTTTGGGGTTAGTTTAAAGCCGACGTCATTTGATGTGCGCATTCTTTAAGACATAGACTTTCGATTGTTTTCTCAGTTTTAAAACTTGCCCATATTATGGATATACGAAACAACGGAGGAATGTCACGGCTTATCATACTATTTTACGATGTAAAAACAAATTATAGTCGAAAACTTTAAATGAATATATAATTAAAACACATGTAGGTAGACTGAAATAATTTGCTGATTGACCATAGCTAATAAAACCAATTACACAAATGATTATTATAATAGATAACGGAAATGCACAGCTGTTTCAATGTTCTATTTCACTCCCGATGACGTCAATGCGATTATTTGGCGTTGCAGTCGTCACGTATATTTGTTTTTTGACGTTTGTCAATGGGTTTTACTTATTTGAAGAAATAATTAACCTACATATCACAAACAACCGCGATTTGTTTCTCTGAGGAATGAGTTCGGTTAAAAGGATTTTTTATTTTGTTTTGTTTTGTTTAAGTCATGCCATAATTAAAATGATCAACATTTTACTGAGTTTAATTACGTATTGTCCTCGCCATCTTGTGGTTTATCCAACTGCACGTGCATCTTTTCATTTTTGCAAATATTGCACGGGAAATCGTCAATTATGTTTCAAGCAACAAACAAAGGCAATACGGAACACAACAATTTATAAACGCAGAAAGGAACTGTAACAGAATATTTAAGCTGCTAAAGGCATAAGGTGACAAAATGATATCCGAAAACCGGACTTAAATAATTTTAAAGAATTTATACCAATTTGCATATTGGAATACAATTATGCAACACCAAGAACATTTAAAGAAACTGTTTATGATTGATGATTTTTAATCAAAATAAGTTTATTTTTGATCTTGTTATTTCCAATGCGTAAAGTTTAGGACTGAAGAATTCAAAATCCAATTTTAAAAAAAATATCTTCTAAGACCATTGGGGGTTGCGTTCAAAACGCTGGTCTACGAATAACATTGTCTATTAATGCCTAGGGTCAAATCCTATTTGAATAAATGTGCGAAAGAAAAGAGTGAGTCCACTTGTCAAAGGTAGGTGCTTTTTGGGGCACTCCAGTTTTCTCCACCAACCCTACATTGACCGCCTCGAAATAAGTTTGAGTGAATAACACTATTCAAGTGTGAATTCAATACGATTGATTGATTTAATTGAGTTTTACGTCCAAATCAAGAATATTTCACTTATATGAAGACGTCACTAGCTATAGGTGAAGTGGCAGAAATGTTTTTACCTTGCTACTGCGCTTTGGGCAATATGCAGGAAGGATTTTTTAACGTGCCACGCCTGCTGCGATACGGGGCATCGGTTTAAATGTCTTATCTTAAGGACCTAGTAACTTTCATTTCTAAATGCCGAGTGCTTGGCTACAGAACAGTCACAAATAATTTTCAAGTTTTGGTCAGACCCGGCCGGTGTCGGAATCCCCAACCTCCCATATACAAAGCGAGCTCACTACCAACTGAGCTACCGTAGTGGTGAATTCAATACGAGTTAAGAAACTAAGTTAAATGATGTCATCTAACAAACAGTTAAGGCATTTAGTTATATAACGGTAGATTTTAAAAACCTTCATGCAAAAACGTGCGGCCTTTTTTAAATGTCAAATTTCATAGAACATATTTATATCCTGGCATAGAGTATTGAATTAGAGACTTTATACACAAGGACGAAATGATTTAAATGACAGGTCTGATCATGGAGTTAAAGTGAATAAAAAGAGAAATTAAAATTTTTAAAGGTTAACTATTTGTTTTTACACCTGTATAATATTTTTGGCACTTGTATATTTTAACTTTTGAAAGAACATGTATAGACACATTTGGCTACAGAAAAATGTCGTAAAATTGCCCTGTGGAGGTTAAAGGTAAGTCATTACGTCATCGATACACAGATCTTATGATCATCTCGGTGGCTCAGTGGAAAAGCGAGATAAGAAGTTCGAACGCAGCCCGGATCGATAGAACAAAAACGTTATATGCTATTTTCTTGCTTGTCGTTCTATATAAAGGGGACAAATTTTCGACTGGTTGATGTATTCAGTATTTATGTGCTAGAAAATGTGACCTTGAGAGTGGTATGCCTGTGTGCGGCATACTGCCTAAGTGAGTTAGTACCTTAACAAAAAAGTCGCACTGAGCATGCGCTAGTAAATGAATAGTCATTATACATACTAACTAGTACAGCTCATGCACAGTGCAGTAGAACTTGCTCCAAGATAAATTCTCAGAGATTGATAAACTTAGATAGAAAATACCTGAAATTTACGACTACGGCTTTTAACAACAAGCCAACAGGTCTAATAAGTAAATGCTAAACCTTTTATCAAAACACTTAAGATGGTAAGGAGAACACAATGGAATCATTGTTGTTGTCTTGAAAGCGCGAGAGTTTATAAACTAACCCTAACACAGATAAAATATTTTTACTTTTTAACGAATTTCGTAACAATCGATTTTGAATATATATCTTTCGGTATTTATTGATTTACATATTTAAGTTGTGTCGTTTTCAAAGCTGCTTATTGCATAGTGCAAATTTCTTTTTGATTTTTACATGTCAACACAGACATAAAAACGTAGTTTGTTTTCTTTTTACATTTTGACATTATCTCGAAAAGGGTCATGTTTTTATCACTATAAATAAAACTTTCATTTTGGTACAAACTTATGAGTTGGGCAAACGCAAGTTTGAATGTCGTTTGACGTCGAATCAGCATTTTTCAGCTATTCAGACGAGGCATATTTATTAATCTCAAAAATTAATCTTAAATCGAGATCTTACCAAGGCGGTAGGAGGCGCTGTGATCCGTAAGCGCGCCCTTTAGGAAACTCGGTCACTGAGCCCCTCCCCCCACTCTAACGTTAAGGGAAATCATTTGACGCAGAGCCTTATTCTTGTCGATAACCTTTTCTTTTATTCTTTTCAAAACTTTTAGTTCTAACCACTATGGAGTGCTGGCTTCGTATGTGGGAGGTCGGGGTTCAAAACCCGGTCGGGTCTGACCAGGACTTAAAAATTGATAGTCGCTGTTCTTTCACAAAACACTCCGCATTTAGAAATGGTAGTCACGGGGTGACTCGAGGGAGACCTTCGATAACATTCGTGTCTTAGGGAGTCAAAAAAATGGAACTAAGTAAAATTATAATTCCACTATGAACATGAACACTATGAATAGACATGAAGATATTTAAAAATAACTTTAGTCGAAAAAAACGCTTTTTTTTTCAATTGTGACCAACAGAATACTTCATATTTGTTTTCAACTAAAAAGTATAACACATAAACTCATATTTTAATGTTACTGTTTATAATATATCATTCACTTTTGTATAAACAAAATACCGAGCAGTCAAGTCCTGGCGATAATAAGTGCAAATTGGAGAGCTACTATAGCCCTTTTATTTCTCTTCAGTTGGTTACCAAAGATCATTAGGTTTTACGGCTACTCCGATTTTCTCAACTATTCCCAAAATTACAATATAAATGAAATCATTTTTTAAAAATTTTCAACATCATCAACACGGGGTATAGTGGTATTCTCAACCATTTCAAAAAATAACCTCATCCATATAAGTAATTTAATGGAATTTGCCAGTGTACCACGTGATACCTCATTATAGCGTTTGTGCGTGACAATTATTTCTATTGGCAATGGAATTGCATAAATTGACGTTTTCCTGTAATAACGACGTTTTTCGGGAATATTTGACATAATCGTTATCCATTTCATTCCGCACAAACGTTAAGAGGTATTGATCACGTGGTACGCAGGCGAGTCCCATTTTGAATAGGATATAAACAATAATCGAACCGACTAGATCTAAAAAGAAAACATTGTTTAGGTAAGTTATTGACATTCATTGATGGGAACGTAACTGACAATTCGATGAGTTTTTATGGTTCATATACAAGTATCGTCTGAGACGAAGGCCACGTATTGAAAAGTGAAGCGGAGCCTGAGACGAAGGCCACGTAGTGAAAAGTGAACCGGCGTCTGAGACGATGTGAGGTAGTCATATAAGTGAAGTGGTGTCTGATACAGGATTACGTTTACATATTAGTAAAGCGGCGTCTGAGTTGACGCAGAATTTTATGAAGCGACCTCCGAGACGGAGGCAGTGAAGCGACGTCTGAGACGGAGTGTCGTAGCGATAATAGTTAATTTGAGAGAGAGAGAGAGAGAGAGAGAGAGAGAGAGAGAGAGAGAGAGAGAGAGAGAGAGCAGAATTTTATACGAAACTTAAAGCAAAATAAAGATGCTGCAATGTAAATTGATCAAAATATGGAGGTAACAAAAATATTGATAATTTTTAACGAATTATATCAAAAAGAATACCTGTGTAAGGTTAAAATATTAAAATAATTGGGACTTTAAGTTAATGTTTATGACTAGATAGATAAAATTAGAATTTTATGTAACGTTAAAATATGTGTATACAAGTTTAGCCTGATAAAATTTACATGTTTTTAAAAATCACCTGGGTACATGATGTAGGGAGTTCCAAAAATAGACAAACTGTTTACCTATAGTTTCTTACCTGACTGCTGGTAAAATAATTAATTATTTACAGACAAAACAAACAAATATTTATCATAAGGTAATTCATGCATGTATGTCATATGAATATGTCATAAATATAAATAATGATGTTTGTATAGACTGACCTACAGCGATTTCAGCCTACTGTCCAAACGAAACAAAAATATCACTTTATTATTTTTTCATGTGTTAAAACAATGGCAAAATCCCGTTTAAACAAATTCCTTGTTTAAATGTAAATTTTTTATATATAATGAACTTTATTCGTCGCGAAATTTCAAAGCTTCGTTTTGAGGATGAACCGTAACTTTTTATTAGATAAACAATAATTTCGCGAAACAGTTCTCTGAAAATTAAAAAAAAAAAAACTTAAACAAAACAATCCTTCAAAACCAAAAAAAAAACAATAGCTAATATATAATTCATCTATAAATTTCTTCTTTACTAGAAGTGAAATTTTAGATTAAATGATGAATTTTACTTACCGAATATGTGAAATACAGATTCCAGAAAACTTTCTACTTTCCAAACGTCTGATATATGTATACACTTTGTTCAAACAAACTTTGTGACGTCACGTGACAATTTTGGGTGGTTAAGATGTTAGATTTATGACAAGCAAATAAGTTTATAGTATCGAGAATATACATATAGTAAAAATTACGTAATGCGGCTAATAATTGTAAGATAGTAAATTTGTAATCATATAGATATGCGATATGAATTATTTTTATTGATATTTTGTACTTTAAAACAAATGAATTTTTTTTTCTGGTTTAGACAGGCACCCCTAATGAATATTATCTTATATATTTAATGATGGAGTGAAGAAATTAAATGCCGTTTAATTACCTAGTCAAGATTTTGATATCAGTTCTGGGATAGTGGAGGAAAAGGGAGTGCTAGTCTAAAGCATTATTTTTACATCAGAACTGGAATTCGACCCTGTGTGGTGCAGAAGCGACTTGATTCGTACACGGAAACTGAAACCACTTAAACCTCAATTTGAGAGATTGCCCTTTTTAGAGATGTTTTTCACTACAAGTAAAGTTTGAACGAGGTAAGTGGACTTTCATAAAATGGCTTTCAAAGACAAAATTATTTTCTTTCAAGATGAACTTTCATATCGAGGAAAACACACACACACACACACACACACACACACACACACACACACACACACACGTTGACTCAATCAATACGAAAAAACAAAACCATTCTGTTTGTACTAGAAGTCTCTTAGATTCTTCGAATGACATTAATCTAATAAGCAGAAACGCCCATTCTAATTCATTTTAAAGATAATTTTGAGACAACCGCCATTTTTAAAGCATTTTTGTCATCAATACTTTGTGATCGCTATCTCTATCTAATGCTAAGATGTTGTCTTGTATGTAGATAATTCTTCTGAAATTTTCAATGACTTTCATGCATAAATTAGTTCATATTTGTGTTTTTCTTAAAATATAAGACCACTCTATTTTAATAAGACCCTTATGTTTACCTTCAAACGCTATTTATGGACATGTAAATTATTTATCAGTAATTTCAATTCCAACAGCACCGTTCATTACTTTTTTTAACATTATCTTTTGATTTTTCGGTTACAAGTAATAGAATAGTTGAATCATTCAATTCGGAAACACACACCCTTTTTTATTACTAAAAACGCCTCCGACGTACATTTATAATTACATTGATTCAAATAAGTAGGAACGCCCAAAGAAACATTCCCGCGCTTATCTCTATCCTACGTGAAACTTTAATTCTTTCACGGAAGCGACTAACTTCACCAATTCCTTACCTTCTTCAATTGATTCAAGTTACAGCTACTGAAGACGCGTTTTTGTAGTTTATGGGAAATGACAGTTGGAAGTAAAACCACGTGTATCGAAGAACGTGTTGTTTGCTATGTTTTTATTTTCAAAAAGTTTTTTTTTATTTTTTAAATTATGGTTTGATCTACAAATAACCTTTAAAATGGCGTCTATGTCTATTCACGAGTTTAATGATAATTTCGATGATTTCAACCAATTCATAGCGTTTGAACCAAGAATTATTGTAGAAAGGCAAGTACCAAATAAATCCACGCAAGTTAAATATGAATGTCTATATCGAGATAGTCTGTTGATTTTTTACATTCATTGAGTGGAGAGGAGTGTAGTGGAGGAATAGTGTTTACGCCCAGTTCAGATTTCTTGACTTTTAAAGAGGCGTTTAGTTCTTGGTTGATGGAGCGGGAAACCAAACTTCCCGGAGAAAAAAAAAAGCATCGACCTTAGGCAAGCAAACTGAAAAACTTTCTTACACTAGGATCTGATCGGGATCCAAATTTAGGCAGTAAGAGGCACTGCGATCTGTAAACGTACGCTTTAGACCACTCGGCTACCGCGCCGACGCCTCTTTACGTTCATTAAACACTTGCAATAATTAATAGACATCTCGGATAAAACTCGACTGACAATAATGGAGAAAATGAAGAAAAGTAACTTACATAACTGAATGTAACTTAAAATAGCTGTTATTATAAAATACTCTTTAAATAGAAAAGGAAAATAAAATTTATTACGTTATTAGCAACACACATTGCAACCAAAGACACACACACGTACACTTATAAATAAATAAATAAATAAATAAATAATAAATCAAATAATAAATGAATAAAACAAATTAAGGTTTATAAAAGATACGTGTGTGACGGCACAAAAACAAGAACAGACAAATATCTTTTGTCGGCTGAACAAAAAATACAAGTTTACATTTTAAAAAACGAGGACATCGTAAATATTTTGTTTTAAGTTGATAAAAATGACTCATTCAATATGAAATCTACCTTTAAGATATCTTAAACAAATTTGTAAAATGGATGGACATCGATGGCAGTGTGGTCAAATTACATTGTTTTAGCCGCCTAGGTTCGAATCCCGCTTGGGCTGATAATACTGTTAGAATGTTTGTCACGGTTCGCTCAACGAAGGTCTGGCCCCAGTTTCAAAATCAATCACTCAGTTGAGTATACACTCAACTCAAATATTTCAATTTTCTGCCATCAATATTTTTAAAATCTTAAGTTTTATGAGGCAATGTTTGTTTTGTTTAACAGACCTACACTAAACAATTTAAATATAACATAAGGAAGATGTATTGACAAATTTTCCTGTTTGTTGTCTTAAAAATGACATTGAAATATTCCCTTATTTGAGTTGAATGTACACTCAGTTGAGTTAATGATTGTGAAACTGGGGCCACAGCTTCTGTTTCCTTCATCATCTAAGAAATTACCACCTCGGTATAAGCGAATGTGGCGTAAATCACAAATACTTAACTCCACCCTCCCCAACACAATTAGGAGAGGCTTTTGTGGCGCGCTGGAATTAAACTCGCTTTAATGGACCAAAGCACCAGTCATAGCGTAGGTTTGAATCTCATTCGAGAACATTTATCTGGTTGAAAAAATTTGTCAATTTTGCTCGTGAAGGAAAGATCGGCATTTTTTTGAAACTCGGGTAAGCCGTAAGCACGTTTAAGACCTCTTGTCCGCGAACGCCCTATACAACTTAGGACAGTGTTTGTAATTGCTGACCATTCATGAACAATGCGGAAGTTTATTCATTCATCCCTTTTCCAAATATTTACATTTTATATTGCAAACAAGGACGATAGTCTACAGAACATTCTCCCCGATAACCCGAGTTCTCTGTTTGTCGTACTTTCATTTCTCAGACCAGAAAATATTCAAACTGTACCGAATGAACAAAGAGATAAACATAATCATATATAAATAAACAATCTTCTGACTAGATAACATACCCGTCTAATTAGGTATAGTGAGGAATGCCTATAAATGAGCGTTTTGATTGGTCAATTTAAAGCAGGATGTTTAATTTCTGATAAGAGTGCAACTAAGGTAAAAGATATTAAATAACCAACATTAATCTTAATAATTGATGGATAAGAGTGGAGTGGAGTGAAAAATCAGTTCTGGGATGGTGGAGGAAACCGGAGTGCCCGGAGAAAACCAACGACCTTCGGCAAGCGAACTGACAAACTTTCTCACACTAGGATCTGTCCCAAGTGAGATTCGAACCTAAGTAGTGAGAGGAACTGTGATCTGTAAGCGCGCGCTTTAGATCACACGGCCACCGAGGCCCCTTTGATGGATAAGAATAAAAATTATAATATTTTATGCATTTATAAACAATATTTCATTTACTTAAAGGGTTTTCAGTTTTGATATATTTTATTCGTCATATTAAATTTGACTTTACCGAAAATTTTATAAAAATCTATCCCGAAATAAAGAAGGTATCGTTGATTTTCTATTACATATCAATAAATCTAAATCGAAAGTGTCGATATCGAGGCTCCCGTGTAGTGACGTCAAAGCAGTAACCAACCCCCACAGAATATTAGAAAACAAGTACTAAAATACGAAAAATCCGAACTCTTAGTTTAACATCTTTGACTTTTTGCACGATAAAAATATTAATTCACCCAATTGACAACTATAATCATAATTATGATAATTATTAATCCATTTGATTATTAGACACATTCCTTAGATTAAGGCCCGCACCTGTAATTAACAGGATGTAACTTACTTCGCAAAATTTGATCAAGGCATCCAAAGTTACAAGCCTGGCTTCATTTTTTCTTACAGTGTATGCTACGGGTCATTCATAACGTGTACATGAGGCTAGACCACATGTATTTAGGTCTCGTATATTCGAATTTAGCCTGTAAATGCCGAGATTTTAAGAAAACTGTATTCTAGATTGTTGGGGGCGTTATTACCCCATGAAAAACGAATCTCAATTTATTGAATTATAATCCAATGTTTTTTACGCATAAAAAGTACATGTACATGTCATTTTGCAATTATCTAAAACTTTTATATTGCATAATACATGTTTTTTCAATTGTTTTTGGGTAATTGTTTCAAAAATAACTAATTAATTATCGTATGTTTGGAGTGACAACATGGCGTCGAGATGGGTGGACGGGTTTTATTCAGCAGAGTGTTGACATAGGTTTTAATATGGACATATGCACCGAAATTGCAAAAAAGTATTGTTAATGTTTTTTAACATGTTTAGAGACTTATCTGGAACTTTAAATTAAACGGTTTGATGCCAAGGAAGGCACTACGTTTGGAATTTCCGAACAATTTCCAGCAGAAATAGTTAGAAGAAGAAAAGTTTTACTTCCAAAATTGAAACAAGCCAAGCGGGAAAAGAAAGATGCAAAGCTTGTGCGAGATAAACTGTACATAAATGGAAAGGTGTTTACGGCAGATGGGATTCAAACGGATTAGGACAGGCCGGAAGAGCAGTCAGTGTCAATACTGTCATGGAATATCAACGGTAAAGCCTTTGACACTATGCAACGTAATCTTCTATGGCTTAAATTACAAACATATGGTTTAAGTACAAAATTTTTAAATATTTTACAATCACTTTATTCTAATGTAAAAGTTTGTGTTAAATGCTGATGTTTTTTATGCTCTGAAAGAGCATGAGATTGCTTTGTCTCATTAATAACTGTTCTTCCACTAAAATATAACACATTTGTAGTTTGTAGTATATGTATTCCAAGCATATGTATAATAATTTAGTCATGTTGTAATTATTTATCAATTATCTTTTTTTGCTATAAGTATTGTATTGCTTTTTGCAAAATAAAAGTTTGTTGTTGTTGTTGTAAACATAACCAAGAAAAAAAATAAAACCATTAATTGGTTAAATGCTTTTTTGAGGCCGCTTTATTTTTCAGCTATCAACATTGGTTGAATGTTTTTTTGGGGTCGCTTTATATATTTTTCAGCTATCAACATTGGTTGAATGTTTTTTGGGGTCGCTTTATATATTTTTCAGCTATCAACATTGGTTGAATGTTTTTTTGGGGTCGCTTTATATATTTTTCAGTTATCAACATTGGTTGAATGTTTTTTTTTGGGTCGCTTTATATATTTTTCAGCTATCAACATTGGTTGAATGTTTTTTGGGGTCGCCTTATAAAATCTTCAGGTTGAATGTTTTTTTGGGGTCGCTTTATAAAATCTTCAGCTATCAACATTGGTTGAATGTTTTTTGGGGTCGCTTTATAAAATCTTCAGCTATCAACATTCGTTGAATGTTTTTGGGGTCGCTTTATAAAATCTTCAGCTATCAACATTGGTTGAATGCTTTTTGGGGTCGCTTTATAAAATCTTTAGCTATCAACATTGGTTGAATATTATTGGGGTCACTTTATAAAATTTTTAGCTATCAACATTGGTTTAATGTTTTTTGAGGTCGCTTTATAAATAATTCAGCCATGTATCAACATAATCAAGAATATATTTTACTTTGAAATCCTTTATTTTTATGGTTTGTAAATATTCTGACACCCTGACAAGCGAATTAAAATGTCAAATTCACTGTCTAAAGAACTTCATTAATTGATCACCACAAAAATAAATGTTTTCACAGTAATTTGTAAATTAAAATTTGTAGTTGTGGCACTCAAATATTAGTGTAACCAATTCACTGGGTATTAGTCGTCGTTGAGCGAGGTGTTCTCGAGTCAAAAACTTTGTTCTTGTGATGAAATTTCGTCATAACCAGAAAGAAATCTCAATCTAGCAGTAGCGTGAAGGACATAGATGCGACGAAGTGATTAAAGTCAAATTAACGTAAAACTCATTTTGATTGTGAGGATTTCGATAATGTCTATTGTAAAAAGTACAAACCCCATGTATGGTAAAAATCTTGTTTTCGAGCTTGAAAGTATACTTTATTGAGCTAAATGTGTATACAATAATGTCAGAGTTGGAAGATTTTTCCGTCTGGTCCCGATCTGACATATAAATAATGACGTACACAAATCTTAAAATCTGTCCTGCTTCCATATCATACATAGAAATGATACAGCATCACATTGACATAATTTTCATTAAATGATAGAATAAGACGCTGTTTGCCCCCGTGTTCTTTACTTATATGTTCTCAGTGTCACGACGATTTTACACGAGAACATATTTTTACTGTTCAAAGTATCCCTCAGATTTTCCAGGAACGAATACCTGCATAATTACCGATATTGCTGTAACACACACACACACACACACACACACACACACACACACACGTATATATGATAATATTAATGAAACTAATGAACTCTCTATCGCCACTTAACACATGCTTTCAGGTAGTTTAAACTGAGTGATCCGTCTGTCAGTATTAAAGTTGCTATACAACTATCTGCTTTCGTATACTCTTCTTCTCAGTTCCAAAATCGTATAACTTATCATACCAAGTATTAACATTCCAAGAGAAAAATAAATCTTGATTCGAGTAGATAATACATCAGTCAACGTAAACATCAAAAGGAAGCCGATTGACTCCAGCAGACGATAGTTGGCGAATGCAGCTTCGAGATTTTCTTGATAAAGACAAGCATACAATGCTAAAAAAGAAAAATGTTTATATAAAACTTTAGTGGACTTACATATTACTGAAGAGACCAAAAATATCGCTGAATAGTTTTGATTAATGCTACAGATTTAAGATGACAGATTCAACGAGCCGAAAAGAAAAAAATTCGTTATATAGAATTTCAAAGAAGCTTACCATCTCCAGTTGACTGGACATGTTCTTATACACGTGCGATGTTCATGTGAGGGAAATCGGATGGGCCAAGAGAGGGTTGCTATGATCAGAAATCGCGCGTTTGGAAAGTTTCCAGTTTCACTTGTGTTGCATAATGCATTCTTTGCTTTGATTTTTTAGATTCATTTATTTTCAATTTCCTTTGAACTTAGCTACCAAGAATTTCTTTTTCTTTTTTAGGAAATACTTTCTTCCATTTTTGTTTTCATACTCTTTGATATCAGCCAAGTTCACATCTTTTCTCTTCAGCCGAACTAAGCGTTTTCAACTGGTATCAATTAGCTCAGCACCTTTTTCTTTATATATATAATGTTTTCTAACAACATTTTTTTTCTTTTTTATAGATAGCAAATTTGTATAACTGTTTAACTGTTATCTTAATTTTATTGGAACATCGACTGTTCGAACTTTTGATGGTAGACTTTGGACTATGGAAATTTGTTTTTAACCTAGTCCAGTTGATACACTACATAATGACTCAATTCAGTTTTGTATTTGTAGTTTTTAGTTCATTAAATATTATTTTTCTTATTTTCTTTCGGTGTTTTATTTCGAAAAAACCATTTACGTATGAACGCAATTAAGAGAAAATAAGGTCATTAAACATCACCAATTAAAACTGAATTGGCAAATGGCAGTGGCCGTGAATTGATTTGACAAACTTGCATTATTTGCCAATAAAATCGACCAATTCCGATTATCTGATTGGCAATGGCAACCTGACATAAACCGCCGATTGAATTTGCAATTGACAACTGGCATTAACTACAGATGGTATTTGCAACCGTCCATTGGTATTATATCTGCAAACTAAATTGGCAAATTACTCTTGGCAACATCAGTCAACTGAACCGAGAGCAGCTCAAAGCCAAAATCGGTGACCTGATAATCCTTGTTCTAAATGGTATATTATATATACCTAACTTACCATTTGTGTGTGTTTTTATCACAGCATCTGCAATCCCCCATAATGCACCAAACATGTAAAATAAGTATTCTTGTTCTGGTTGTATCCTCCATAACAACAGTAGTATGTAGGTTATAAAATGTGCCAGAAACGCTGAAAAACGAATGCTTGCATCAGTATTAAACAGAAATTAATTGTTGTAACACTGTTTAACGTTGCATAAAATTATGTTTCAACTATTCGCAGTGAGAACTAGATTATTTATCTCAAAGGATTAATCCAAGGTTTGTGTGTGCATGAAGTGTTAAAGTATGTTATGGTCCGTCTTGAACGAACGTCCACTTACGGCAACGACATGTAAGGTGCCTGCTCATATAGTCAGTATGTCACAGACAAGCACACCACTTCCCAAGTCCCATTATCATATAACCTGGTAAACTAGTCGATATTATATGCCAATATCGTCTAGGCTAGAAAGCAGTGGCTAAAATTTTAAAGTCTTATGGATGACCTGACCTGGGTTCGAACCAAGATTTCCCGCTTTCGGGACAGACGCGCAGAAACTGTTGCAAAATGTAATTAAATCTTAAAACGATGTAACTGGACACAATTAGCTTTTGTAACCAGGACAAATATAATTAACGGACAAGGACCATGATGGCAGAGTTTTTAAGGCATCTGACTTTAAACCAAAGGTGTTGGTTCAACAGTTGGATCGACCACGGCCTTAGTCATTTCCTGCCTAGAGCGGTCTGCGATAATGTCTGCAACATTGTGTGAGAGGGTACAAGCACTCTTTAGGGCGTCATGCAAATGACACTAGTATAAAAAATAATTTTTAATTTCTAATTTTCGAAGTGAACTCCATCAAATGAAACTAAAGCTTAAAACAATATCAAGTAAAATTGAAAATGCAATTCTTGATTAGTTATCATGTCAAATTTAACAAGCAGTTTATTTAAACTAACCTACCGACTAAACATTTTCTTCGTCATGAAATTAATACATTACAATATAAAATAACAAAATGACATACTTACCGATCACGAAAAAACATAGCGAGGGAATACAAGATGTCAGTCTGCTGAAAACGTACGAACACACGGCATCAACAAGTCCATAACAAACCATTACATAACCTATGTACGTTAATCCTAGGGAACAAGAGATATAAGCCTATAACAAATAAATACAAAATAATTACAATGATTATCCACTTATGAACATCTCTAATTGAGATAATTGCAAAAATTGAAAACCTTTTACTCATATCGAGGTTGTC
Source organism: Tegillarca granosa (assembly GCA_029721355.1). Taxonomy (NCBI): domain Eukaryota; kingdom Metazoa; phylum Mollusca; class Bivalvia; order Arcoida; family Arcidae; genus Tegillarca; species Tegillarca granosa. Next base: position 37,513,663 of record CM056603.1, read on the forward strand.
AGTATAGGAATTGTAGAGAAAACCAAGGCGCCAGGAGAGGTGAAGATTACCGATTTCTGGCAATCAAACTGACACACTTTCTCACAATTTGATCTGCCCGAGTATGATTAGATCCTTGGCGGTAAGGGGCGCTGTGATCTGTAAACGCGCAATTTAGACCACTCGACCAACGAGGCCTCGTCAATAAATGACAGGAAACAGTACAGCTAAATGCACAGCTCGGTTTGTTTTTTTCCCTAGATCATTAAAGATCTAGGTTTACAAACTGACAAAAACAGTAAGTTTTGTTGGTCGAATGTTGTTTTGTGTCATATTATCAATTAGTGATTAGTGTTTCTGATCTGCATTGTCTAGTGCATCGACGACATTTAAAATCTTGGTACACTCGTTCAGATTTTCAGATTAAAATCGGACCACTCATTCCATTGTATTTGTACCGAGTGCACAAATACAGGACTACGGCATGGAAAGCCTTTTCACTTGAGCTGGTCCAAACTACAGCGTCGAGTCGCCTTAGGTATGAAAAATAACGCCTTGTCTTACGCCAACGCAACCGAGGTAAGTTTTGTTATTTTAAAAGAAAATTGGACAACAGACAAATTGCAAGCTTAATACTTTGTTGAAAAGCGGTTCTCCGTTGTGCACAGCTGATAAAGGGAACGTGTTTTGAAAAAAAAAAATGTTCAAAACGATCATGAAGTTGTGAATAAAAATGCAAGGTAGATAAACATCACAGACAATTCAACTCCGTTCATTTTTCTTGATACCAAGCCAACCAGAAAAGACCTATGGAAAGGAAAACCTTTCTTATTTGTGGTCGACCGATTTCAAACCTACATCAATGAGACAAATGCTTGAACCATTCAGTCATCGAGGCCTAAATGTACACAATAATATTACAATGCAAGGCTATTTGGTAAGTTACATTAAGTATTCCTCGGGTCAATGAAAAAATTTTCAAGTGTTATTACTTTTAATATTACATTTACCGTTGTAAAAACACCTGTCATAAAACCTCGTTCAATTCCAGAATAGATGGTCGGCATCACCAACAATAACTGGTTCGGGTGCTTTGCCCAGTGCTGAAAAGTGCTCAATAAGAAACTTAAAGACGATCTTCTAATCTGTGGTTCCTCATCTTCCCGATCAAAACGGATATTAGTTAGACATGTGGCTACCAGTATATATGCAATCAATGCAAGAAAGATATAGATTCCATATAAAGCACTTAGCTGCAAAGATCAAATTTAAAAAGAAAATCACACACATAAAGGTCCTTGTCCGAATCAATCAATGCGGTAGCTAAGTTGGTAGAGTGCTAGCTCCGTAAGTGGAAGGTCGTGGGTTCGAACCCCGATAGGGTCTGACCCAAGACTTGAAAATGGGTAGTGTTCTTTCGCCAATCACTCGGCATTACGAAATGAAGTTACGATTCTTTTGGATGGGAACTTAAAATAAACGAGGTACCGTGTCACGGTGGGGCTGGCACGATAAAGAACCCTGCTGTATAATGACATCTGCGCAACGCATAGGCAAAATTTCTGGACCTTCGCCTGTAGTTGGCGACGTCTCGATATAAGTTAAATATTCTTGACTGGGATGTAAAACAGTATCTCTCACTCACTCACTTGTACGAATCACATATCCAAAAGTAAAGTAGAAACTTTGTAAATTGGCTTATTCAGTTAAAAACGTGAAATTCCACACAGGAAGTGAAGCTGGGTGCTCCGGAAGAATCTCCTGGGTTTTTTTTTTTTTTTTTTTTTTATCTTTTAAAACAGCAAATGGTAATTTTATTAAAAAAACAAATATACCAGTCCTTGTCCATATCACAATCCCAAAATCAAAGTAAAAACTTTGAAAACTGGCAAAATTAGTTATACACGTGAACTTCCATCAAGGAAGCGAGGCCAGGTGCTCTGGAAGGGTAAGCACCTCCTGTCTAGCTAGCTACATCCGTACGTGCAAGTCGATTTTGAGAATGAAAGGAACCAAGAACTATGGTGAGTAAAATATATCCAGTATAAACGTGTATTAAATATAAACTAAAATAAATCTTATTATTTAAAAAATGTTTTGAATATCTTTTTAAGAAAACTGAAGACACTGTTTTTTTTAATGTGTTTTCTTTTGCTAAGAGCAAGTTTTTAGACCTACGGTGAATTCTTCTGAATTATAATTCGAATGTGATAATTTTTTGAAGTCGGGTAATTATTAGTTTTTTTTTATAATGGGACTTTCTTAGTTTTGAAATTAATTCCAAATTTAGCAAAAATCTTGTTTACCTTGCCTTCGTCTGGTCTGTCAAAGTTCGAATTATTTGATATAATTTGCATCTTAAATTTAACACCGCATTGATCCAGTGAACGTGTTGAGGCAGCTATAACTTCCTTCTTACTTAGAACACCTGACGCCATGAGATTTCCAAATACTTGACCTCAAAAGTAAAAAAGAATATGTGTTTGATCGAGCTTTCGTTTCTTGTAATAAATAAATAAATAAATAAATAAATAAATAAATAAATAATTGGTTAAATATAAAATAAAAAAGAAATAAATTGAAAAAAATAATAAAATGAATAATCAAAAATAAAAAAATAAAATAAAAATTTAAATAAATAAATAAAATATGATAAAAAAACTTAAAAAAACCCAAAAAACAATAAATTCAAAATAAAATAAATGAAAAAAAGATAAAAGATCATCAATCAAATAAAAATAAATAAATAAGTAAATAAAAGAAATAAAAAAAATTGAAATAAAAATTTATTTAATATTTAAAAAAAAAACATCTATTAAAATAGATAAATATTACAAATATATTTTAATGGAGTTGATTATAATTGCAACAGTTCAAATATGTGCCATAATGTGCACATTTCGAAAATTCATTCGTCATCAGTAACACTAGGGGCCAAAAAATAAGTTGACAGATAAAAATAAAAGCAATACAGTTGAAAATTAACTAAATCTAAAGTTCCAAAATTATATGAATCCAAATCAAGCTAAGGAATGCTTTGCATGAGGGAACAAACCTTAGTTTTAAATAAATTTAAAAAATGAAGACGGCTAAAAATTTTGCTTCACGTTACAAAATGAAAATCCATCTTGCAACTGATGGTGCGATAAATTTTGTAAAATGATAACATCATAGTCAAAGGTGAATCGAGGTCATAGTTGCGTTGATTCCGTTTTTTTTTCTCATTGCTTTAACTAAGACGGTGGTAACACGTGTTTAAATAAACAAATGCAAATTAGAATGAATTTCCGAAACGTGCACATTTGGCACAACAAAATTTAACTGGTATTTGTGTTATATATATACGAACAAGTGAAAAAAAAGTGTTCGCAACTATCTCATCAGCAGCTTGTCCGGGGACCGTATGTATTCAACAGCATCTAAATCTTATGAAAAGCTCTGTAGATTAATCGTTAGACATCAGCTGATTCTTGGTACTTAGGATCTGAAAATGCTATTACTTTAAATTCAAATGAATTCTTAACATTAATTTCTGATTTACCTGTGAAATAATCACTTACTACTTTTTGTTGCATTTGAAAAAAAAAAAAATTACTCGCTTATTCAAAGAGAAGAAAGAGCGAGTAAATATAAAACAAATGCCAGTTAAATTTTGATGTGCCAGATGTGCACATTTCGAAAATTCATTCCTTATAAGTTTTTTCTTCAGGAGGAAAATTCGGTAACTTGGTAACGTAAACTAACTCTCTCTCTCTCTCTCTCTCTCTCACACACACACACACACACACACACACACACACACACACACACACAACGAAACCAAAATCGATTAACATAGAATGCAAGTTTTAGATTTTACAGCCGTAAATATTTCCTTATTTAAACACAAAGAAATATTTTCGAATCCGTCCACAAACAGCTAATGAAGAAGATAAAAATGACTAACATAGAAGACAAGTTTTAATTTTTACAGTTGTAATTTTTTCCTTAATTAAACATAAAGAAATGTTTACCAACCTCGTCTACAAAGTACTTACTTATTTGATAAAATCCATAAAAAATTCCAAAAAAGTGATAAATTGCATCATTTATATTTGTACCAGTAAGATGTGAATACCCAATCGCGAGTTGTGTTAAAAATGTACTCTGTGCCGACCAAAGGGGCCCGGCTCCAAACCCTAACAATACAGCTGATGGTCCCATAAACGCCCAAATAGGCATAAAGTTTGATGCGAAATATAAAATATAGCACATCATGGATAACACTATTGTCCATTTATATCCAATATGGGCTATTATAAACGTAGGAAAAAACATACAGGAAAAGATCACGCTTCCATATATGACAGCAAGACCGCCAACTCCGACGCCGTTCTCAACGTGTAAAGTGCTCTGAAGGTTACAAAGTGCATGAAATGGCGCGAAAAGAAATAGGAACCCAATGCTTTTTATAAAGACATTTTTGAAAATTTGTGATTTGCTCATGTCCGGTATATAATTTGTGGAATTAAGAAGTGAGGATCTCTCATCTTTGTCGTTTGCTCTCTCAAAATTGTAACTCCCGTCGAGATTGTCGTCCGCCATAACTGTTACTATTTTTATTAATCACCTGAAAAATGAATCGGTTACAAATTGTTTAATGCTGATTATTATTCTAAATAATCTCTTGTCATACAAATGGCGTTTTTTTTTTTTTTAAAGTTTTAGACAATATGGCTGTGGAAAGAAAGGAATATAATAACAATATAATGGATGAATGTTAAATAAAAAATAAATGATGTAGAACTCTAAAAACCTGAACTACTGTTTTTCTAATACCAGTTGCAGCCATGTGAAAATCCAAACTGATTTTTGTTTAAAATTTAATTTTCATTTATTATTCATTTTTATATAACTAGAAAATTAAAACTGGAAGACACTTGCACTTCGACATTTCGACCTTTATTATGTCAACAGATTTAGTTACAAATTTAAACCTCGATTAATATTGCTGCAAGTTGATTACAAATAAGTTAAATATATGTCAGGGAAAAAAATTATTTTACTTTTATTTTCTTTTATTGGTATCAATTCGTGCATTAAAGATTACAGATTGATCGATTAGATGACCAATTTCAATATAACCCAGCAGCAAAATCTCGATAGTTGACAATATCAGCTATGATCGATCCTGACTCACAAAGAGAATTCATTTTTATATCGATATTGCTGAAATAAAGCAATAAAAAGCCTCAGATATCGTGTCCTACAGTTAAACTAACAATAGCTAGCACTTCTATAGGAAGAACAATCTCTCAACTAATACCTGGGTTTTAGGTCGCTTACGTTTACATTTAAACTAGAGAGAATCCAAATAAAAAAAATCCAGTTTTGCTTAATGTTGAGATGTTACTCTATTACTTAAAATCTTTCGTCCTTGTATACAGATTTTACTGTATTAAAAAGGTATTGTCATCCATCCTGGTTTGCCTTTAAATACTTGTTTCTGTATTTTTTAAAACTTACTTTTTTGGAATTTCTTCAACGTTGAAGTATCGTATACATTTGGTCCTTGACACTTGCTTGTGTCAGAAGTTCAATATTTATACTACCATATGGATTTAAAGTGATCCCCGTATTAATCTTGTTCGTGTCACAAGTTTATTACTAATTATAACACAGTTCGTCATTATTCTGATAAATTAGTTTGATATGTTTCTTGATATATCCTATTGTGTGACTGTAAATAAACATAACGGGGACTTTCCTTTGATAACACAAGTGTATGTGTTATATGCGTCATATAATACTGTATTGAAATTTGCGTTATCTAGTAATCTAGTAATAACATGCAATATTTCGATTAGGGATGCATTCTGTAAAAGAGCAAAATTAAAACCACTGAAACCAGCAAACTCGCGAAGCCAGTTCTACAAAATACAAAATGCTTATATTCCCGTCAGATGACGACATCCTTTCCGAGGACTTTTGGAAAAAACAAGAGAATCAAATGTATTTGTTTTCAAAATCGCTAAAGAACAGTAATGAAATTAAAACAACTTTATGATTCTTGTCAATCACAATAATTCTCTTCGACAAGAAATACAATGTCAAAGTTTTTTTTGTCTTTTGGAAAAATCAAAATTGAAAAGACCTTTATGTTTTTTAAATTGTCATTTAAAGTCGAACGAAGATACGTGCAATGAAGGTCACTTTGTTAAGGAAGGGAGAATGGACCTAGAGGCGGAGTGGTTTAAATCGCCAGCGTATGGACCACAACACATCGCAACGTTCGAATTCACTTGGACAGGTCCCGGTAAGTGGAGTTTGATTTGCTTGCCGAAGAAGGTCAATACTAGGGGATTCTTAAGCGAAGTGACTGACATTTAATAAGTGAAATAGCACACTGAAAAATGTAAAAATCTATCGATTAACGACTTCTTCGATTACTCGGTAAAGCGATGATGTGCATAAGTATGTTATAGAAGTCCCAAACAATGATTTTAAACGCGTTTCTAAAGATGTAGCCCACACATTTTTCTTTCAAAACTATTTAAGATAAAAATGTTTAGAAAAAAAACAACATCGACAGAGCTATTAAAATTAACAGACAGCTCACCATCAGGCATTGAAATATTTAATTGGGATTTTGCTGCACGAGCTGAAAATTTCTAAATTGTTGCGACACCTTTACCAAGATGAATTTAGTAAAACACGAATTTCATTAACTTTACCATTTAAAATATTGTAAAATGAACAACTATCAATAACTGATGCAATTTCAATGCCGGCTGTACCTTTATCAGACTGAAAGAATTTTCAAGAAACAAAGTTTAAAATAATTAAGCTCAACCTTTTCAAATTATCATCTGAACGCATTAACAACAGTTCAGCAAAAGAGGTGAACTATTATAATATTGGTCTTTTTATCTCGTCATGTACCCTACTGACCAATAGACATGTTTTTAATACCGTTATGTCGCAAAATTTAACAGTAAAGGTTTTAAGAAACAGGCCGCTCATCTCTATACCACGCTGATAAATCTTTGAGAAGTCAAAAATAACTCATGGCAATAGCTATCTATCTGGTTATCTCGGATGTTTATTTCTATTACCATAGTAAGGAACATACGGAAAAAAGTGGAAAAGTTCCGACAATTCCGAAACCAAGTTTTCGATAGTCAAGATTTGTATTATTTACGCAGAAAAGTAAATCTAAGCAGACCAAATAATTTTCTAGACAAAAATCTAACAGATTTTTGTTTTTACCGATAAATAATTGCACCGTTATACAGAGAATTTTTTACGAGTTTGGAGGTCGAGATGCAGAAACTCTGATCGAGTGGTAAGATTTTCAATCTCAAAGGAGGCTATGTCGAATTTGAGATGAAAAAATTCTGACCACGAGATCGGAATTTTCCCATCTCTATCTCAGTCGTGTAATTGATTATTTTTCTTGCATATAATTTACGACAAAATAGCGGAATCCCTTATATATATATTATATATATATATATATATATATATATATATATATATATATATATATATATATATATATATATTTGATAATATGATTAATTCCGCATAGCTATTCATTTCTTAGTGAAAATTATGATCTGAAATTCCAATCACAAATCGATCCTTCAAACGTTTGATTTTCCCCCAAAAATCCCTAAAGTGCTGAATATCTCGTATTATATCAGTATTAAATACTTTATTCTTAAAAATATAGATGCATGTTTTAGGTGCATTTCCGATGACAAGATGTGCATTATATAAAAAATTGCCATCACGGTGCGATAATACTACCAATCCAACAGCTTACTTCGTAACCTCAATTAATCAAAGGCATTCTGGTACCCTATGCCACATATTTTATATTTCAATATAGGATATGGTAGACAAGAGTAATGTTTAGAACAAGCATCAATGTACCCATCTGTAAAGTTATGACATTGACCTTTGACCTGAGTTGCAAGTGGTGTTTTGACATAAGGAATAAGTTGAGAAAGGACAAACGGTGTGTTTATAAATGCAAGGAAACTATTTCGGAACAAACAGACTGATGGAACTAACAACCAATCTGTACCCTAGTTTCACTGGTAGGTGCATGATAATTATTGTATTAATTCTTTTTAGTATTAGATACATGTATTTTGTTTAGGCTTTTGTAACAAGCTAAAATTGAAGCGATCTAGCAGCAAGTTTTGTATTTTCTAAAGTGTTGCGCCTCACCGAGCTTAGGCGCATCATCCATGTGTTGTCATGTTTCGCAATGCGAATCAAATACTTGAGTATCGTATAGGTGTGATCTATCATTTTAATTCGAAAAGTCGATTCGGAAAAAATTTGGATAAACAACTCCGACCTGATGATCTAGTGTGTAAAAAGTTTGCGTTCAATCTGGTAGTTGCTACCTTGTCAGATTGAGTTGTCGCGATCTTCCTATTGCATACGTCTTGATAAAAGTGAAAAATTCTTGACCGAGACATTAACCTAACCTAATTCACAACATGTTATTTCAGTGTGCTTACATGATAAAACCTTAAAAACTGTTGAGACAACCTTAAGCACTATAAAACAACCTACATGACCAATTTTGTCGTTTTCCCCACCTGGGTTAAAATAAAACGTCACTTGTCACACTGAAGTGTCACCACATGGTTTCGAAGGGATTATCAAAATGGTGTCAAGCTAAATTTGTACAATGACACCAAGACTCAATAATTTCATTTATGACTAAACAATTAAGACGATTTATTTCCCTTTGATTTCATTTTTTGTTTCAGTTCATTCTCTTTTTCCATATTTTTTAAAATTCGCTTCTGTTCACGCTCAACTTTCCTTTTCTCTTTCTCCATTTCTTTGCGGATTTTTCCTCTTGTCTATTCTTTTTTCTATGTTAACACTTATCAGCCGATGAAATAAAATATGTCATTTTCTTGGATTCGTTAAATACTTTCTTCTGAGGCAGGGGGTACAAATCCTCAGCAATACGTTAGACAGATTAACTGTTGTTGCAATCACTTGCACTATGGCCTGTTCATCCGAACAACCCTCTACCTCTTTAATTTCACTGATGACTTCTGAATCAGCTGATTCATGTACCTTGTTTTCTTCTGGATTTAGAATTAGGTTCCAATCGAAGTCAAGAGAGAGTGGTAAATTTTGTAAGCTGTCTCATGACAGTGAAACGGATGTCACAGACGATGAAATTCTCTTGTCTATATCCATAAGGGAAGAATCATCCGCGTTGATTGCTTGCTCAATGTTTAAGAAATTGTCTGGCGCTGCATTCGTTGATTCTTGTACATCTTTAGCGGCAACCGACATTCCAATCTCTTCCACTGGTGGGTGTGTAGAAGCATACTGGTTACCATTTATTTCCGATGGCGTAAACGCCTAATCTGGAATGGCATTTGGGTCATTGTAGCCATTGGTTTTCTTTGTCATGACTATTATATTGATAAAGTTAAAGAAATCTTAAAGATCTTTGAACTTCAGATATTTTTAATCATAGAAATAACTGACTTCACAAAAAGACCTTCACCATATCGCAGCTCTTGATTATCATTTATGTTTCATTTAATTTTGATTTTTATTTTTGATTATGTAGTGAAATATTTTTCTTATATACCTTTCTCTGATTATTTCTCAAATCACACCGAAATACGGAGTTTTGTGACATGTTCAACTGCGCGTTAAACCTTAAGGAAAAAAAGGTTACACCCGTGAATATATATCTAAAGAAATTGGTCCCATTTTTATCCCAAAGATGGGTGGTGAGGATGTTTTTTTTTACTCGGAGCACATTACCTTGATACTAGTTTTCAACTTCATTGCTCAAAAAGTGAATTAAAAATTAAAGTAGAACTACTTTTCGTTACGGAACTATTTCCTCTTCATATTAGGAAGTGCTGTTTGGCTCGGAAATATGCAGGTAACTTGCAACGCGAAAATATTGAATTTTACCTTAATTTAATAATTAAATTTACATTAATATATATCAAGAGTTTATAAATGATAAACCGATTCTTCCGATCTCAAGAAAAAAATGGGGAAAAATTAGTTCTTAGTGAGTGTTGGGTTGTGTTTACTACCATGATGTCACACAGTTCCGCATTTATTTAGCAAAATATTAACTTAATTTTCTCTATCTAACTTTGTTTCTACATGGTATAATAATGCAAAAAAAAAAAAAATAAAAAAAAAAATAAAAATAAAAATAAAAAAATAAAAAAAAAATATAACGAACCCCTTTGCAACGTTTTCAGTTAGTTATACTGTTATACGTAAGTATAGCAACCCATAGACGGTAAGTGCATCGTCATGTTTCGTTAGCAACGAGTCCAAGAGAAGTCGAACAGTTGGCATGGCTAGCAGTAAGATTGGTACCAAAAAAATATGCCAGAAAATGCACATCGACAGAAAGCAAAAGTTTGCTTTAAGTACCATGTATATGCAAAAAAATAAAGTCAGAATTCTTAGTAAATATAATTTACTCAAGAAATCAAAAAACTTTAGAAACTATGAACTTTTTGTAAAGAAGCTACGTAACATATTCACAATAAAACGCGTTTCAAATGACAAACTCTGCATTCAGTATTTCTCAATTTTTTTCAATTGCTAGTGAAGGTTATCTGATGATAAATTTGGGAGTGTTGTAGGATCAAATGAATGTAATCATTTAACATGTAGCTCTCTGTGACTATGCAGAAAATGTTGTTTCATGTGGTGTTAGTGCAATACGATATCAAATGGATGTGATAAAGAAATGGTTTGTCCCAGCGTATAATGGCCAAATGTCAGGGATGTAGCAAGTTGTTCCAGTTTGAATCTAGCCTAAAACTTATCAACAAGAGAAACATTACTACACATTACAATGTAAATGTCTGTGCAGTATGGAGAAGCATGGCAACTGAAGGTCGATTGACTCATTTGAATGAATCCTTGGTTGTAAGAAAATTAGTTTACATATATGCAAAATAAAAGCCTAAAGGTAAGATTTTTTTTAAAAAATTTGCTTCATTCTTCTATTAACCTGATCCTTTAGGGATAGATAAAATAGAGATATAGATAGAATAGATAAAACATACATAAAGCACAAACGTTTTAAAAACCTAAATGAACATGATTTTATGCCGCAGTAGAAAAAGATACCTTTTCATGATGCATAAGACATAGTAAATTATTAACAAAAAGTAAAAAAAAAAAAAAAAAAAAAAAAAAAAAACCTGCAAAGCGTTAAATTTTACTGTACTGTGTAGTATTTTGGAAATTCATTTCTTATCAGTGAGACTCAGTAGAGGCCGAAAAGTTAAGAGGGCTAAAAATTTTGCCACCAGGTACATTTGAAGTATAAAGTAGTATAAAGTACTGCCTACTGAGGTATGGATACCCTCGGGGAGTTTTAAAATAGTCCACCACCAGCAGTACACGCTCAGGGGTAGTATAAACCATCTATCAATTAAACAGGTAGTTTTGTTAAATAAATGACCACGCCCTAATTTAAGAGAGTTAGTGTAAAATTATTGAGCTACACAGAGTTGTTTACAGGAAACGTATGTTTAAAACAAGTATTATAAAAATAAAAATACCCATAACTTAGTTAAAAAACTTAAACTTAAGTCAACTGGACTGTACTTTTTGAGGTGTGGCCCCACCATCAAACCCTAAAAAATCGATGTATGGAGATTTCACCATTGTTTTAAGTGAACATGGAAGGTTTTTCCGGAGTCAGATCAGAAGAAAGTACGTAATATTTTACTGAATAATTTGTAGCCAAAGGTATTGGTTCATGTGTTGAGTATAACGTGTGTTGAGTATAATCATTTTTCTGATTAAATTAAATTAAAACGGTGCTAAACTAATTAATGATGTTTTATTACGGAGGACTATAAGTCACCAGTTCATACACTTTAAATCTATAATAATTTTTTTTTACTTTGTGAAAAATACAACATTTTAAATGTGAAAACAAAGAACGTTAATTCTTTATTAGATTGTTATATTTTTTCACCTTCCAATTGTTTGAATTTCAATATTTTTTTCGATTAAAAATGAAATTCGTTATTTTCTAACGGGCCTCCAGTTTAGTGGTTGGGCCTGTATATAATCACGTGTTTTATTTATCATCACATTTACTAGTCAGCATGTATAAATCTGTTATCTTCGTCTTTTTCTTAGCATATACACTTATTATACCACACAAGTCTTATAAACTGTCTAATGCGTCGAACGTATTAAAATCTAGAATCTTCCTACAGTTGTCAAGGCTTTTTTACATTCTGCCGTCGTTGCCATGGGGAGAGAGAACTTTTTACCATGTTCACTGTCGTTGTTTTCACTGTCGCAGACTTTTCTCTTAATATCTTCTGGCATATGCCTTCTTTCATCTTTTCTCAACAGTCGACGTTTTTGTCTTGGTCAATATACTGTTGAAAATCTTCAGAGGACATATCGGTCAATGGAGTATGTTCTTTTTCCTGTTCTGTTAATTGGGCACTGTCTTAAAAATATCCGGCTTTTTGGAAACAACATACAACTTTTGGCATCTTCACATTCTTCCATGCTTTATGTACATGACTTCTAACAGTGTAACTTTCTTTGCCATTTTATTTGCCGTCACCTCTTTATTCTGGTTATTTCATTGACGATCTTCCTCACTAAAGTTGATCGATAGTGTCTTCAAATTTCTAAAAATGCCTTAATTGGATGATTGAAGTATCAAAGTTGTACTTGGTGGTTTGAAACCTAAACTGATGTTCTTCAAGTTCTGTACATCTGGGTGTACGGACCAGTTGATAATCATAGACGCGTTTTTCTTTTTCTTGACAATCTTTCAGTCAAACTCTTTCAAATAATATATTTAAAAAATATACCTGTTACGTTTTGATGCGCCATATGTTCACATTTCGGAAAATCATTCCTCATCAGTGACACCAGGAGACGAAAAGTTTGTTAGATAAAAAACCTAAGCCGAACAGTTGAAAATTAAGAAATCCAATGTTCCAAAATTATGTAAATTCAAATCCAGCTAAGAAATGCTTTTTATGACGGAACCTTAGTTTTTAATAAATTTCAAAATTTAGACGTATAAAATTTTCCCTAAATTGTACATTTTTTGAAAACACAAAGTACTGTGAAAGTCTAGCATGTCATCCAAGCGTTGTAACTGGACTTATAATAAACAGGTAGCATTTTCATCTGTCTGAAACACCTAAGGTCTCTGCTCTTTCCAATTATTTAAGTTTTAATGGCTTCCGTCCATGTTACACGTTACAAATACTGTCGCTGTATTTAGCTCTCTTTGTACCGGTAATCTTCTCTAACTTCATATATAACAATACCAGTTGAAATTTGATGTGTCAGATGTGCATATTTCGGAAATTCATTCCTCATCAGTGACACTAAGACCGAAAAGTTTGATAATAAAAAAAATTAGCCAAACAGTTGGAAATAAATGAATCTAAAGTTCCAAAATTATATAAATCCAAATCCAGCTAAGGAATGCTTTGCATGAGGGAACAAACCTTAGATCTAAACAAATTTTACATTTTAAGGCAGCTGAAAATCTTGCTAAATGGTACATTTTCTGACAGTACAAAGTACTGCCTACTGAGTTATGGATACCCTCGGGGAGTTTTACTCCACCAGCAGCGGTACCCGCTCAGGGGTAGTAAATATATAACAATACCAGTTGAAATTTGATGTGCCAGATGTGCACATTTCGGAAATTCATTCCTCATATCTCATGTCTCTTCTAGTGATGCTATATGGTAGAATGTCTTCGGCATTGTGAATCTGGTCAGGACTGTAATATTTTAATTATGGCTAGTAAAACATCGTTGAATGATCCGTGGTTGGTGTGTCAGCATTTTTTTCTCGACATGGATCTTCCTAAATCCAACGTTGTATCTGCTGTTCTGTCAACATTGGACCTAAAAGTGGGAAGTCAAGTCTCTAGAGCTGCTGAAAACTTCTATGCCAGGGGTTTTTCCTTGGACATTTTGTCTTTTTTTCTGTTAATTTTAATAGTAACGAGTTCGTAGAAAATCTGCTTTGTACAAATTAAACATTTCGAATGATGGATGGAAACATGAAATTTTAATCTATGTATTTTTTCTATTTGACTGGTAAAAATGACATTTATGAAGATTTGTTTTTTTTCACAGGCAGTTTGAGATCTTGTTGCATTATTTGTATAAAAAAAGCAAAAGATTAGCAAATTCTGTTCAGACTACAATGTAGCCCCTGTGTATCAATCATTGTTTTAGGGCATATCGCATATATTGGTCAACTATGGAGGTCAACAAATAACAAGGGAATAAATAATAAGAATGTAATGTACGCTAGGGCTCTGTATTGATGTCTGAATGTAAAAACTATATAAAGTAATAAAACAATGCATTGTAATAATTGTATGCCAAAATCATTAATAAACTGTTCAGTATTGTGTAGGAATGTATACATTTATGTCCCAATGAACGATATTAATCATAATACAAAAGGCACTTAGCTAAGCATTCCATGAAGTCATAGACTGCCATCATCACGTTATAATTATGTTGTTAACCTGTTCAAACTAAGTTTTTACCTGATCTTGGTTTAATTTTATTTCATATTTATATTAGCAATAAAAAAATGTTTGTTTAACTGGCTGCATTAGGTTTGTGTAACATAAAAAGTACCAGCAGGCAAAAAAACCGTAATAAAACAATTAGAATTATGACGTTACCGACGGAAATGTTTGTTATCTGACGTCATATTGCAGGAAACACTTTCACATCCGTTTACAAATATTTAAGGCGGGGCTTACGGAACCTTTTATAATCGATATATAGATTTCAATTTTTGCTTTCTCTTTTGCGTGTGTCCAATATTTCTAGAAACGTATAACAACCAACCATTCCTACCAATAAAGTACTTGGACATATATACAGCTTTATATTTGTTGGTAAAAAATAAATCGGAATAAGCAAACGCAATGATAAAGCCTATTGATTCCGAAAGGCGATAATTAGCGAACCCTGGTTCTTTGTTTTCTGTGAATAGCCATACAATTCTATAAAAGAAATCAGAAATCAACGTAATTCAATAATCAACGTTTCGAGATGTATGTATGTAATTAAACATATAATCGTAATTTTTATACGAAATTTAGAAGGAAGCAGAGATGAAATATTTTAAGCTTCCCTCTAATATTTTAAGTTGGAAATATGTAGTTAAAATATACTTTATAAAGAGCAAAATGTTTCATAAATATGTATTAAATGAGAAGCAAAATATATTTAATAAAAGCAAAACGGATATTGAATAAACAAAAATATTTTTACAATAGAATTTGAATTACAATTTGTATTTGTCTAACAACATTGAACAGGCTGTGTCGTATTTGTCAAGTTAAAAACCAAAATTGGACGGCTGTTACAGAAGCCTGGTCAATTACGAACAAGAAAAATTATATAATTCATTACATCAAATGAAATCAAGGAAGATAACAAAAACTTTTCATATCTACAATTGACCTTATAACTATGTATAAATAATTTCATTTATTTACTTGATGTGTTTTTTTTCTCAAATGCACTTATTAAAAAATTACCTTAATGTAAATTTAAGAATTTCATAACTGAGATATGTATATATACTATTTATTTGTGTCTGTATGATAGCATCATGGCGGCAAAATGTAAAACAATATTCATGATCTGGATTTGGAGCCCATAGCAATAGTGTTATCTGAATGCCTCTACGAGCAAAGGATGCTTCATGAAACAAAAAGTTATAATTTAAAAACTAGTTGGCTTCATCCACCACAGTCAAGAAGACTGCACAATACAAGTTCATGATAAAACTGCCAAATTGTAAAAGCCAAGAAAAACCATATTTGATTTTTTTACTTCGGCTGTACGCTGGAGCAAATGTTCTGACTGTGGTTATAGTTTAATTAGATTGACCAAAATCTGTCTACTCATTTTACAACTATTATTAAATACAACTTAATGATTAAATTTGGAATTAAATTTTATTTTTTATTATTTTTAATTCTTATTATTGTTAAATTCCATTACGTGACTGTTAAAGACACTTAGATACATACCTTACATTGCTACCCAAAAATACCGAAAACATGTAATTTAAATTTATTTCTTGACTGGGGTGTAAAACTCCATCCATTACTTATCTTCCCTAGTGTCACTAAATCATGTGTACACTCAATTCTTATTTTTGCTCTCAACAATATTTTAAAGATTTTTAGATTTATTAGAGTTTTTGATTTGTTTTGTTCAACAAACAACACTAAACAATTTAAATATAACATAAGATATTAAATTAAAGCCGCGTCATATATTGAAAAACGACATTGAAATTTTTCCAAGTTTGAGTTGAGTGTACACTCAATTGAGTGCACGTTGTGAGACGGTGGCCTGGTTATTTTTTAAAAATTATAGAATAAATAATCGTAAACAATACATAAGCTTTGAAAGTGTATTTTTACACCACTAATTTCATCAGGAATAGTCCCAATTTTAGCGAGAAGTTAATGCTAAGAAGCATTTTTGTTATAATGGCTGCAAATCATATCGTAAAAATCATCCAAAATTATCCTGCATGTGTTTATATTTCATAATTTCATGTTATTTTCATTCACAATTTTGATTTTGCAGGTGTAATTAGGTAGACCGGAAGTGCATGCTCTTTCAAAGACCCCAGCCTTGCTTTCTTGAAGTTCATGTGTACAAAATATTTTGCCGGTTTTCTTACTTTTTATATTGCTTTTTTAGGAATGTGATTTCAAATTGGACCAGTATTTTTTGTTTTTAAAACAAAATTTAAATTTCACATTAACGTAGATGTTCTATTAGTTTAACTGGTATTTCAGTTATATATTTACTACCCCTGAGCTTGTACCGCTGCTAGTGGAGTAAACTCCCCGATGATATTCATAACTCAGTAGGCAGTACTTTGTGCTGTCAGAAAATATACCCATAGCAAAAGTTTTAGTAGTCTCGATTTTTTTAAATTGATTTAAAATCTAGGCTTGTTCTCTCATGCAAATTATTCCTTAGCTGGATTTGAATTCATATAATTTTGAAATTTTACATTCATTAATTTTCAACTGTTTGGCTTTTCTTTTTTATCTATCAAACTTTTCGGCCCCTAGTGTCACTGATCAGGAATGATTTTCCGAAATGTGCACATATAGCACATCAAAATTTAACAGGTATTTCTGTTATATATTTACAAATTATTATTCAGCTAAAGTACAATTGCAAATATTGAACAAGATGTATTCTAGATGCATTTATGAAAAGTTAGATTAAAATCCTTCAACAAATTGAATAGTTTTTTTATTATTTTACAGATGTAATTGTTTAGTCTCTTAAAAAAATTATACAACCTAAATTATACAATTTGTAAAAAAGCAATAAACCTAATGGAACATAAACCGCAAAGATGTGTAATATTAACCTAAATATTTTTGAATTCTTTCAGTCTCAGATCGCATGCTAAGTAAAATCCACATGGTTCCTGTTCAGTTTGCATACGGAACTTTTCTGCATATGGAACTTTTCGACGGAAGAAATTGTTAAACCAAGCTCATCTGTTTCCCTTTTATTAAAAGGAAGCCACAAATGTACACTTAATCCTTATTACTTGACGAAAAAACAATTTAATAGTAGATTTCCTCTTTTATTGGCCTGCAGTGTCGCTGAACGAGAAATGAGCCCATCTGGCACAGCAAAATGTTTGTTAAATATTTAATATCCTGAGCGGGTGCCGATAGCGGTTGAGTAAAACTCACCAGGCAGTACTTTGTGCTGTCAGAAAATGTACCTTGTGTCAAAATTTTCAGTCCTTTCAATTTTTGAAATAAATTTAAAACAAAGGTTTGTTCCCTCATGCAAAGCAATTTTAAGCTGGATTTGCATTCATTTAATTTTGGAACTGTGGATTCATTAATTTTTTATATTTGGCCCCTAGTGTCACTGATGAGGAATAAATTTCCGAAATATGCACATATTGCATAGCAAAATTAAAAAGGTATTTTTGTTAAATATTAAATTAAACTCAACCAAGTGGGATAACATCAATACAGTATAATTCACGTGTATTAAAAGTAACATCGCGCCACAATAGTTTCAACAGAACATCCAATTGTAAGCACCGAACAGATAGCAAGAAATGCATAATAAATAAAGCCTAAATGTTATAAATAGATTTCAACAGTTAAGTTAAGTACTAGACATCAGCGTTAATACATATGTATATAAACAAAAGTCGCCAGTTATAATTTGTCATTACAGTTACCCGTAAAAATGTATAAATGTAGTTATCCTTTTGTCTTTTTTTTGATTAACACCTATTTTATCACTTCTTAACTGTCTATTGCGTCGTACATCTCGAAGTCATTCTGCTCTTGGAATATTCTTACGGTTTTAAAGGCTTCTCTACATTCTGTCGTTGTCACGTAAAGAACAAATTCTTAACAATTGTCACTGTCGTTGTTGTCACTGTCGCCGCATTTAATATCTTCTGGCATATGCTTTCTTCCATCTCTTTATTCTCGTCTTGG
Source organism: Tegillarca granosa (assembly GCA_029721355.1). NCBI lineage: Eukaryota > Metazoa > Mollusca > Bivalvia > Arcoida > Arcidae > Tegillarca > Tegillarca granosa. The sequence continues at coordinate 37,532,204 of CM056603.1, forward strand.
TCTCGGTCGGTGGAGTAAGTTCTTGATTTTGTTCTGTTGATTGGAGACAAAATCCAGCTTTTTTGGAGACAATTTACAACTGTTGAGATCTTCACATTATTCCATGCTTTATGTGCTTGACGGCTAAAAGTGTCAATTTACTTTCTTATTCATGTCGTTTGCTGTAACATTTTTATTCAGGTCGATTTCATCGATGATCACACTAACGTTGATTGGTAGTGTCCTTTCAAATTTCTAATGAAGTCTTGATTGCATAATTGAATTATTAAGGTTGTATTTTGGTGGTAAGAAAACTAAACTGATGTTCTTCAAATTCTGTTCATCTGAGCGAACGTAGCAGCTGTCAGTCATTATTAACACGGTCTTTTTTCATGACCATCTCTCTGTCAAACTTTTTCAACCAATCTGTAAAATCTTGTTGTCTTTCAGGCCTTGTAACCGGTCCTAAAATAATCTGGAAACTTCTTCACTGAAACATCAAAGGTTTCCCAATCGCTAATAGTTTCTTCTTGTCTTCTGTCACACTGTCTTTGTGTTTGGTTTTCTTTGTCCCGACAATATACTCCGTCCTCATAGCTTTGTTCAGTCTGGTTATGCTCTTTGTTAGAGTCTGATCTCGTCGGTAATGTAAATCGGGTCAGCACTGCAATCTTTAATTATGGCTGCTAAACCAGTCTTTGTTTAATGTTTTGTGACTGGCGTTTCAGCATCTTTCTTCTCGCCATGGATCTTTTTAAATCAAGCTTTGTGTTTTCTCTTCCATCTCGACAACCATCTTGTCGTACGTGCAACTTTCCTGCCATTTTCCTCACCTGCTGTCACCATTGGACCTTAATGTAGGATATCTCTAGATCGATTGCTGAAAAAATTGTCAGAGTTTTACCTTGAAGTTTTTGTCTGTTTTTTTGTCTTTTATATTTTTTTTAGTTGTAACGAGTTCGTAGAAAATAGTTTCTCCTGCGTATGGTGTATATGTTTCACAGTTAATACGGTACGGTAGAGCTTGTTCCCACTATGGGAACTTTCTGCAACGAAGCAAATTACTTACAATTAAATTGTTGACACAAGGATATTGCAAGCCTAGGCTAATCAGGGCCCTTAAAAAGTTTTATGGCCGTCATCACAATATTGTTAATAAGTATGTAGTCACTGTATCCCAACTTATACTGGATATATTTGACTTACCATAGTTCTTTGTTCCTTTCATTCTCAAAATTGACTTGCACGTGACGGGTGTAGCTAGCTAAACAGGAGGTGCTTACCCTTCCGGAGCACCCGGCCTCACTTCCTTGATGGAAGTTCACGTGTATCACCTTTTTTGCCAGTTTGCAAAGTTTTTACTTTGTTTTTGGGATTGTGATATGGACAAGGACTGGTATGTTTGTTTTATTTCATTGATATTCAAAATTTCGAATGGTTGATAGAACCATACACACTATACCTATGTCTTTTTACTAATAGCCAACTGCTAAAACTTTCTTTGGATTTTTTAAATCTTTTTACTGGCAGTTCTCGAGGTTGTTGCATCGTTTGTATGAAAATACAAGAACACAAAAGAAAAGTAACAACATTCTGTTTTGATTGCATCGTAGCTCTGTGCATCGGTCATTGTTTTAGAATAAATAAGATATTGGTGAACTATGCAGGTCAACCAATACAGAGGGATGAAAAATAAAAGTACAATATACGTCAGAGTTTTGTATTGTTATCTAAATGTAAAAATATGAAAAGCATTTATGCAATGTATCGTAATAATTTAATGTACAAATTAATGACCTATAGTTAAATATTTTGAGTGAATACATTTACATTTGTGTCCCAATGCACGATATTTATCATAACAGAACGCACTTAGCTAAGCATTTAATGACGTAATAGATTGTCAAAATCAGGTCAATATGCCGTTACCTTAAAGTTTTTCCATAATCTAAGCTTAATTTCGTAACTTGTTTATATACAATATTTATTTAAGTAATTAAAAACTCATGAAAATCATAGATTATTCGTTAATTTTCCGGCAATAGCTTTGTGTACGATAAGTATAACCAGATAGAGAACGTCATGAAACAATTAAAATTATGAAGTTACTAACAAAAATGTTTGTTTTCTGGCGTCATATTACGGGAAACAGTTTAATCCGGTTACAAAATTTCAGAGCGAGGCTTACTGAACCATCAATAAATTGATTTTAATTTTTGCTTTCTTTTGCGTTTGTCTAATACTTCTACAAACGTATAACCAATCATTCCTACCATTAAAGTACTTAGACATATATACAGTTTTATTTTTGTTGGTAAAAAATCAGAATAAGCAAACGCAATAATAAAGCCTGTTGATTCCCAAAGACGATAATTAGCGAACCCTGCTTCCGTGCTGTTTGTGAATAAATAACCATACAACGCTAAAATAAAAAGAAAATTAGAAATTAATTTTTCAAAATGTGTATAATCAAACCATTTTCGAAATTTTAGTCATTATAAAACGAGATTTGGAAAAATGCAGATTAACAAGTCATTTGAGTATGTCATAGAATTTAGTCTAGCAGGTTTTTGTTTAAATTTGGACAAATCATGCACAACTGTTACTTTTTTGGTTGACTAACGCGTAATTGTGCGAGAATTGTCGGTCGCGAATTTCATAAATCACGCGTATATTCCAAGAATCGCGAAAAGTAAATATAAAAAAACGAATTGAAAACATTGACTGTGAAAGTAATATATACCATAGCTTCTTATGAGAAAATAAAATTTATTAAGTTTTAAACTCTTAGCGAGATAAAAAGAGTTCTTGCACAGAAAGTTTTAAGTATTTAAATTTTTTTAGAAAAGGGAGATAATTACGCTTTAACATTAACATTGATTATGAATTTACAGCTTCGCGAAAATACGCACAGGGGTCGGCACGCAAATGAGATACTAGCAAATTCAAAGTAATCTACAGTAACGAACAGAAATTTTTAAAAAATAATTAAAAATATACTAGCAAATTCAAAGTTATCTACAGTATCGAACAGAAATTTTTAAAAAATAATTAAAAATAAAGAAATTAAATAAAATTCATAAACAAAAAATCAATAAATAAAGTTAATCATCAAAAATAAATAAATAAATGATAATAAACATAAAACCAATTCAAGCAATAGATCCATTAGATTAGTTTTCAAGCAAGAGCTTGTTCAATCATTGTAAGTTTTGTCATTGATTTTTGCTTAATTTTAAGTGACTCTAAGGTTCTGTCAGTCAAAATTTGTACAAAACATAAACCAATTTTACAAAGTTCTTGATGATTTTTAATTAGATATATTTTAAAAATTAAGTTTTACGTTTTCCACATTAGAAATCTAAACATATTTGTTTGCATATGTAAGTTTGAAGACTCATGATGTTATGCTTCAAATTTCCAAGTTCTTGCTTCTGAAGGTTCGAAACAAAATTTAGAACGTTCCGTGATTGTTTCCTCAAAGGTTGCCTACAAATCAAATATGTTTTTGTTCTTAGCCCAATACTTCATAAAATAGGTTTTAAAATGTTTCGATACATTTAATTCGGAGTGTCTAGTTTTTTTTTCTATTTGTATATTAAAATTGCCTAACAAACAGAAAGGTTCACAGTGTTTATCAACTTAAACATCTAAAACTGGAAGGCAGTTACAAGATTCTGGTTAATTACACAAAGAAAGTTAATAAATGATGAATTCGAATGAAATACAGCTTTAAAGGGGAAATATATAAATCATTTATATCCAGGTGTTCTGCAAATATCCTTATATAGCCATGGAAATTTAAATTCATTCATATAGTTATATCTTATGTAAAATAGTTAATGTATTACAAATGCATTGATTAATACATAAAAACAGAACACCGCGAGTTGGATGTGTCACCTGACAAAAGATTGGAGTCAACAGTGAAACTGTTAATTTGTCCTTTGTTTCACATTTATAAGCACTGTTTTTACACACAACATCCATATCAAGTTTCGTTGATATCAATTGAACTTAAGAAGAAAAAGTTATGCTCCGGAAAAGCAATTAGAGCACTGCGCAAAAATTTCAAACAAAACTTAAGAAGACAAAGTTATGCTCCGGAAAAACAATTAGAGCACTGCGGAAAAATTTCAAACAAAACTTTATATGAAAGGCAATAACTCTCTCAAAAATGACCACATTCAAAAACCCGTGTTATATGTGTTAAATATATAACAAATACCTGCTAAATTTTGATGTGCCAGATATGCACATTTCGGAAAATCATTCCTCATCAGTGACACTAGGGGCCGAAAAGTTTGACAGACCAAAAAACATACGCCGAATAGTTGAAAATAAATGAATCTAAAGTTCCAAAAATATATGAATCTAAATCCAGCTAAGGAATGTTTTGCAGGAGAGAACAGACCTTAGTTTTAAATAAATACATAAAATTAAGACGACTGAAAATTTTGCTAAATGGTATATTTTCTGACAGCACTAAGTACTGCCTACTGAGTTATGGATACCCTCGGGGAGTTTACTCCACCAGCAGCGGTACCCGCTCAGGGGTAGTAAATATATAACAAATACCTGCTAAATTTTGATGTGCCAGATATGCACATTTCGGAAAATCATTCCTCATCAGTGACACTAGGGGCCGAAAAGTTTGACAGACCAAAAAACATACGCCGAATAGTTGAAAATAAATGAATCTAAAGTTCCAAAAATATATGAATCTAAATCCAGCTAAGGAATGTTTTGCAGGAGAGAACAGACCTTAGTTTTAAATAAATACATAAAATTAAGACGACTGAAAATTTTGCTAAATGGTATATTTTCTGACAGCACTAAGTACTGCCTACTGAGTTATGGATACCCTCGGGGAGTTTACTCCACCAGCAGCGGTACCCGCTCAGGGGTAGTAAATATATAACAAATACCTGCTAAATTTTGATGTGCCAGATATGCACATTTCGGAAAATCATTCCTCATCAGTGACACTAGGGGCCGAAAAGTTTGACAGACCAAAAAACATACGCCGAATAGTTGAAAATAAATGAATCTAAAGTTCCAAAAATATATGAATCTAAATCCAGCTAAGGAATGTTTTGCAGGAGAGAACAGACCTTAGTTTTAAATAAATACATAAAATTAAGACGACTGAAAATTTTGCTAAATGGTATATTTTAAAGTATTAATAGATGTTTATCATGTCAAAATTTGGTAAAGATTACTAAAAGAGGCTTATGCCTCTTACAAGCAAAAATAATATAAGGGGAATAACTTTTAAATACCCAATGCAGAGTTATTGTTCTATAACTCGCCATCGAAAGTAAACCCTATATGTCGCCTTTTTTGGCGACACAATGAAATAAAAATAAAATATATAAATTAAAGCTTAATAAATAAAAACTAAAAAAATAATTATTTACATGTAATTGTTAGGGAATTTAATCTGAGAAATGTTTATATACCATTTATTTGTGTCTGTATGATAGCATCACCCATTCCCCATATGGCGGCAAAAATGTAAAACAAATATTCATAATCTGGATTTGGAGCCCATAGTAATAGTGTTATCTGCATTCCTCCATGAGCAAAAAATGCTGAAACATTAAAATGGAAAACAAAAATTGCAATTTTAAAACATACTTGGCTATAGCCAATACAACCAATAAAACGCGACACAAAACAGCCAAACAAGAAACGCCGAGAGCCAAATCATTTAGATGAATGATAATATACACATACAACTTTGCTTGTGCGCTGTAGCAAATGTTCTGACGTGTGGTTTTAGTTGAATTAGAATGACCATAACCTCCCCACTCATTTTATAACCATGAGTCCACATACTAAAAATACATAAAAGCATACAATTGACAGCATTTTAAAAAAGAAATTGTTGATTTTGTATGATTTTGTTGTTTCCGAATTTATATTCAACATATTTGATGTCCCATAGTTCAATGTTTCTTTCATTCTCAAATTTGATTCTGCTATTGGCGGATAAAGTTTACTCTTCCGGAGTAACTAGCCTTCCATCCCTGATAGAAGTTTAGGTGTGTAACTGAATGAGCCTATTTATACTGTGCAAATGGAATTGTGATTTGGACATGAACCTGAATTTTTGTGTTTGATTTTTTTGAAACATAAACACTAAACAAAACACGGAGGACAAACAAATACAGTAAGAAAATATTGTCATAAAAGGGGTTCTATTTCATCTGTTTTGACACTCCAATTTATGCCATAGGTCTATAAATATAATGACAGAATTAAATATGGTTCAACATATTTTCGTTCATTATTAGAAGATTACGTCTTACCCAAAATAAAAAACGGAATGTGTCCAACAAACTGTACTAATCTTCCAAAAGTAAATGAACAAATGGCGTCAACTGTTCCATAACAGATCATTACATAACCGACTTTCCATATTCCTAATGCGCAGCTGATGTAAGCCTTCGATAGGTTAAATTAAATTAATAAAAATAATCAAATAAATAAATAGTAAATGCAAATGCATAAGAATGACGATTAAATATATTTTCACGCACTTCATTCAACTTACATTGCGATAAGTTACGTTTATTTTCATGTTCAGATATCAATATTAAATTAAGTGTTGCTTATCATAGTTGAAGAGACTTGATTCGAGATAAAGAAGAGTTAATCCTTAATTAACTAATGTAATCATGTAATAACTAGTTACTTTTATAACATACCTTGGTAAAATCACTGGTTATAAAAGCTTGTTCTATCCCACTGTAAATAGTCAGAATTGTTATAAGTTGTTGTGGCGGAGACGTCTTCCAATGTTTAAACGTTGCCAGCAACAGATCAAACGATATCTTGTTATCTTTCTTTGTACTTTTGTTTTTATCAAGCTCAATTTTATCTAGAAATACAGCTATGAAGCAGAATGCTAATAAAGCCAGGCCAATGTAGACACCACATACTATATACACCTAAAACCAACCAAAAAATTCTAAGAAATATATATTAATAGAATTTTTCCGTAGTTTAGACTTAGACGCAGTGGACGTTTTTTGCATGAAAAGAATTAAGTTTCATAGATAATTTGCCTTCCCATGAAGATGTAAGGCTGTTTTAACCAAAACAACATATATATGAGTACGCCGGTTTTTCTTGTACCAAAATATTAGAAATTAACACTAGACATCGCGATTCCTCAGGAATGTTGTAACCGAATAATTGGTTCCTACTTTTATGCATGCTAAGTGCTCTTTTTGTAAACTTCTTGTAATCAAATGAATACTTTATAGATTTTAAACAAAGATCGTATGGTAATTTAGGACAAAACCGTGCGAAAAATAACACATTTGCAACATAAAACAACATAGATGAATTTTATGACGTCGTTATAACCGCACTAAGGAAATAATTTACAATCAGAAAAAACAAATAAAAACACAAACCAGTCTATGTTAAAGAAATTTTTTAGAAACTTAGATATTAAGTTTTACACGTGCATTTACACCTGCCAAGCTTGACCCGGAGCTCCAGAAGGGTTTGCATCTCCTTTCTGGCAAGCTTTTCCCGCCACCTATGAATCAAATTGAGAATGAAAGGAACAAGGAACTATACGAAATCCATTATATCCAGGATATTTCTAGGAAGAGAATCATCATACATATCAACAACATTGTAAATTTAATCATATTAATTCATTTATTACTTCGTAAGTCAATTACATGAAGCTGTGAATTACAGACGTACAAGGGACACCATGATATATCTACCTTTTAAGAAAGTTTTTCAACAAGTTCTCTTCGATACCCCCCTATTAAATTTTTATCACTTATATCACAAGGCAATCAGTTTGCAGATGGTTGAGTAAACCGTGGTGCCAAAAGAAAACCACTGACCTTCGGCAAGCAAAATAAAAACTTTCTCAGGTTTGGATATGCCCAAGTTATATTGGAACTTAAACATTCACGATTGTAAAAAACTATTTTTTACAAATGTATTTACCTTTAATGTGTCTGGTCTATCTAAGTTGGTGTTATTTGTTTTCGCTTGAGGATCAAAGTTTGCACCACATGTAGATAAATCTGAGACATCTAAAGTTGCATTGTCACCTCTCCGACTAAAAACTGTAGAGGAAACCAGATTTCCCCATATTTGACCTACAGATGAAATGCATAATAACTATTCCTTTCAATATTCAACTGTTTGGTTAATGTTTTTTTTGTATAATATATATTGAGGTAGGTGCCGACACCAAGGGAAGTAACTCTATTAAACAGGACAAAATAACCGAATAGTAATAATAATTATAAAAAGAGTACAAATATTCCCGTCAATTGTAATACCATATTTTAAAATAAATTTCTGATTTAAATTAACTGTTTCATTTATTTTATTCATTTAAGATCGTTTTTATTTTTAAATTTATTGTTTAGTTTAGCAAATAAACTTACAATGCTACACGCCCTTTCGCTCAATTTTCGGGGTCTTATAAACAGGATTTAATAATTTCAAGATTTTTTGTGTCCTTTATAAAATATAAAATTCTGAATATACCCTTCAATAAATTAAATTGCTTTTGTGAAAAATTAAGAAAAATAGACATTGTTTACCTATGATTCTACCGGCCAACACTGGATGCACACACAGTTCCCCGTTGTAATTTGAACATGGATAGCGACAGTTTATGATGAAATTTGTAATAACACTAATACTAGAATAAGCTCACAAGATGTCCAAATTATAAAAATAATCGGTGTCATTAAAAACAACCGTTCAATAAATTGAAAAAAAAAAAAAAAAAACAAAAAAAAAAAAAAAACAAAAAAAAAAAAAAAAACGATCGCACAGGAAGAATGCTGTGTGTTAAATAAAAAGAATTTCAAAACCGGAAAACGGTTGAGACAAATATCGGAAATCGTAATTAGTTAAATAAGGAGTAAAATACACTTAAATGTGGTTTTTTCAAACACATTTAAAATGGTTTGTGGAACATATAAAAATTTGTCTGTAATTTTTACGAACTTATGTACTGAAAAATCCTTTTAACCTTTATGATGATTAGAATTTTTAAATAGAAATTTAAAAATTCAGGGGTGGGGAGATAATTCTTCCCATACCTCAAAAATAAGAACACAAGCATATGTTTTTTTAAATTTGATTTGAGTAGTTTTTTAATGAAACGTATTTTAAAGCTTTTATGAAATTTGGATTTTTGTGGTGAACTGTCAACAAAACAGATGACATTTGTTGCACATTCTGCTATAATAACTTGTGCTTCATTTATTTGAATGTAGTGTATATCACTTGATGACACGTCTTTATTAAAATATTGATTAGAACCATAGACTTAAATTTGTTTTCATTACATCTAGTCATTTCTTAATTAAAAACAGACATGACATTAACAATCATGGATATTTAGAAATGAGCATTAGATTGTCGAAAAGTGGGATAGGTTTAAAACACTCTCCTGAAAAACAAAAACCCAACCATATATATATATTTTTATTTTACTCAACAAAGCACATTAAAAGGAATCTGTATGCAAATATTCAGAAAACTATTAAGAATTGTTTTTGCCTCAGGTGCCGGGAACTACCTAAATTATCAAACATTTCGGTCCCAGGTGGTGACAGTGGTGAGGAATGACATTTTCTTTAATATGCACAAATTGCACATCACGATTCGGTATTTTAGTTTAACATATGGATACATAAAGAGGTGTTTTAAATGCCTAATGATTTTTAAACTCATATAGATGAATAAACTTTTGGAAAGAAAAGCAACCAGAGAAACCAATCGTCCTTTGGTAGGTATTGCCCAAAAATGATTCGAAACTAGGCGACGAATAACGTATAGTTAGCAAGAAACCTAAAGCTAATTCTGCAAGTATAAGTATTACACACTGAGAATTTTTTTAAAAAAAAGATTGTTAGTTACAATAAAGATGGTCACAATTAAAAAATCTACTGCTCGACTACAGTAGGGATTTTAAACATTCAATTGTATGATATATCCGGTTGTTTCTTTGTCGTGTAACTTTACACAGCTTTCTGTCTGTAAAAATAAATTTGAGCTAGATTATCTCGTACCTTTTACAAGAAAGCTTATAAAAAGACATAAATCTAATGAATACTTGATCATGTTCGTCACTACGGTTTTTTCCACAATGTACTGACCGCCTCGACATAAGTAAAAAAAACTTTACTTATTTAAATATACCTGTTTAAAACAGGTATTTGTGTTATATATTTACTTTAAATCTTATTCAGCCTCAGTGTTGTAATGCCGTATTTAAACTTTTGCATGGCGTAAGTTTTACCTCGCAATTACTATTCAATTCATAGCTTCATGGCTATGGCTATCCCGTTGTAAGCATTACTGTCGGTAGTAAACAATGTAGATTTTGCCCGTCACTCTTATTTCGTCTAATGCATCTTGTTAGATATAAACAGATAATACAGTTTCTGAGTTTGCCTTACCATCAGGTTATCATTTTCACATCAACAGTGAATAAAATTACCTTTCCAAATGGCACATAACCATTAATATTATACAATTAATGACTTTTGATGAGGTTAATACAAGGATTTATCACCCCAAAAGAAAAGTAATATTCACCGAGGCCGCAGGCCGAGGTGAATATTAAATTTCTTTTGGGGTGATAAATCCTTGTATTAACCGAAATCAAAAGTCAGTAATTGTTTTATTATATGACAGAGAAGTGTCTTTTAAATCAATTTGTAACAGCTTCTTTAATAAATCAATAGTAAAAATAAGTTAACAATGAAATTTCAAAATGGTAACTAAAGTAGGCCAGTTTTGATTGGCTTATCGAAAGCTTACGATGGCTCTGATTAGTTCTTTTTTTAGACACTGGGAAATCACCGCCTTCTATTTTTAGGGACCTGGAGAGCAATTTGGACCGTTATGTTACCCTCACGCGCAAAATTGCGCGGTGAACATAACGATTTGTACAGAGTAGCTTAACATGGTCTTAGCCAATCAGAATTGAGTAAACTCAGTAGTCATATAATAACATAATTTAAACATCAACAGATAAAAATTTACCTGTTTGAAAAGTCATGAAGAAAATTCCAAAGAAGCGGTTGATAACATCGTCAGTGGTTGTTCCTGTCATCTCCGAGTACCACACGGCAGTATGTGTTAGGTATGTACACTTCGCCGACCAAAGCGGCGCTGCTCCGAGTCCAAGGATCACAGCTGATGGAGCTATAAGGCCCCATATAGCATAAAAATTTGCTGCCATATATAAGATGTAACACAACATGGATAGTGCTATCGTCCATTTACATCCAATGTTTGCAATAATATATGATGGAAAAAACAAACAGGAAATGATTAGAGCGCCATATATAACTGAGAGTCCTCCAACACCTATACTTTCCTCTTTGTTAAGCGTACTCTGAAGGTTAGCTAGCGACGTAAATGCAGTAAATAAAAACAGAAACCCAAGACTTACAATTAACAAGTTCTTCAAAATCTGGAATTTTGTCATTGGATACTGTTTCTGATTTAAATTTTCACGATTTCTTCCTTGGTTATTTTTATGTTGTTCCCCATCTTGAGGCGATGATATAAACCGCGATTCCTCTTGATTTAGTGAAGTGAGGCGTGATTCGCCACGAGTCAGTGCCGTGAATTGTGGTTCTTCCATTGTTCTACTCTTTAAAGACTAAAAATTAATATACTACTAAATAATACAGTGGCGTTTTTGCTGTTCCAGACGAGATTATTTTCCGTTTATCCAAAAGGTTTTAACCGTCATCACCTATTTCCAAGTCTTGGTCAGACTCGGCAGAAATTGGAATACTTCCCAGTTACGAAGCGAACACTCTACCAATTGAGTAACCGAAGTGATAATAGTACATTAAACAAAGTTATTATAATTCAATGATGTGATGATACATAATATGGAAAGATACCGCATGGTGTCTTCTTACTTATCAAACAGTGACCTTTTCATAATTCAAATAACGTTAAAAGAAGTAGATCGAATTGGTGTCTGCTATTTAAACTATCTAAGCCCGACACTGATGGAATAAAATGTTTCGGATTAGAATATGTTTGTAATTTAATCATAAGTTCATCGTTTGTATACAATTACTATAAAAAGTTAACTTTTCACCTTTAACCACTGTTCATCATATTTTGTATGAAAAAGTCTAACTATACAATTTTACCTTTAAGAACATGCTTGAAAATCAAACGTTGCATTATTTTAACAATTATCAATTCAAATTTTGATGGAGCGTTCAAGATTTCAAAATTTTTAATTCAAAATATCAACATGTTGCTATAAAACATATGCAATCAATATAACAGCAATGCAAGGATAAGACAACAGAAAACTGTAATCAAATTTGTATTGTAAAACGGGGAGCTTTGAACGATTCTACTGACAAACGTCCAAAGAAATGAAGGCATGTTTCTGTTACCAAGTTTGTATTGTAAAACGAGCTGCTTTAGAACGATTCTACTGACAAACGTTCAAGGAAGTGGAAGCGTGTTTCTGTTACCAAGTTTGTATTGTAAAACGAGCTGCTTTTGAACGATTATACTGAAAAACGTTCAAAGAAGTGGAGGCGTGTTTCTGTTACAAAGACGAGCTGCTTTTGAACGATTCTACTGACAAACGTTCAAAGAAGTGGAAGCGTGTTTAGTTTGTATTGTAAAACAAAACGTTTTTAGATATTTAACTGACATCTCAATCATTCTAACTAAATAAACACATATTGCCATAATATAATGTGTTTTACCTTTATGTTTCAGGATTATGTATGAAGTTCCCTGTGTAAACGAGGGAAATTGAAGCACATAATATATATTTCTGTAAGAGGCATGATTGCGCACAAATACACTAGATGTCTGAGTAAAATGGACATCGTGTTATAAATATTCATATGTTTACAGGCGAAGAAGTTGTGCCAAATTAACCGGTTATATGTAAATATATAAATTAAAACCTTATAAACAAAAGTTTAATAAATACCTTATAAACAATAGTTTAGAAATATATAACTAAAAATATTTGTACCTGTTAAATTTTGATGTGCCATTTGTGCACATTTCGGTAAGTCATTCCTCATCAGTGATACTAGGAGCCGAAAATATAAATAGTTTTGACACCATTCATATCATCATAACCAGTTCTAATCTTTAGGAGTGCAATGCTGAAAAAATGTTTGTTATGATAGACCCAAAATAATTTTGTGGGAAAACAAAAAAAAGTTATCTAAGATATATTTGACGTCCGAAAGACCAATAACCCTTTTAATTTCAATTTGAATTTACACCTCGCGACTGTAACTAGGTAGACAGAAGGTACTTAGTCTTTCGAGGTACACAGCCTCTCATCCCTGATGGAAATTTTTCGTAAGTGGTTTAGTTTACCAGTTTTCATAGTTTTTACTTTGCTCTTTTGGAATGTTATTTGAACATAGACTAGTATGTTTGAGTTAGTTAACTCAGAGCGGTTACCGCTGCTGGTGGAGTAGAACTCCCCGAGGGTATCCATAACTCAGAGCGGGTACCGCTGCTGGTGGAATAAAACTCCCCTAGGGTATTCATAACTCAGAGCGGGTACCGCTGCTGGTGGAGTAAAACATCCCGAGGGTATCCATAACTCAGAGCTGGTGGAGTAAAACTCCCCGAGGGAATCCATAACTCAGTAGGCAGTGCTTTGTGCTGTCAGAAAATACTATTTAGCAAAATTTTCAGTCGTCTTAATTTTTTAAAATCTATTTAAAATTAAGGTTTGTTCCTCATGCAAATTATTCCTTAGCTGGATTTGGATTCACATATTTTTGGAACTTTAGATTCATTAATCTTTAACTGTTTGGCTTATGGTTTTCATCTATCAAACTTTTCGGCCCCTAGTGTCACTGATGAGGAATGATTTTCCGAAATGTGAACATCTGGCACATCAAAATTTAGCAGGAATTTGTTATATATTTAACAACAAACTTTATATTTCATATCAGTGTAGATGATTTATTAGTTACGACGTATTACAAGCTGAAGTGCAGATACAAGAATTAAAAAAAATTATATCTTTGATGCACCTTTATAAATATCTCGATTGAAATATTTAAAACAAAAATTCAAAAGTTTTTCATCTTATAGAAATAATTTTTAATTTACTTTTCAAATTATTTATTTTAAATTTGTAAAATTTGTAAGATGAAACAATTAACATAAACCGGACCCATGTCGAAATTACCTTATATATAATATTTTTGTTTGACCATCAGTTATCCATTCAAATAATTCACAGTGCACATTGCGCGTTTTAAAATCATGATAAAAATCAGCTACTTACCAGTTTAATACTTTATCACAATCAGCCACACTTTTATCGTGAATTATATAACTGAAACAATTTTTTTTTCATTTTTTATTTTATTTTTCAAGAATTGAAATATCGTTGCAAATTTTACCGTTTAATGCAAAAATTGATTAGCAATGATTAACCGTCTTTTATTTTTGTTCTAATATGCCAAATGACTGCCATTTAAAAAGAAATTATGATAAACGACAATTTTAAACAACATAATGAGGTTATTATCATGTTCTTTGATAATGACAAAATGTTGAAGCTGAAAAAATATGCATTTTAAAGCAGCTATATTCACCAGACCTAGATATTTGTTTTGTCCCTCTTAATTTTTTTTTATTAAACCTCCAAGAAATATAATGCGAAAAAATCAGATTAAGTACGCTTCTTTTCTTAGTTGATCGTTTCTACTGATGTTTTTTTAACCTCTGAGATACAGTTTGGAAGAATCACTTCCTATGTAAATTTCGTATTCAAAGGTCCATAACTCTTACATTAATAGGCTCTTACATTAAACAAACTTTTTTTCTTAGTGTTGATGCTAAAAACAAGAGTTTCGCAAAATTTATAACAATTTTGCGAGTTTACACTAAAAGACGGGGGGGGGGAAGAAAAAGTTTCTAGTGCGTACATCCTTTGCAACGCTACTAATTTCACAGAAAAATATCGTAAAACATTATGAACCGTTTTGCGTTATCATTTGAAAAAGAAAAAAACTGACTTCTTTCTTGAATCGTTTAAAGTATAAAAAGAAATGTCAATCGTTATTGTGACTAAGGATAAAATAAATCTTGTTTTTATAGAAAACTTTAATAAATTCTTCTTTTAAAGATGGATTTAGATCATAAAGGTTTGTTACAATAATAGGTCAACTGGTTTAGCTGATATGTAAATGCCTTAAAAGCACGTATTTATGTGTTACAGTTATGTTATTTAAATATTTTTATTGACCAGAAGTTGTAGCCTTTGTTTTCTTGTACGCTTTATAAAAAAGGCTAGTCTGTATTTTTATATATCCCCCTAACTTACCTGTAATACCTGTTAAATGTCTGAATGATGGCAGTCACTTTGTATAGACTCATTAATAAGAATAAGATTCAGTTTTTAACAGCTGGTTAAGTTTATACCTGTGAGATGAAGTTGCAAGTTGCAAGTTGTAGAAAGTGTGAGAATTGTGAAATGATGTACTTGTATTGTTCTAGGGGGGGGGGGGGGGTTATATCTTAAGGTGTATAAGAGGCGTGTTTTTACTGGCTTGAAAGATGTACGACAGTTTGCATGTTATTTAACAGTTTGGTTGAAAGAAGTTTGGGGAAATGTTTTTAACTACAGCTTATGGTCTTGTAATAAGAATTTTAAACTTGGGAGTAAATTTGAAAATAAGATAAAATAATAATGTAAATAGTAATAATAAGAATATTTCGGTATTTTGATGATGTTATAATTAAAAATTACTCTGAATAAGAAAAATACACTTCTAAAATTAATTGTATGGAATTTATAAAAGACAAGAAAACAATTTTAATTTTCTTGAAGTGTCCGCATATATCCAAATAGCATAAACATTAACAACAATTATCAAAAAACACTTCTGGGACTACTGAATAAAAATTTTTCCGACTTGAGAGAATAATTTAAAAAATATCATTTATATTTTTAATATGAAAATTTTACGTTTTTGATATTTTATAGGATAAAAAAATTAGCTCAGAAAAACGTGTCTGAACAATTTTGATCCAATTTGATGTCATTTTTTCTTTTA
Organism: Tegillarca granosa; assembly: GCA_029721355.1. Taxonomy (NCBI): domain Eukaryota; kingdom Metazoa; phylum Mollusca; class Bivalvia; order Arcoida; family Arcidae; genus Tegillarca; species Tegillarca granosa. The sequence continues at coordinate 37,548,283 of CM056603.1, forward strand.
TGTAATGACAGTCTTCATAACATCACCCAGAGTCCTCGACTACAAAATACTTGCCGTTTCCAAAGCTTTTATTCATAGTCTGATAATAAATAATGAAATAAAATAAAATTATGTTCAAAGGTATTATATGATTTCTTAACACCACTGAACAATAAACTGACAAACAACCGATTACAAACAAACAGAATGTAAACCGTGGTAGAAAGGACGGGAAATAATCGCGTTACACCTATAGAGTTTTCTCTTCTACACTTCGCATCACCTTTTATTACCTACATGTAGATTCGAATCCCACACAGGCAGATCATATTAATAGCATGATCGCTAGTTTTCTTACCAACTCCGATTTTGGGCAAAATTTTCATTGTTAAAATTGTCTTTTTCTATCTCATTTGTTCTTTAAAACGCTTCATAAAAATATTTAAAAATAATCAAAGATCACGATGTTTAAAGTCACTTTATATTAATTTACGAGGAAATGTAGAGTTATCTCTCTTAATATACAATCAACATTTACCCATAAGTAATTCTTACTTTTTTATCAATAGTTTTCGGTCATTAAATAATCACATTTGACAGCAACAAACAAAACGAACTCAAAAACCCGTACGACAGAAAAATTATTCTGTTTTTCAGAATAACTATTCTATTTTTCTGTACCTAAACCTCGATCGCCCAATTTCTGAGTTCGGACCTCGGTAGTAGACTTATATAAAACGAGCACAAATGGATCACAGTGCCTCTAAACGCTTAGGTTCAAATAACGCTCTGGCAGACACCAGTTTTAACCAATTCCCTTATAAAATCGGTGTTTTTCATCGAGCAATCAGGTTTCTTTCAACATCGCTTAACTGGCATCGTGGTATGTGGAAAATCTTGACTGGGGCATAAAACACCATTTCTTCACTCAATCAATTTTCGTGTAAGGGTAAGTTAACAGCACAAGTGTCAAAACTTTATCTGTAAACGCCAAGCAAATTGTAAAAAAACAAAGTCATAATTTAAAAAAAAAAAATCAGAAATTCAAACCAAAGAAAATAAAATATAAAAAAATAATTCAAATTAAAAAATAACATAATAATTATAATAATAATAATAATTCACGTGTCTTGTATATGAAAAATAATTATAAATAGGCAACACATGAATGTCCATATGGCAATATCCAACTGCCATAATGCATTTTTTAATTTTTTATCGTGATATACATTCAAAAAATATACTGTCACTTCATAATGCAGAAAAAACTTTGGGTAGCAGACGCGGAATTCGTGTCCTACAACATTCATTATCATTAGCTACACAATTATTTTGCTTAGAAAATATGTGACCCACCCTTCGACTGCCATTCCCAGTACAGTCAAGAGCTTCAATACCTTGTGATCCCACCCTCGACTGACTGTCATTCCTAATGCAGTAAGGTGCTTCTCAAGCTTTGGACCCCGCCCTTCACTGTCAAAATACTTTACCGCACACAGGAGCGTGGCGAATTTTAAATTTTTCTTTTAAAACATATGCCCTGGACTAAAAAAGAGAAAGGGACATAACGAAACCTGATTTCTAAAGCTTATAAAATTTCAGTCTTGAAACGTCATAAATATTTTACTTCTGGCACAAATTTGGTCTTTTTTAAATGTTTTCTTCATGATGTACTTATTTTACCCTGCTTCCGATAATGCTATCACAAGGTATAATCTAAAGAAAATGGATAACAATACCATTTTTTGTGACCTACCCAAAATTTATACTCAAAATGCGGGACATTATTTTTCAAATATGCTTTAAATAGAGTTTGGTCATATTTCTAGGAAAAGTAAACTCTCGACACTAACTACGCTTTCCGACACTGCTTCCCTTCATACTGATCAGGCAATGTTTGGTTACCGTACTATTTACCACGACACGGCGGCCAAGTTTGTCAAGTTCTTCGATCAATGAATGCCGACGTGTGATTGAATAACTGAATCAGGTCACAAAGGACAGCGTTTTAATCATAAAGACAAAAAAGCTAAGAAGTGTATCGCACTAATATAAAATGTACAAGAGAAAAAATAAAGGGTTTCATGTTATTACTCACCCATACAGTGTTAATTATATATATATATATATATATATATATCGTCAAGTGGCAGCAAGATGAAGATGCAATTTGCATTGCCCGAAATGGACACTTGGCGTGGGAAAAACTTTCTAGTGGATAAAATAAACAGATTATTATATCAGCAAAGAAAGCGTGTGAGAATTATTTGAAAAACTGGGATTGCATGTGCCAATTATCAGGAAAAGTTACTTTGAATGACTGCACATGAGAGGCTGCGTAACGAGGTGTACCTTGGGAGGACTGATGATTGGGACCTAATATTGATCATTTCTGTAGATGTCGTTAAAACTTCTGTTATTTTGCATCCATAATAGCAAACTCTAGTTATATTAATTTAATTTTTTCAGATTTTCACATTTTTCTTTTGGAAACAACTTTTTTCAAATATTGGAGACATTAATTTATTATTTTGCTAATTGCTATTGGGGAACATGTATAAATATTTTGTTCCTTGTAATGTATCCTCTTTGTTCCCTAAGGCTTTTTGTACTCATAAAACAGATTTAACATATCAACTTTTAATATGTTAATATTTAACACATTCCTCATCTTTTGTGCTTAGGTTTGTTAAATGTTGTCCTTTGTTAGTTTTCGGTGGGTTTGAATTGGTTTTCGTTTATCCCATTTATATGCATCTTCCAAGAATTCCCTTGATATGATTAAACCGTTTTGAAGGATGATAGTCCTTTTACTATGGTTGCAATTTTTAAGAAAGTTGTTTCTTAATTTTTTTTCACACCGTGAGAAAAATCCATGATATAAAAAAAGTTCTTATTAGGTTTACATTTAGAAGTTCCAGTCATTGAATTTTGTGTATTTATATTCATGTTTAAAAAATGCCCGGTTTGCACCTGCTCCATCCATGCTTACATACATCAGGCTGAACCCGTATAAATTTAGTTGTGCCACTGTTACATAAAAAATGCAGTGAATCTCTGTTGAATTACCACTCAATGAGTGGAAAATACCTCACGAATTTTGACAGAATAGTTTAATACACGAACTGACGAAGAGTGTCAAGTTTGACTGTTTTGTTTTATTTAATTAAAAAAATATTTTAAAAAATTACTTTTCTGTTTGAATATTCTAACTGAATTCAGAACCTTTTCTAGAAAATCAATTCTAAATCTAGGAACATATATTGGATATAATAATGGGTTCAAGGGTTTAAGCTGCGTGGTATATTTTTGTGCGCAACACATTCATTTGCTCGCTTACAAAAGCCGAACAGCTGTACAATGAACGGGTATGACAAATATCTAGGCGGATTAATCTGGCAATAAACTGATACCCCAAACAAAAGATATTAGATTAACTGTATTTTACGCTCTAGCCAATATTAGTTACATAGTGGAGAAGTAGTGAAAATAGGATTTGTTTATAATATGTAACAAATACCTGCAAAATTTTGATGTGCCAGATGTGCACATTTCGGAAAATCATTCCTCATCAGTGACACTAGGAGCCAAAAAGTTTGACAGATTAAAAAACATATGCCAAGCAGATGAAAATTAATGAATCTAAAGTTCCAAAATTATATGAATCCAAATCCAGCTCAGGAATGCTTTGCATGAGGGAACAGACCTTAGTTTTAAATAAATTTCAAAAATTAAGACCGATAAAAATTTTGCTAAATGGTATATTTTCTGACAGCACAAAGTACTGCCTACTGAGTTATGGATACCCTTCGGGAGTTTTACTCCACCAGCAGCGGTACCCGCTCAGGGGTATTAAATATATAACAAATACCTGCAAAATTTTGATGTGCCAGATGTGCACATTTCGGAAAATCATTCCGCTTCAGTGACACTAGGAGCCGAAAAGTTTGATAGATTAAAAAACATATGCCAAACAGTTGAAAATTAATGAATCTAAGTTCCAAAATTATATGAATCCAAATCCAGCTAAGAAATGCTTTGCATGAGGGAACAGACCTTAGTTTTAAATAAATTTCAAAAATTAAGATAGCTGAAAATTTTGCTAAATGGTATATTTTCTGACAGCACAAAGTACTGCCTACTAAGTTATGGATACTCTCGTGGAGTTTTACTTCACCAGCAGCGGTACCCGCTCAGGGGTAGTAAATATATAACAAATACCTGCAAAATTTTGATGTGCCAGATGTGCACATTTCGTAAAATCATTCCTCATCAGTGACACTAGGAGCCGAAAAGTTTGATAGATTAAAAAACATATACCAAATAGTTGAATATTAATGAATCTTAAGTTCCAAAATTATATGAATACAAATCCAGCTTAGGAGAATATTAATGAATCTAAAGTTCCAAAATTATATGAATACAAATCCAGCTTAGGAATGCTTTGCATGAGGGAACAGACCATAGTTTTAAATAAATTTCAAAAATTAAGACGGCTGAAAATTTCGCTAAATGGTATATTTTCCGACAGCACAAAGTACTGCCTACTTAGTTATGGATACCCTCCTCCTTCGGGGAGTTTTACTCCACCAGCAGCGGTACCCGCTCAGGGGTATTAAATATATAACAAATACCTGCAAAATTTTGATGTGCCAGATGTGCACATTTTGGAAAATCATTCCTCATCAGTGACACTAGGAGCCGAAAAGTTTGATAGATTAAAAAAAAACATATGCCAAACAGCTGAAAATTAATGAATCGAAAATTCATAATTATAATTGAAAAATGTTATACTTTCCGATACTTTAGAACAATCGGTTGTTATTAAGGTATTTTAAATTTTAATTGGAATATTTATTCGCATTTTGTGTTAAGTATACAGTTGCCAGATGTTTCTTCTTAAATTTATTGCTTTAACTATGTTAATCGTTTATTGATTGGTGAAAAATTAGAAATACAAAAAAAGATGTTTTTTAAGCAATTTTAGTCTTTGGAGTGTTTTTCTCAAAATGTGAATTATTAGTTTTTGTTTATTGTGCATAGCTTTGCAAAGCAACTAATGTAAAATTAAAATAAACACTCCATGGATACCACGCAATAAATACACACAAAGGGACAATCTAAATAACACTCAACGTCCAGAAATAGTTACAAAACAATTACAAAATGCCAGAAAAGCATGAGATTAAATAAAGCACTAGTATTTAAATCCTTTGAGAACATGATGATATTGCTTCTTAAGGAAGGTGACAGGTTTTGAACAAATCAATAAATTGGTGAAAACGAATCATAATCGGTAATGATAAAAGTTATTTCTAAGTTCTCTCGTGAACCCATTCAATGTATTTCTAGTTTTGATTTGAAACAAGATTTACAATAGCGAAATGTGTCGTCATTATACTTCACGAAACAAGTGGGCTCTGTTTTCGAGTGATATTAGCCACATTGCAGATTTTAGAACCTTGTAATGAATCTCCCTGTAGTTTGATTCTAGTGTTAGATATTTGCGAATTCAACCATGGAAAAAAAATAAGAAAGGCGCTTTCTGTCAATGGTCAATATAAACTAGAAAATGTCTGTCCATCAGAAATAAAATATTGGGGTCTGATGACATTCTGATATCGTGAAACTTCTTTTTTATCTTTGTTCAACAATGAGGAAAAAATGCAATTTGTTTTTTTTTTTCAAAATCCAAGAAATTGCTGTCATGATATCAATAAAAAAAATCTGAATTTGGACACATATAATCATTGCTTCGCACGCTTTTTTACGGAATGTAGCTGATTCAAATAAAACATTTCTTATTTCCCTAAAGAAAAAAATCTTTCAGACTGTAGAAATGTAAGCAGAAGTAAAACACGTGAATTAAAAAAAATCAGAAAGCTGTCTTTTTATTTTTAAAATCTTTAAATCGTTAGTAGCTCTTGCGGGTAATTTTGTAATGTATATTAGTACAAAAGAGTGAAAGTTAACAAACCAGATAAATACTTTGATGATTTAGGAAAACAAGAGTACCTAGAGGAATCCAAAACACCAATCGACAGCTTTCTCACATTATTATCAACACTTTTAGACATAAAAACCTGGGAGGGAGCTTTTGATCTATCGTTCAATATAATAAAACACAAACATACCAGTCTTTGTCTAAATCAATCTCAAAACAAATGAGAAAATGTTTTAACTAAAAAAATGATATTAAGGTCCGATGGCACACTGAAATCGTGAAACTTTTATTTGAAATTGTTCAATATTTGCAGAAAAAGAAAGTATAAAGTTTCTGAAAGTGTAAATTGCAATTGATTGTTTACTGAATTCACGCACGTATATCGACACCATATCGTCACTCTCAAAATGACGTATACTTATCGAAAATGTAAAAATAAAAATTTGATATTTTTCCTAGCGGAACTACGATAAAATATCCTACAAATGATTGCAAAAAAACCTTTACAATCTTCAATCTTAGTATCGTCTATTCTCAAACACTGATAGCTCTAAATGGAAACAGTGACGGGTCCTTCTTTAAGCTCTACGGAGATGAGTTGTCCCTGATTATGATCTCTTGAGTTGTCTTGTTGGTCGCAAGTAAATATTTTTCAATTTTAATCATCTTGAGTATGAGAGACCGTTTTCATGATATTCTGACCTTAAATACCTTTTCCGTTACATTTAAAAAAAAAAAAAAAAAGATATATCATATGAATATTTTAAGTTACAGCGACCTGAAAAATAATCATGTTTTTTCTTTATTCATTTCGTAGATGTAATACAAAATACTACTTAAGTATCAATGTTAGTACGGATTGATTTTTTAATGTTCAAAAATCGCAACAAAATTTCACAAATTTAAAAAAACTACGGTATAATAGTTATTTTGCTGGCATTAAAAACTGTCAGTATTAAACGATAAATTATCTGTTGCAGATTTCTGAATGAAATTTTTATATATTTACATTTCAGTTCGAATGTTCGAATCATATAAACATATTTGTTTTGTAAAAGGAAAAATAAAAAAAATAAATTCAAGGAAACATTAACCGATATTCAAAAGCAAATTGATTACTTGGATATAAATGAAATATGATTTCAGACGCAAAATAAATTTTATTAATATTTGTTCTGAAATAAATTGTGAATGACAGAACATATACAGCTTTTATTTTTAATTGTTATTAAGAAGAACATTATAGAATTCTGGTTTTCAGTAAACAAGGGTAATTTCTGTTACATTTAATATGTTTATTTTTTGTAGGTGGAATTACCAAGGGAAAAATATACTGATATTCAGGAAACTATGTAACTGTTTAAATCTTTCATTATCTGCCAATGTGTGGTGATGAGACAATTAGTTTTTATTATATATTAGTGTTTAAGCGTATTTGCCCGACCATGTCCACCATATCGCCAATATCTGATCCTTAGAATATTGCGGGCATTTTACATTTAAATATGCCTTGAAATCGATTACACCGTATTTATAAAGAGCGTAGGCAATGGCGAGAAAAAAATTACTTGTCTTTGCAAATAGGGTTTTGAACACTTATTGCAACGCCTTATAAAAATGCCTTTGCATTGGTTTTTTTAAGCGAAGATAATCGCGATGGATTTTGAAAGGAATCGTTAAGGTCCACAAACACAAATCTGTATTTAAGGTGTGTTTGCTTATCATTAGGTAAAATATGTCATTCAGAATTTGTTTTTTATGAGTCTAATATTCTTTGAATTGTTTTGATTCTGTTTTTGCAGTGCAATTCGAAGAACGTGTTTGTAGTTGCAATTCACTTGTATTCATTGTCAAGCCTGGAAATATGCCATTAGGCGAGACTTAAGTGTTACTTTTTCGGTGTCGTTGGCTTCGGCGTGTCAAAATGTTAAAGTAATGTATTTTCTACTCGATCAAAAACTAACCAGACGAGACATTTAAATCCGTGGAATTATTTTATTTTTGAAAGAAATTTTTATGACTTTATGATTAGTTTAAATCCCCCAAAATGAAAATTTTATCTTTGTTAATGCTTTCACGTTCTAAACACATTTTTGTCTTGCATGCTTTAGCCGTGACATTTAGACGCATTTTTCTCATTTATTGCAAAGTTTTGTTATTATGAAAGGTTGTTTGTGTCTTGTATTGACGTTTAAGGGTTTTTTTTCTGAATCATTTTCTTTTCAGTAATTGATTAGCTGTTAATTAGACAACATGCAGTCAGTTAAACTAATGAGGAAAGGAATAAAAGAACACAAAATAAGAATAATGATTATAAATGAATAAATAAATAATATATCTGTACAAGGACGAGGAAAACAAATGTAATATCTTGTTTTTTACCATTAAAAAAATAAGACTGACTCTGAGGTAAATGTCAAATGCTGTGCTATTATCGCCAAGCACCACCAAACTTGTAATCAAAAACGTGAAAAAAAATTATAGTTTGTTTGTTGAAAGGCGGCTTTTATGTCCGTTTATTTTGATTTCTCCATCATCCATGTTCTAAGCACTTTGATATAAATAGTTTTACACTGTACTTTACTTTATAAACACTAATTGGTAATAACAGTATTTATATTGCAAACAAATAAAAGTACTTACGAACATTTAAAATTTAGTGTATTTATGATTTTTTGTCTATTGTTAATTTCTTTGTTATCCTCATTTAAATTTCCTGGAAAAGTGACGTATCCTTTTTGGCTCTTATAATTATCATGGAGGTGTTTCCGTTAAAAACAATTATTTAGTTTTTTGTTCAGAAATGCAATTACAAGAATGTACCTATGACCATAGTTTCATAAAGATAGTAGTAGGAGTCGATCAGAAATGCGATTACAAGAATTTACCTATGACCTTAGTTTCATAATGATATTAGTAGAGTCAATAGTACCTTGTTAAGATAATAATTTAAAACAAATTCGATATATTGATATTCTCTTTTCCCGAAGGATAAAATAAAACAACAATTACTGAAGACCGTTAGAGAATTAAAAGGGATAAAATCGGAAATGGTATAATACAAAACTAAATTTATTAAAATCGGTTACCATGAAAATATGGAGACTAAATGTTAAAAATAAAAAAAAATAAGGTTGAAAAAAAATAACTTAAAAATTATTAAAAACAACGAAATTAATAAAATTTGTTTTATAACATTGCTTTTGGAATAAAACCAGTTGAAAATGAAAAGCGTGTATTAAGCAACAATCAATTCATCCGGAGAATGTAAAACAATACAGAATAACATACGATTAACTTATAACTAGAGACCCACAGGACCTTAACGCTCACCTTTTGCAAAGGACAATAGACGATAACTAATTACAGAAATTTTCCAAATTTATGCAAGTTTGGAAAAAATCTGTGAGTTTGGAAATGAAACATTACTAAATCAGAAATATTCAGTCACAGTTTATTTATGAATTTGCTAAATGCAAGTAGTAACTAAAGTGCAATGGAACCGGAGAATCTTAAACAGAAAAAAACATAAGATCAACTTATATCAAGAGACCAATGGGCCTTAACGCTCACCTAAGGATATGTCCAACACCCTTTTGCAAAGAGCGATAGACAATAACTGTAATTACAGAATTTTTTTAGTTTGAAAACTACCACAAAACTGAATCAGAAATATTTAGTTACAGTTCTTATACATTTGCTAATTGCAAGTAGTAACTAAAGATAATCAGTTAATTAACCATTTAGGTATACTTATGCTGCTATGACCCTAATCTTTAGTATATATATATATATATATATATATATATATATATATATATATATATATATATATATATATATACAAACTAGGTAATGACCTTGATCTTTAACATTGATCAAATTTTTAAAGTTATTTAAATAAATAATAAAAGTTCAAACCCCATGTTATTATCTGTTAAAATTGTCAATTGTATCCATCTGAAACTGTTTTACGATATTTCCAAAATTAAACGCAAAAAACGCGTAACCTATACGAATCTCACGATTTTTGCAAATTATATGCTTAAGACTCTAGGGAAGATAAAAATCAAAACAGTTTTTGTCTACCACTTTTGGTTTCAGAGAAGAATTTTTTTCAAATTTCAAGGAAGTTTATGGACCTAAGGCAACTATAAGCAGAAACTTGTAAAGCCATCATTCAGTAATCAACCTTCCAAGTTTGATTAAAATTGGGTGAAAGTGTAATTAAAAAGTGAACACTTAGCTCTAAATCCAAGCAGGCTAAGTGGATTACCTCAACAATTGGGTTGTTTTCCCTGTCAGATAAATGGTTACACAGTCAGTTATGCTTAAGGTAAAAATTCATCAGATGAACTGTCAGTTCTCACCAGAGAAATCTAAAGCTTTTTGAGAATAGCACAACCGACACATGTTTAACATCCATGGTCATTTTTAAATGACTAGATTAGTTTTATGTACCATGCCTTACTATTTTCTACCGAAAGAAAATTTTGGGTTATCGAGAATTCATATGACTATGTCAAAGAACGATTGATTCTATTTAAATATATTCATCTTCACAAACACAGTTGCATTGACAATGGACGTTCAATTAAGTATTAAAATAATAACAAAAACACCATTTATAAGTTTAAACATTAACAAAACGCTATATTTTTAGAGGAATTTAATATGTTTGCTTATTCAGGAAATAAAATCTTTGTAAAATTGAAAAAAAAAAATGTATTTCCGGTTGGCATAACATCATTGTCAAACTACTAAATCTCTATAATGTAATTGATTTGTACACTACGCAAATTCAAATATTTGTTTTTCATTTATTAACATTTTTCTAAATCCGTTTGATTTTCAGCTTCTGTTATTTGATTTTAATATTGATGAGAGCGTAGTTACATGATTTTAAAATCGTTGAGTTCTTAAACGATTTGTATCTGTAAAATGGGGTTGAATGAACAAGTGGTAAAATTTTAATAAACTTAATGTAACATCGTCATAAAGGATAATCAATTTACATTTAAATCACGCTAATTCTGCCCAACCAAGATTCGAACAAAGGCATGAAAAGGTGCTATTATCTGCAAGATATTGAATTCGGGCATCTCTGCCATTAAGACCCCTCCTCAAGAAAAGGAAACGTGTTTTCATTAATAATAGAATATAGCCTAATTTTCTGGCGAATTCGGACTTTATGCATGTTAAAACATTTATTATGAACTGACAACAGATAAACAAACCCTTTTACAATAATGATCATAAACATAAGTTAGTTTTTTTTTTTTTTTTTTTTTTTTTTTTTTTTTTTTTTTAAATAATAATAGTGAAAAAAGAAAGATAAAACTAATGAATCTTAGAAAAACGACAAATATTTAACACAAAAGCTTAAACCCAGAAGTAAAATTATTTTTGCAAAGTTAACAATAAAAATTTCAAATGCTGTCAAAATAATTGGTATAATTGTTTTATTAGTTTTTATGTTCACACACGGAATAAACATATAAAAGAAAACAATATCGAACGTCATTTTTATCTAGGCAAGCTTTGCGTCGTGGTTCTAAAGGTGGCTTAGTTGAAAAATAAAAATTATACAAATTCTTTAATTTGAATCGATGGGTAGACTGTCTTTGCAATGTAACTGTGACAAAATTTTTAAGAAGTGTTTCAATTTAAATTTGTGGTTTGTTTTTATTGTAAAAAGGTAACATAATAATTGGTTCCACTATTTTTATCAGGCTTTAAAACACAAGACAGTCATTATTGTTGAATAAACAAAAGTTCTTGTGGATTTTCATTTAATATAATCTTATTTAAAAATTAAATTAACAAATTAATTTTTAAATTTACGGCAATGTTTTGACTTGTGTTTTTGCTACCATTTGATGTGATAAATTGACGGTTTATAGCTTTTCCATAACCATTTCATGTAATATACTAACCCGTTTATAGCTGTCTCAGTAACCATTTCATGTGATATATTAACCCATTTATAGCCGTCTCCATAACCATTTCATGTGATATACTAACCCGTTTATAGCTGTCTCAGTAACCATTTCATGTGATATATTAACCCATTTATAGCCGTCTCCATAACCATTTCATGTGATATACTAACCCGTTTATAGCCGTCGCCATAACCATTCGATGTGATTTATTAACCCGTTTATAGCCGTCTCCATAACTATTCGATTTGATTTATTAACCCGTTTATAGCCGTCTCCATAACCATTTGATGTGATATATTAACCCGTTTATTGCTGTCTTTATAACCATTTGATGTGATTTGTTTATAGCCGTTTCCGTAACCATTCGATGTGATTTATTAACCCGTTTATAGCCGTAAACATTTGATGTGATATATTAGCCCGTTTATAGCCGTCTTCATACCCGTTTATAGCCGTCTCCATAACCATTTGATGTGATATATTAACCCGTTTATTGCTGTCTTTATAACCATTTGATGTGATTTGTTTATAGCCGTTTCCGTAACCATTCGATGTGATTTATTAACCCGTTTATAGCCGTAACCATTTGATGTGATATATTAGCCCGTTTATAGCCGTCTTCATAACCGTTACAAAATGTATTTGACGCATATGGTTTACAATAATTGAAAACAGTATCATTCATGGCTTTTCTTTTTTTCTAATCTTTGATGTTTGATGACAGATTCTTATTCTCACTTTTCACATGCAATTACTAGAAATATGTTTGTCTTTTGCCTTGTTTGCTTGCTTGCTAGCTAGTTTTGTCAATTTATCTCCATCATCAGGAATATTGACGTTTAATCATATTCCGCCTATGTTACAAAAATTAATACAAAACCCATAAAAAATCATTCTTTCGCACCCAACGTTTCAACATAACAACAAACAACCAAAGTATTTTAAGACGAGTATATGTTATATTTCACACACACACACACACACTATAGATAGATAGATAGTTTGCTATCGACCATGCACGTCTCCATGTTATGCGTCAGAAGTGTCATTTTATTTCCAGCTGGTCTCTAGCGGCAGTTAAATAATGTATTAGCCATACCATAGTGGATGCTTTTGTGAACCAATTAATTATTTGCTATAAATAAATGTCTGGTTTTGTTTTTTATGGATATATATAAAGACTGTTGCCAAGTTTTGCCGTCCCAGTACGCTAAGTATATGTATTTAGAATAACCATTAAACTAATTATTTTTATCTTTGCTAGACTGATATTAAGCAGATATGATATTTTTACACTGAATTGGGAATTAAACACATAAAATGTTTGCATTTGAGATATACATACTAGTAAAATATTTAAATCATAGGCTACTTTTTAACTTGTTTCGACAGTCTCACGTTATTTGTATTTTCACAATATATAATGAAGTCTAAAAATCAACAGACACTTAAACACCCGCAAAATAAAAATGAGTATATAATAAAATATTTACAATAGCTAATATTTTGTACTATGTGATCCCTTGTTAGACTCACTAGTTCATATCTTCATGACTTCAATATAGAACGTGCAGTTATGTGACGTAACAACTAAGGTCGATGTGACGTAACAACTAAGGGCGTAGAAATACACAAAAATTTGTAAACAGATGTCAGGGATTTCCTGATTTATTTATAAAAACACATGTCAAAGCACGTGTTAATGTTTATACATAAACCTTCCAAAATATCGCGATATATTGTGCATATATTGCATTAAAATATGTTATAAACTTGGAACTTTTTTTTTTGTTTTTTTATGTGGCCCGAAACAAGCACATATACAGGAGTCTGTAAAAAAGCTATACAATGTAAGAAGGTTCAAAAATATGGTACATCATGATTTTATACATAGATTATTTATTATTTTACACATGAATATGCCAAGAATTGTAAATATAAGAAATGACTTCGTGTTTGGTAACGTACATGAGGGTATGAACGATAGTGAAGCACGCGCAAATCAAGCATAATCTGCGAATAATCTGCTTCGCAGATTATGCAATTTGCGCATGCTTCACTATCGTTCATACCCTCATGTACGTTACCAAACACGAAGTCATTTCTTAACTAAATACATAATGTAAAATTATTATTAAACTTAAAATAATTTTTAAATGTTCACATTTCATAAAACCTAAATTTGCCTGTAAGGCTCTTCGATCTGTTTGCTCTAGCTTTAAGCCACTTTGCAAACGTGGTCGATTGTTACAAAAGTTGTACGTTAAACCTATTAAAATACTTGTTTTTTGTGATGATTACGCTTGAAAGATGTCATAGATATGTTATATGATGGATGCCTTGACAATTTGTGGAATAAAACCATATTGAAACAAAAAAATGTGTATATGGCGAAAGCAACAAAGTGAAACGAAAAAAGATGAAAAGGGTAAAAAAAAAAAGATAATGATTTGAGCTGATTAAAAAATCTTCGATGAAAAAGATCAAGTGGTTCAAATTACAATGCAATTAAATCTTTAAATTGGTGCGTTTCATGTAGATTTATAAGAAAAATAATATTAGAAATGTCTTTATCGTGCTGAAACTGATATATATTAATTTTTTTAAAAAAAATATTAAACTGAGTACACTCATTCTCCAGGTATACGGATCTGCTAGTAACAACGAAGCGGTAATCAATAAAGAAATTAAAAACAGGTAAGGCCTATTAAAGCTGCATTAAGTTTTCCAAAGAAAAAAATTAAAACGGTGCTAATCTAATAAATGAAGTTCCTAATGAACAATGTTACATTTGGTTCAACGATAAAAGCTCTAATAAATACAGAAACAACAATAATTACCCAGCGATATGCAGCATTTGGGATCTAATATTAGAACATGGTTACGTCATCAAAACCCGGGTCATTTAAACACAACTTTCAAAATGTTGAAATACGATAAATTAAACACAGAACTTCGTTGAATTTGTCATTTATGACTTAGTAAGGGAAAAATAACACCATTTCAAATACATCTGGATATAAATGACGGACAATTTATGCAATCTGTCATGTTTCACTTTCGATTCTAGGCTTTTCCGTACATCCGTGCGCATGCTCCAAGCTCATAATTACCATCGTAGAACACTGACCAACCGGTCAGAGGATTCCGTTTATTTACGGCTAAAAGAAATGAAATTTTAGAAAATGAATGTCACGGATCGTGGTTAGAAGATATCTACATTTAAAAAAATATATTTTTAGAAAATCAAAAAAATTCAGAAATTTGGTAAACTTAATGCAGCTTTAATAGGGTTTTATTAAACCTGAGCTTTTAACCATTCGGCTAACGTAAGCAATTTTCATAGGAGATGTATTTAACTATTTACACAATGTATAAAGGATTTATGATATATACTTTTAGAACAATAGTATATCGAATTGTACAATAGTGCAACCTAAATGTTAACATAGCCAAAAGTAAACGTCACAGTAAAACAACCGAAAAAGTAAAAAAAATTATAATAATAATGATAATAATAATAATAATTATATAATCAGCTAAGTAGTTCAAATTTCAATGCAATTAAATATTTACAATATATATCCACAATCCTAAAAAATGTTTAACTATACGAATTCCTGAGGCGTATGAATTTATTAAAAAACTAGTAAAAGCTAAAAAAATTACAACCTGAAAACAAGACAAACAATTGTTTTTTTTTTAATTTATTTTTATTTCCTATTCAATATATATATATATATATATATATATATATATATATATATATATATATATATATATATATATATATATACAGTAAAGATTAATACAATAATACACTTGATACAACTTTATAAGTTTATATATTGAAAGGTTTTCAGAGAGAGAGAGAGAGAGAATTTACAATATAATTTCAAAATTGTTCTTTATAAATGAATACAAAGTTCTATGTCATAACAGGATGGAATTGTTGCCACTCTTTTCTAAAGTTTTCTAATTTATTTTTACCTACTGCAAAATCTTTTTCAATATAGTATATTTCTTTTAAAATATGTTTGAACTTCTCCAGAGATAAATGTTTACCAAGCCACCGAGTTTTATAAATATAATATTTGATATGCATTAGCATAAGAATTTTAACTTTATTTAAAGATTTAAAATTTCCAAAAACCATGCTCAATTTTGTTATGTCTAAAATAATACTATTTGATAAGAGCCAATTTTGCAATTCTTCTAAAAATGATTGTGCTAAGTTACATTCCCAAAAGAGATGAGTAATTGTTTCTCTTGCTTGTTTACAAAAACTACATAAAGGATATGTTTTGATACCTATTTTAAACAGAAGAGAGTTTGTAGCAATTATATTTTGAACGATTCTGTATTGGAACCACTGTAATTTCGCATTTGGGGTCGTAGAGTAAATGGTTCTGTATATTTGTTGCCTATCGCTTTCTGTTAAATTGTCAAAAATACTTTGCCATTTTTGTCGTGAAATCGGTAAAGTATGGTTTTGTTTCAATATTTTATACATATCTTTTGAGCCTTTTTTATTTTTGAAAAGTATTTTTAGGAATTTTGGGATGAAAGGATTTTCGGATTTAGATAAATAATATTCTTTGTTTTTTCTCAGCATTTGTTTTACTGATTTAATTATTCCATTATAATCGAGAAAATTTATGTTGTAGTTATATTTTCTAATAAAATCTTGTAAGTTTAAGAAATTTCCATCGGTATCTAGTAGATCATTAATAAATATGACTCCCTTTTCGTATAATTTTCTGATGTAAACGATATTGTTACCTATAGTAATATCATTATTATACCAAAGAAAATTTTCAGCTGCATCTTTAAATAACTGTAATTTTTTTGTTGTATTTGTCAATAGTATCCAAGCCTTAAAAACATCGATCCAAAAACCATTTTTAAGGAACTTCAGATTCTTTACAATTAATTCATTTCCCACACTAAATATTTTTCCTATATTTATATAAGCTTCTAAAATATTATACCAGAAACTCTTTTTTCTGCAATAATTTCCTAATCCAAGTTGTTTTCAAAGCGTTTATGTATGGTATCAAATCGATCATTTTTAACCCCCCCCCCTTCATATTCTTTTACAATAACATTTTGTTTTATTCTATTTGTTAAACCATTCCAAATAAAATTGTAAAAAGTTGTATTAAGTTCACAAATAATTTTTTGGCTTGGA
Organism: Tegillarca granosa; assembly: GCA_029721355.1. Taxonomy (NCBI): domain Eukaryota; kingdom Metazoa; phylum Mollusca; class Bivalvia; order Arcoida; family Arcidae; genus Tegillarca; species Tegillarca granosa. The sequence continues at coordinate 37,565,339 of CM056603.1, forward strand.
TTTGGCAATGCAATAAAAAGGTGATTAAATTGTGAAATGAGCAAAGTTTTTATAATAGTAATTTTTCCTATACGTGTAAGATCTTGTTTTTTCCAAAAGTTTATCTGTGATTTGATAGCATTTTGCTTTTTTATATAGTTGATATAAGGCATTTTTTGTAAGTCAACATCAAATGTTATACCAAGTAGAGTGAATCGAGTATCTCCCCAACGTAGGTTGAATTCTCTACATAATCTAACATCACTATATATCTTGCTCCCTATCCAAATTAACTGAGTTTTATCTAAATTAATTTTAAGGCCCGAAATTTTTGCAAGAATATTTAATTCATTTAACGCTTGTCTTAGTGATTGATCTGAGCCATCAAGTATAAGACTAGTATCATCGGCAAATAACGATATTTTGACTTCTTTGATATTTGTTTTAATTCCCATTATATCTTTATTGTTTCGTTTTTTTATTGCTAGAATTTCGACACATAGTAGAAAAAGATAAGGTGATAAAGGATCTCCCTGTCTGCAACCTCTTTTAATGTTAAAAAAGATGTTAAATGCCCTCCTTGTGTTACAGCAGACTTTATATCTCTATAGAAAGTATAAATCCATTTTTGTATAGAAGTACCAAAATTGAATAAATTTAAAACTTTTTGCAAAAAGGACCAAGATATTGAATCAAAAGCTTTCTCGAAATCGACTAAAAGAAGTTGACCGGGAATATTTTTATCATCAGTATATTGCATTATATCGTATATAAGTCTAGTATTTTCCCAATATACCTTCCAGAGATGAAACCCGTTTGTTCTATACCAATAATGTTCTCTAATGACGGTTTAATTCTATTAGCTATTTCTCCAGATCCTATCTTATAAACTGTATTTAAAAGTGTAATTGGTCGCCAATTTTTTAAAAATTGTTTTGGTTTTCCCTCTTTTGGTATGCAAGTTATTATCCCTTTCCGTTGGGTTACTGACAGTTTACCAGTTACATAACCATAATTTAAAGATCGTACTACAAAACCCCCAATATATTTCCAAAACATTTTAAAAAATTCCACAGGAAATCCATCGGAACCAGGACTTTGTCATTTTTCATATTTTTTAACATTTCGAAAGCTTCTCTATTAGTTATAAGTCCTTCCAAAGTCTTAGATTCAAAATCGTCAAGTATTTTGAAATTGCATGATCCAATATAATTTTTTAAATCTACATCTAGTATGTTTGAATTTTCCGAATAAAGGTTTCTATAAAAATCTTCTATTTCCTTCAATATATCTTGTTGTTTTGTTATTTCCTCTCCATTTTCTTTCTCTATTTTAGGTATAATTTTATTTTGAAAATTTTTGGTTTCTAGACTACAGAAATCTTTTGTTGGTTTTTCCCCGTCTGTTATCCATTTAACCCTTGACCTAACCAAAGAACTTTTTATTTTATCTTTTCTTAAATTTTGCAAAAGTTTCTTTTTTTCCTCTTATAAGTTAGAATTATTATCATTTAGGTTTTCTTCAAATTGTTTTATTTCATTTATTAAGCTTTCTTCTTCTTTTTCTTTTTGCTTTTTTTTAAAACTTGCGTATGAAATGGTTTTGCCCCTTATTTCCATTAATAAAGTTTCTAAAAAAAATTGGTCATTAATCACAAAAATTATGCAATCATTTGGTATATTTTCAATATTATCTATATTATAAACTGGGAGTGCATATTGCTTTTTTACTGATGTGATTAGACTTTGGATTTTTTCTATATATTGTAGATCATGCAACAATGAGTTATTAAATTTCCACAGCCCCCTTCCCTTTATATAGTCATTAAATCTTATTTTCAATTGTACTATCGAATGATCGGTCCGACATCCGGGTTTAATAGATGTGACATATTTGTTAGTTTAGAGAGATTCACATAAAATAAAGAGATCTAATCTAGCTTGTTTCAGAGGATTTTTATCCTCCAAGTATATCGTTTTAAGTTTGGGTTATTTTCTCGAAACGCATCTACACAATTATTTTCCTGCATAAAATCTAACATACGTTTTCTTGCATTTGGATTGTTAATGTTTACATAATTAAAAGAATCAAGATCGGGATTTAAACAAAGATTAAAGTCACCACAGATTATAAAGTCATTATTATCGAATTCAGCAATATTGTTAAAACCATCTCATAAAAAGCGGGAGTATCTTTATTTGGTCCATAAAGGTTTATCAATGTTATTTTCCTATCATTAAACAGAATTTCGAGTAACATAAGATTTTCATTGTCACAATTCGATTTAAGCACTTTATATTCAAAATTATTTTTGAAAAGCACAGCTACGCCTCTTGCATTAGACCTATAGGAATTGAATATACAAGTGGAGCCCCAATCCCTTTCAACCGATGCTTGATTTTCAAAAGTAAAATGTGTGTCCTGTAAGCAATAGATATTGTAGTCAAGTGATGCCAGATATTGAAAAACGTCTTTTCGCTTGAAAATGTCCCCCAGACCTTGGCAATTTATTGACAAAATTTTTAAAGTCATGTTAGCAGCTGTATATTGATAAAGAACTAACGAGCAACGTATCAAATAAAAATAGAAAAAGGCGAAGTAAAAAAAAAAAAACTGATAAATTACGGAGAGTACACAAGCAAAAGAAACGTTTAAAGCGAGAAACCACATGACGGTCAGTGAATGGCAACATATCCTGGTTTAAGGGAAACAAATTTAAAAAGACCAAAAAATATTGGAATGAAAATTATAAATATAATTAAATACATTGTATATGCCTATATTCCTCACTATAAAGACACTTTTTTAATACACATACATACCAACTTCAATATATCCGGGTAATACTGTATAATTAAATATGAATTTCAATGCGTATATGCACAAGCGCATACATGTAATGCACACACACACACACACACGTATGTGCGTGTGTGAAAAAAAGGACTAATATACGGAAAATTTATATATACATGTGTACTAAATTCATAAACGATGGTTTAAGCAGAATAAAAAAACACCTAAATATAACAGTTTTAGTGTATACATCTATAAACTTTGTACATACTTATATAAGTTCTTATAAGGTCGTTCACCAATCTTGATTGCATTCACGTGTATAACGCGTTATTTAACGGGGAAACCATAATGTTAAAAACTGAGTTGTTGTAGACATTACCGAAAGATTGCAAACGGCCTATACACATATATTTATCGACACATATGTATATTTGTATTATACATATAATAACACACATACATACATACACACACACACACACACACACACACACACACACACACACACATATATATATATATATATATGTATATATATATATATACACATATACATACATATATCCACATACATACATATATAACATGCTTTTTTGTTTTTAACAATCACCAAGGGCGTAAAAATACATGTCACATGTACATAATCCAATTGACGCATGCATGTGCATAACAATATTTTACGTTACATTTTTAAACGTGTTTGCTTTCAGTGTTTATCGAGCATTGCTTTTAGGCATATTTGTTTCTGGGTAAATACAGTGTCTTAAGAAATATAATATGAAAAACTTATGTTGTAGTTCGGTTTCCAACTTTTCAGATAGCTGATCGCGCTGCGTTTTTGAAAAATGTGAATCGTTTTGCTCCTAGCTTTTGTCCAAATGTTCTGGAAACTACCACTAGTACATTGTTAAAACCTTCTTCTTTCAAACACGATAAGATGTTTCGACCACCACCGTATTCTCCATCATCTTCGATTCCGTCATGAATAACACCTTTTACAAACAATTGTTGATCTGATTAAATATCTTTAATCAAAAGGAAATAAAGAAGTTCCAAATAACAATTCAATTTATTTTTATGTACAATAATAGAAATTATTGTTATTGTCTCTATTGTGCTTAATCTTTGCACAAAAATATATTTAATATATTAAAAGGAATAAATTATGATTATGATTCTTTATGGACAAGTAATCAGGAAAAAAAATTGTGTTAAAACAGTTTGCTGGTGAAAATAACGCTTAAGAGATTTCGTAGAATCTATTTTAGAATTTTGGATTGCTACTTCTAAAATTTTCGTTTATAAAAAAATAATAATCAAGCAACCAAAAATGTTAACTTAGTAATGGTCAAAGCAGCCAAGTCATACACACACACACACACACACACACACACACATAATCGAGTTTATCACCAAGGGATCAAGAGATTATAACCAAAGGATCAAGTGGATCATTATAATATGCAATTAAATTCTTACACACAGTTTTTTGTAGAAAATAACGAAATTTATATTTTCTTCATTGTGCTCATTTTTTAAAAATTAATCAATTAAAATTATTGACATCATTCCAAGGATACTTTTGTCATTCTATTCAGATGACCATGTGCAAATTTTTATTTCTTAACGTAGTAAACAAATTTCCCGTAAGAAAGAAATATGTTTTCTGGGATTATTTTTAAATCTAAAATTATGTTTTTTAAAAAATATAAGCTAAATAAATTAATTTTATGTAACTTGCAAATTTTATTGCCAAACACAACAGATATATTGTCTATCAAAAACCCTTTAACATGGTGTTTTACATAAAAACCTGAATCCTCGTTAAACACAAGACATTAATATTTAATGATAAGTATAAAATCGCTGTATTTTAATTTATACTACATTTATTTGACGTCCCATAAACTCCGTGTTCCTTTCATTTTTAAATTTAGGTTTGCACGTGATAGGTGTAGCTAGCTAGACTCCGATCCGACTTCCATAATGAAAGGTCAGATATAAAATGAATTTGCCATTGATAATTTAAAACAAATTATAAAGTTATTATCATAAAAACGATATATATAACACAAATACCTGATAAACATTAGTTTTAAATAAATTTCAAAAATTAAAACCGCTGAATATTTTGTTAAATGGTATATTTTCTGACAGCACAAAGTACTGCCTACTGAGTTATGGATACCCTCGGGAAATTTTTCTCCATCAGCAGCGGTACCCGCTTAGAGGTAGTAAAAATATAACATAAATACCTGTGAAATTTTGATGGCAGATGTGCACATGTAGGAAAATATCGTACGAGTCAAAACTTATGAATTAAAGGGAGATAATTCAAGTGCCTGCAAAGAAATTTTGGCTATGTATTCAGACTCAGTCTGTTTATAAAAAGGTTGTGATTTTTCTTTCACTATACAAGTATATTGCAGTATTTTAATTAACAAAGCAAAACAATAAGCTTCGGGTATAGATTAAGTACTGTTCAGCATATAATTGTAATGCACATTGATTTATCTGACCGAATGTTAATATCCTACATAGAACATAAAAATTAAAAAAAAAATTATATAATGTTTATAGGTCTGAACCAATTTAGGACACGTTGAAATATTTGAGGGAATAACGTTAATCTAATATAGTAAATTTTTTAAAGGGGTATACATCTGTATAATACTGTTTTGCAAAGCTTGACATTTAGCCTCAGACTACACCATAAAGATTAATAAAAAGTTTTTCTTAAATCATCAGTGTTAATTATGAAACTGATTTTGATATTTATTGAAGGCCTAAAAACCTTAAAAAATTCTAAACTACTAAAAGAAAAATAATTGACCATACATTTGTTCAAATATTAATGTTAAAATGTGCAGTTTATATTTATTAATATATTTTTTGTCTATTAACCTTTTATTATTTTTTTTCTGAATTTCTGATTTCGTTATACAAGTATTGATCTAAAGGCACTAAATTAAACAAGAACATGCGGGTTTTTTTTTTCATTTTGGGTGATTTATGTAATGTAAAAAAAATTGTAAAGAAGGAAGTGACTGTAGGAAATAACTAACGGTCTTTGCTAAGTAAACTTACTAGCATCCTTTCACTTGAATCTGTCGATAAGGAATTTTAATCTTAACAATGAAAACAGTATCTGAACGTGAATATTATTTTTTTATTTTTGTAATTAACCGGCCTTACTTCAATGACAGAGTTCATCTGCATACTTTAATTTACCAGTTTTTATAGTTTTCGGTTTGCTTTTTAGATTGTAATTTGAACATGGACTGGTATGTTTGTGTTTGATGATATATCACGACGAACACGAACGGGAATATTATTTATTTATTTAAAATCAATGAATCGCAAAACAGAATTTTATAGAATTTTATGAATATGATATTTAAGATTTATGGATCGTGAACGTGTCATAATAAACCCAGAAAACTCTACAGTAATCAACTTTATGGATCTAGAAACGAACATGAGGGTCTATCAATAGGAACACATTTTAAAATGGAAGATATTATTGTAAAATTATTATTCATGAATAACAACATTAATGCATATATATTTTATATATTTTGTATGAAATTTAATCAAGAATAAACATACCTGTCCGTGTCTAAATCACAATTTCACTGGTTAATATGGAGAAAAACATAAACTATCACAGGGGAAGTGTAATGACCGTAAAACAATTTGAGTACCTTGGTTAGCGTAGGTTTAAAACAATATATGCTAAACAATGAAGCAAGTTGTTTACAAATAAATGTTAACTTAGAGTCTTTGCAAACTTCAGATTATCAAGGCCAAACAAAGCCCTTAATTCGGAAAATTTATCCTTACCAATTGTGTAAAGCTTTTGGGATTGTGATTTGAGTGTCGACCGTTGTATTGTTTTGTGTTTGATAAAAAGATTATTTTTCATTATTGCCATGATGCTTATCTTTAATTGAAGCAAGTTGCTAACAAATAAATGTTAACTTAAGGTCTTTGCAAACTTCAGATAATCAAGGCCAAACTAAGCCCTCCGTTCTAAAAATTTATCCTTACCAATTGTGTAAAGATTTTGAGATTGTGATTTGAGTGTCGACCGTTGTATTGTTTTGTGTTTGATAAAAAGAATATTTTTCATTATTGCCAATAGGATGCTTATCTTTAATTCATAATTCACGCTTTAATTATGAATTCAGAATCATATGAAAGACTGTTTTTAAACCGTATTCTAATAAAATGATATATTTATTGACAAATTGACAAATTTACGCAATTCATTTTAGATTCCTAGATCTTTACTGTCCTAGTATTTGACAAATACATTTGACTCCGTTTAACGCAAGTTTGAATTGATGACGTGTAGATTTACATATATAAACGTTTACCTCTGCTACTTGAATTAAATCCACATCTTAAACACGTCTTAAGTCTGAGATAATAAATCTGGAGATTATTATATAAAATGCGATTGAAAACTACTAAATTGATGAATAAATGTTCTTTTAATACTTAAAAAGACTCTTGTTATTTCATTGCTTTGTCAGAATTATTTTGAATTGTTTTTCAATGGCACGAATTAATCACCATTCAAAACTTTTAACGTGCACTCAAGTAAAGTTGAACCCAATTCTATTATATTAACACAAACAAATCAGTTCATGTCCAAATCTCAACCCCCTCCGCCCTTAAAAAGTAAAAACTTGACAAATTCTGTTATTCACGTAAACTTTCATCAAGGAAGAGAGGCCAAATGCTCCAGAAAGGATGCTACTTCTCTCCAGCCAGCTGCAACCATCACGTACAAATTTGAGAATATGGTATAACAGGAAGTCAAATATATCCAGTTTATATCCAGGCTTGTAATATCCTTGAGTAAACAATTTAATTGTAGACAGCTTGCTTTATCGTAAAAGGTCCCCGTATTTGGAACAAACTCTATCATACCGTATTAACTGAGAGACATATACACCATATGCAAGAGAAGCAGAACAAATTGAAAAATTTGAAGTCATCACTGTTGTCGTATAGCTTCGGATGTAATCTTTTTTTGGGCCTTCATGATTAAGGTATTAGTTCAAATGTGAAGCAGAACATGAAGCATCATTAGCATCTTTTATTTTAGCTCGCTCGAGTAGATGAGATTAACATATTGCCAGATTTGGGATTTGATGAGTAAGTGACATTTCTATCTCTATATAACGAATCGTTGCTTTCTTAAAACAATACTATAATTTTTTTTTATTCGTTTATTGTTCCAAACACACTATAATGCGTGAGCATTTTTTGAAACTATAAATTACAGGTGGACAACATGCATACCTTGCTACTCCTTAAATGTAAAAATTGTAATGATCAGAACAAGGGATAATATTGAGGTAAATGTTATTTGTAGCGGTTTTTTAAAACAAATTATCGACTGTTTCATTATCAGCGATGTAAATTAAATTTAAATAAAAACAACATTCGTCAAGCAAAATTATCATACTTTTATAATAATAGCGCTTCTTTTTTGTACCGGAATGCAATGTTAAAGGGCATTTCATAATTATTAGGTCATTTTATGACGTGATCATGAGATCAGTTGTTGAACAATGCATTTGCCTTGACCTAGTCCGTAATTAAATCAAAATAACGAATGTATTAAGGAAATTCTAGTACTAAAGTATTTTTATATCTAGTACTTATGTCTCGTAAATTTTGCATAAATGTCAACTATACCAATGTAATAAAAACCAACAATTATAATGATATCATAATGAGTGGAATCATAAAAATGTCTACACACATACTTGGAAATGGTTTAAAATGGTTCAACGATTGTATGAAGGGATAGTTAGAATAGGAATCAACATTTAATTGTAACCTTATGAATCATCTGTATCCTATTTAGGAAATGCAAACTATACACACTCGACAATTCTTCTTATGAATAGACAATGAATTCTGATTCTCCTATATGTGTGTACCTACAGTATATTTGTCACTGTTATGGCGATATGTCTAAAATTATTCTACTTTATTTCTATTTTTATTTCACGGAAGTCTATTTCTTTCGTACAATGAAACGCATTTTTTATAAATTCAAATGACACCTAATGAATGCATAATGTATTTTACTTAAATAATAATAATACATTGTAACGTACTATGCTTTAACAGAACATAAAGAAAAGTATTCATGTTAAATATATATTGCAGTGTCACCATTTTGTTGAAATATTACAGAAAAACCACTTTACATTTATTTTTGGTAATTTACTTTATTCTAAAAACCTAAAGCTGTTTAAAAGGGTCAATATAAAATTTACACAAATTTAAATGTAAGAATTTTGCAGAAGGAAAACAACAACGTAAAAAAGCCTGCATGACTGAAACAGGAACCAACATAGGATGATTACGAAACAAAATCATTTTCATTATGTATTATTATAAGAATCTACACATATGTATGTGTGCATAAATATGGATTATTATTGTACACATTTTAAATAAAAAAACAAACAATTAGATAAATATTTATTTATATAAACATTTCATTACAGCGTTAATGATTTCTTGTAATTAAAACTATAATTACATCAGAAAACCAAACGAGATAAATAAAAGTCAAGAAGTCAAGTTTTAACCTTTAAAGCGTTGTGGTAATCTTCATAAAAGTACTAAAAAGTTCTATAGTAATTTATTTGTTTTTATGCACTTATTAGTTTCAAATTGCATATTTTATTTATTTATTTATTTTTTTGTTATTCTCACTTTTATCAACAAACTTTTTGGCCCCAAGTCTCACTGATGAGGAATGATTTTCCGAAATGTGCACATATGGCAATCAAAATTTAGCAGGTATTTGTTATATATTTAATACACACAAGCATTTAAAACGAGAAAATAATGTAAAAAGTAGAAAAAAAATCTTTTAGTTAAAAACAACTTCCAGTTTCATAAGGAGATAAAACTTTGCTTAGTCATAAATAATCCAGACCTTTAAAAAGTTGATTTTATACAGGAAATTTATTGACTTCACAATGTTAATTGATTTAATTATGATTTATTAAAAGTAAAACTGACATAAATGGTATTTTATAGTTCAATAAATCATCGACGCTATGACAGCTAAGGGTCGAGTTCAATTTTGTAAATTAAGAACATAAAAATGTGTTAAATTTTGGACATAATCATGTCATATTTTCCTAACATCACCTAAAATCAGTATTATAGTTAACTTTTTTGTTAATCAAGTTCTTTTGGTTATCATTTACATTAAAAGGAAAAGTTTAATATAGTTTACCATATTGTACTTATTCTAATTATTTTAGTATCCCATTCCTTAAATTAGCAAATAACCAATTCGAAAAAGGTGGACCCCTACGATAAAGAAAAGAAAAAATTCTCAATTGAAGTGTAAAAATATTAAACACGTATACATTGAAATTTAACACAAAACATTAAACCTTTTAGCATACTTACCCACTTTACTTATTGCTATTGAATATAACATATCTAAAAAGTCTTGGTTCATCTGTTTTAATCTTGATCAAATTGATGAAAGGTAAAAATTTTGACTAAATTAAAATATGAATACAATGTTAAAACTACAAAAGAGAATACAAATTCATCAGTTAAAACAAATTGTATTTTTTTAAAGTTGAGAGTTTGAAAACTTTTAAATATGTTTTTTTTTTCTAGTAGGTAAAAAAATCATTGCAAGCCATTTGGCACCGTTTAACTTTAATTTTTTAGCAGTATTTCAAAATATTATTGTTTTTTTATAAATTGAAAATAAACATTTGTTTTTTGTTGATTTTTTTGTGAAAAAAGTAATTTTTTAAAATTACAATTTATTAAAAAAACAAATCAACACATGTAAAACATGGGTAAAAGAATAAACTCCATATGAAGTAGAACAAAAATTATTGAGTCACCTATGAAAACAAGACATGGATTCATTTCCTTTGCAGAAAAAGTCCGACCAATCAAAATGTTTGACAGTAAAAAAAACTTCATATACAATAAAATACCTTTTTGAGGATAGCCTACCTTAAATCTAAGATGAAAGGTTAATTTATCTTCTTTGAAATGTATACAAAAGTATACATTTGGTTAACTAATACACACCACATGATGATAAATAGTAAATATTCTTTTTCCCATTTCAAAATCTGACAAACCACAAGTCAATTTAATCATTTTCATCATGCGTCTTATCGTGTTCTTCTTGTCTTTAAATTCAACACTAACATACCAATTCCTGTTTAAATAAAAAAATTTGAAAACCGCCTTATTCAGATAAACAAGTGAACTTCCAACAGAAAAGTTAGACCGTTTGCTCTATAAGGATAAGCACCTGCTGTCTAGCTAGCTTAACCAGAAAACAGCAAAAGCAACATGGAACTATGGTGTGTCAAAAAGTTTCAGGATAAGTATGGATACAGCGAATTTATATTTATCCACAAATATTGTCATATAATTGTTTGAGGGCCTAAATAAGCCTAGGCATTTTTGAAATGAAAATTTTGATTTTAAGCAAATCGACTTTAAATTATATTTGGAAAAACTTTAACATCCCTAAAAAGTAGAAATACAAATTTATGAGCGATTGATTAATGACAACATCATATTCAGTCAATCATTTCCAGAAATTATGTGACCACTCAAAATGTTTAAAACATGGAAACTTAAATTGTATTGAAATCGTTTTATCTTTTTGGGAAGAACCTCCCGAAGTGTGAGATATAAGTTTATGTACCTTAATACATGTAGTACAAAATTATGTGGCTAACCAACGTTTATTTCTCGATTAATAATAAATATTCTTCTTGACAGTACCAATTTTTTCTTTATAAAATCTGACAAACCACAAGTCAATCAAATCATGATTTTATTTTTTGTCAAATCTATATTACTTTTTAAAACATTTTCCTATTGAAAAGGAATTGTCTGTATAATGCTTAAAATTAAAAACGATAAAAACAAAAATTCTTGTAAACACTTGGTTTGGTGTAGCTAGCTAGACAGGAGGTGCTTACCTTTCCCGAGCACCCGGCCTCACTTTCTTGATGGAAGTTCACGTGTATAACATATTTTGCCAGTTTGCAAAGTTTTTACTTTGTTTTTTTTTTGGATTGTGATATGGACAAGGACTGGTATGTTTGTTTTATTTTAAAAAGACAAAAATAAAAATTTGTAAAATTGCTTTGTTTTTCTGATTACTGGTTTTTTTAATGCAAAATTGATAATTTCTACTAAGAAGCGATAATTAACATTATGTTTACAATGAATCGTAACATATAATGTAGTACGCAACACAAAAACCATACTTATTGGCCATTTACCTAATTTTGAATCAGCTTATACAAGTTTCACATTAATATGCACAAAATGTACACAAAACTTGATAAGACAGACCATGCTTAAATGTACCGTGGTTAACCCTTTTAATAACTTTGCACTATAAAATACGACACATTTTCTTCGGGAACTATATTTTCTGAAAGGCATTTTAAACCGCATTTAAAAATTTGCTTAATTTTTTTTAATAAAAAGATGTTGATTTTTAACAAAATCAAAACCACCGAACTCCTGATAAATCTGTCAATTTATTATTGCAGTATTTGGGTTACCCAGAGAAAAAAAAACATCCAAAATATCTTTCATCTTTTTTTTAGAACGTAACCAAGATGTCAAGTGACACTTCACATATATAAACATAACATAATGCAAAAGTTATAGCATTCAACATTAAAACGTGGACATTTAATGTAGTCTTCTTTGCATATGCATTAAATCTATCGTACATTCATTATTTCAATGAAGTTTTATTTTAGTACTGTGACGAGTACCCGGGTACCTGTTCACGGTTAGGGTAATGACTGTACCCGTGCAACAAATTGTTGACCCGTTACCAGTTAAAGAATGTATCATTGTTGTTGACCTAAAAATAAAATGTATATAAGTTCAATTAAACTCTTGAATTTCATTCAAATTGACACTTGACATGGCAGTAGTTGTGAACATACACGAGGTAAGTATCGGAACACCTTGAGTAACGACATTTAACCCAGAAATACAAACTACGGTTGCGAACGGCGATGCTGATACTTCGGTAATAACCATCCTATTATCATGGAACCATTTGAAAGTTGTTTCAAGCAAATTTCATACATTTACTATTTTAAAAATTTTGTTACTTTATTCAATAAAATTAACAAAACAATGAAAGTTATTGATTCTATTTAACCTTGCAAGACAAAACCTATGGGGTGTAAATCGTATGAGCATTGCGCATGCGTATTTAAGGTTTCATCAAAGAGGCGGGATTAACGGTAGGTTACTATAAATATACGTACAAGATGCCGATTTCTGCGGATTAATCTGCAATTTACAGCATTTGTTCACTGTAAAATCATCTATATAGATTAATAATAATTTATTTAATAATATATGTTTATTCTGGTTATTTATTCACGGTTTATGAAATAGATTCTTAATTGAAATGTGTGGAAGTTAAAAAGATAGGGTACTCGGTACCGGGTCGGGTGCAAGATTTGTGGTACCCGGGTACAGAATTGTCTATATCTGGTGTTCTAATTAAAGCGAGTTGTATGCCCAATACAGCCCGCGATTTTATTTCAAATCTTTAAATTTGTTTCGACCTTTAACAATTTATAACTATTTGGTGTTCGGATAAAAATTTTTTTTCATTTTTATACTGTTGACTGACGGGATGAAAACCAAAATCAAACCTTAGATACTAAAAGGTTAGTCGTTCTTTATTGGGCATGTTCTTCTTGGGAGAGGACATAGAAGTTTAAAAAGAGTTTTGATGTATATTCCTTTGTCAGTTCTGTTAAACTCACATTGTTTACATTTTCTATCTCTTTCGTCGCTGTTTTTAAACACAAACTGAATATTTTTGACGTCCCAGAGTTCCGTGTTTAATTCATTCTCAAATTTAATTTTGCACATGGCGGCTGTCACAAGCTAGATAGGAGGTGCCTACCCTTCCGGAACATCCGGCTTTAGTTCCCTGCTGGAAGTTTATGTGTTTAACTGAATGACCCAGTTTTCAAAGTGTTTACTTTGCTTTTATGATTGTGATTTGGATTTTATTTTTTTGTGTTTGAATTTCATATGACAATTGAAAAAAAGTTATGCTTTAGGACGGCTAAAAATTTTGCTTCATGGTACATTTTTTGACAGTACAAAGATCTGGTCTTCAATATGACTATTGAAAAAATGTTATGCTTTAGGACGGCTTAAAATTTTGCTTCATGGTTTCTTTTTCTGACAGTACAAAGATCTGGTCACCGAGTTAAGGATACCCTTGGGCAGTTTTACTCCACCACTAACGGAACCCGCTCAGGAGAAGTAAAAGTATAAAAAAAAAATATGTTTTTATTTTAATGTGTTATGTATGCATTTTAGACTAAGACTTTAAGCTTAAACCAAACAGGACAAATATGCGCTTTCATTCTATCAAATATAGATAATATGGACAAGGACTTGTGTGTTTGTTTTATTTTATTATTGATAATATAACTATAAAGTAGTGTTTTGTGTAACATTTATATTGTATTTGTTATTGTCATTTTGAATTTCATCCTATGTGTCTCATATGACGTTTTCACTAGATGTTAAATTTTAATTGCTAATTTTAATTCTTTAGATTTTTTATTTCAATTATAATTGACATGCGACACTGAATAAATAAAAATTATCAGGTTAATGGACACTTTGGGAATTATTATTTAGTGAAATTAAATAACTATTACTACGATTATAACTATTATTTTTAATGAACATGAATACAAAACATCATAAACCCTATCAACCTTACGTTCGGTTTTTCCCCTTTTTTGACATACGTGATCCAATAAAAATCAAATGTTAAATTTAAACAAACATAGTACAAGCTTTAATAAAAATAACCTTCTTGCTGTTTTTGGCAATTACCTAATCCGTATTCAATTCAACGCCTTGTCCCGTTTAATCAGAAAGTCAAGATTACTTCAGCTAGGACAAGCGTAATAGAATTTTTATAAAAAGATAAAAGTAGCTTAAATAATGCCTTATGAATATTAACTAATGAATGTTTTGCAATGGGTAAATGAAATCCAATATAAAAAATGATAACATAATTTATAAATCAATTATCTAATATAGGTTTAGCCTGTCAAAGGAAACTGAACATATAAACAAACAGCATTTCTAACTATAGAAGTGCGCCTTTGTGAGTTTTAGTATGATGTCTTATTAAACAGTGAACAAGCGAAATCACATAATTAGGCTGGCAGTATAATGCATTAAAAGCATGAAAAAAATCCGAATGTTTTTGTTCTGAAAATAAAATCTAAAATCCTTTGTATTGATGATATTAAACTGTTTTAGACATTAAAGTAATTACATTCGACGTAATATGGACTTTGAGTGGAGAAATGAAATGTAAAATTAACCTCAAAAAGCTTTTTTTTGCATTGACTATAACCTCTGTCAAACAACTCACTTTTTTGTGGTCAAAATTACACCATATTTATTTACTCAACAGTTGATATATTTATAATAAAAGCCATTGTCTCCTAGATTACATAAATTTTAAAACAAGAACATTGTTGACTAAATATGACATAAGGATTGGTATATTGTTTTTATTATCTCATATTATTGGCATTAAGAGATCTCGCAAGTGACATTAATGAAATAATTTCACAATACATAAAGTCACTTAACTAACTATAAAAGTCAATTTTATTTATTTCTTCACCGGGGGAATATTTTCTAATTTAAACTGTAAAACATACACCTTACATTTCCAATAAAATATTATAATTATTACTCAAGAACAAAAAATGACATACGTATATAGAACATTATTTGTAAATTAAGTTAGGGCATTTCATATTACTATAACCACTCATTGACTCTAGTGTCCGTTTATAGTCATCAATTGATAATTATGTCTTGGATGTTGTGGAATCGACTACAGTAATTTTATTCATTCTTTAACGGACTGGTATGTTTGTGGTTGATTTGAGGTAAATAACTTCCTGTGTTGAAGCCCTTATCATTTTGCTAAATTGTGTTAATTTTGTCCCTAAAAGGGATACTTCTATGTTAGATCGTTTTAAGCAATATCATTTGACAGACATCATAACTTTTATTTTTTTTCTTTACATCAAACCATATTTCGTTATATTAGAATTACATGTTTATCCTACACAATTAATTGTTTAAAGTTATTTGTTCCGAAACTCCTTAAACTGGCAAGATGATCTTCAACGATCTTTCCTTTGCCCAGTTTACCTAGGGTATCTTGACACTAAATTAGAGACAAGCAATAAGATGTTGTTTCTCCTATGGTCTTGAGTATAGATATATCAAATAGATATGAATGCTTGATTTTGGTGTGTCATATGTGGAAATTGCGGAAAGCCGTTCTTCATCA
Source organism: Tegillarca granosa (assembly GCA_029721355.1). NCBI lineage: Eukaryota > Metazoa > Mollusca > Bivalvia > Arcoida > Arcidae > Tegillarca > Tegillarca granosa. The sequence goes on from CM056603.1 coordinate 37,581,549, forward strand.
GTGACACTTTTGGCCAAAGAGATTGATAGATATAAAACATGAGTTCAAATAGTTAAAACGAATAAATTCAAAGTTCCAAAATTATGTGAAACCAAATTCAGGTAAGAAATTCTTTGCATGAAAAAAACAAACTTTAGTTTTAAACATGTTTTTAAAGTCGACTGCTGAAAATTTTGCTACAGGATTACTTAAATGAAATTTAATGAAAATATGAGAAAACACAATATTTTGACAACAATAACTTTGAAACATTTACAATGCATACATTCTTATTCCCGATTGAATACCGTATCTATTATACTTACAATAACCCAGGTGTGTTATAGTTGTCTTGAAGAAAATCATAAATTTTGCTTTGTTTTCGACTATGACCTTGTTCTTGTTTTATATACCTTGTTAAATTTTTGTAGACATGTAACATGTAACTTAAGCTGTATTTTGCATGTAAGTTGCTTGTATTAAAGATCTTCTAGGCATTAAAGCTATGAAAGATTGCACTAAAATACCTCCGTCTTAGACACCGATCCGCTGTCAAAGTGGAAATTTAAATAATGAGTTGTTAAGGTCGAAATTAAAATGATGACTGTTGTATGATTAATTGTTCTAATTTTTGTTGAAAGTAGTGTAAGTCTATATCAAAATAAAAGGTAAACGACATTATGTTCATTTGATGTCCGTTTAAAACTAAAATTTAAATTGTTCTTAATCAGTTGAGATGTAAAAAATTCAAACGTAAATTATCTAAAACTTCATTATAAATATAATGCTTTTGTTTCTTTTATTCGGACAAATTAATTAAACAAAAATAGCCGTGTAAGATTTTTTTCATAGTAAATTTGATTTACATTATTTTATGTTTAAACACTCGCTAGAAGGAATAAGGGAGGTGTTTAAACTATTCATCCGACTCTAACTCAAACATGTCTATTCCATGTTACATCATTGTCACTATAAATGTACGGGTCAGTCTTTACATGTCTTTATCTCGATGACATACTCCTTATTCGAATTAAAAGCTCGTTTGTCTTAGTTACATCTAATTTCCTGTCTTAAAGGCTAAGACCATTTTCTTGTTAAGACAATGGAAAGAACAGGTCAATAAACATGATGCGAAATAAAAATCTCAGCGATAGGAAGCTTTAGTATACATGCAACTGTATTTATAATGAAAACGAAAGATACCATACTTAGCGTTATGTACAGATAAAAATCAAAACAAAAAGGTTTTAATGTTCAATCCAATAACACCTTGGCAAGCAAAATCATGGAACGTCTAATTATAAGGCTTTGTTACACATGCTAGCACTTTGAAAATCAAAGAAAGAAAAAACTTCAGGCTTTTGTCAACCGGAACCTTAGAAAAAACAAAATAAAATTTGTAATTTCGGTATTGACAATTTTGTTTTTGTTTGATTTTATTAAATCAATGTTTAATTGCAGTTAATTTTTGCGAACAAGTTGAAAACTAATCAGTGGTGTCTTTAAAAGGTACATGGTTTTTTAACGATCATGGTCATGATAATTTTTATGTTATTTTATGGTTAATACATTTTATTCGATGATGAATATTTGCAAACTTTTCAATGAATTATAAGAAACTTTTATTGTTAAAACATGTTATTAAGCCGACAATGAAGCATTGTGAAAAAGCAATTAATTAAAACACTTTCAACAGTTCGATGGAAATTTGATATAATGACATAAAAGCATCCAATGGTGTAGTTGAAATCTTCTTGCAGACCAAAACCTTTTAAACCATCACATGTCAAAAAAATCTAACAAAAATTTCTTTGATGTACCAAATGTGTACAAGTGAGAAAGTCATTCCTCATCAGTCACACTAGGGGCCGAAAAAATGACAGATATAAAAAACAAAGTTAATGAATCTAAAGTTTTGAAATAATATTAATCCAAAACCAACTAAAGAATGCTTTGCCAGAGGGATCAAACCTTTTTAACATGTTTTAAAATTTATGACAAATGACAATTCTGCTACATGGTGCATTTTGTGTCAAATTTATAGTAAATGACCTAAGTACCAACCCCCTGTGTATCGATCAGACTTTTCGAACAATATTCCAAAGCTTGCAACCATAAATTTAAACTCGTTAAGACGAAACCTTCATTATCCTAAACACAAATAATAATATAAAAAGAAATTATATATATATATATATATATATATATATATATATATATATATATATATATATATATATATATATATATATACATATAAATTCATCTTTGTATTGATTACACATATACTGGATATAAAAGAGTTGTTAGTTATTAGTTGTTTCACACAAGGTTGTTCTTTTTAATGTGCGTACTTATTAACCACTTGTTGTAAAATAAATGTAATAAATGAATGCACTGCATCAAAAATGAATGTTCACTATATCCGTTAATACGCGAACATTTGGAAGTATAATCATTCCTATCGGTTATTGTTTGTATTTTTACTACTGTTTCATCATATAACTCTGGAACTTTGAATTTATGTATTTTTAACTACTGTTTAGCGTATTTTTCTTATCTATTAACCTTTTTGGTCCCCTGGTCACTAATGAGGAATGCTTTTCCGAAATGTGCACATTTGGCACATCAAAGTTGAAGAGATATTTTTGTTAAATATTTGTACTACAAATGTACAAGAAAGATGCAGTGGATGAAAGCTCTGCATCGGAAATACAAGTTCATCAATGAAAATTGACATAAGTGTCAGTCCAAAATCTGAAACTATATTCAGAAGGCCCGCTCATTGTTTATATTCTTACTATTGATTATATTCTTATCATTAACTTGTACTATTTTGTATTCTGGGTTGCATTTGGGTTTTCCAAGTACATTTGTTAGTTTCATTTATCTTCATTAAAACATGAAAATTAGTTTTATACAATGTTATATAATATTTTAGACATGTCAATGTTGCCTGTTGTAACTGGAATAATGATGTTTTATTCATAGACCACCCGTTGATCATATATCACCATAATTGTAAACCGTTATACATGTCTATTTACATAACGTCACGGAGTATAAATGATAAAAGGTATATCATTATATTATCAATGTCTTCTCATTTTGTTTTGTCTCATTATTTGCCATCGTAGCTCACCTGAGAAAAGTCATATCTACAAGGAATTAGCAATCACACATTGTATTTATTTTATTTTAAAACTTTAATTATATTTATTTAAGAAAACTATTATATAATGCAAAGTTATTTTTTAAAGAAATATTTTACATATAAATAAATGTCACCGGTGTTATTAGTCATTCTCAGATACATTTATTCACAAAACAGGCTCTACTATTATGTAGTCAATAACCTACCAAAAACATTGAGAAAAAAACTCCACTTTGCTTTGGTCTTTTTTTTAAAAACAAACAAACCCAAAACATCATAAAACGTAATATTTATAATGATTATACCCGAGAGTGAAATGTTGTTTTGCATCAGAATTATAGGAGCTATTCGCGGCTAGAAAATTTTAAGCATACATCAGTATCATGTTTTTAAGTATGAAAGACAACATGAAGCTCATTTTCAGACCATTGACTACATAAAGCTCGATCATAGACGTACACGGCACAAAATGTCAAATTCGTATCTAGCTGTACGATTTTATTTGTTAAGAAAGAATCAAAGACTTAATCCATCCATTATCAAGCGGCCGCAAAATGTTATTAACAAGAAATAACATTATGTTCTCTTCCGTCAAGGTCTGCTCGAACTTATAAGAATTGTCTCTACGGCCCTTCTATTAGTAGCTTTTTATTGTTGAACGGAATTAGTACTAGTAAGAATATATCAAAAACGAAATACTCAAATCATGGAATAAAGCTTAAGATAAAAAATCATTGTAGACATTTTTTGGTCATTAATTGATTTAACGACTTTGTTCTCATCTTATCAGTTTCTTATTTAAATGATAAACTAAATGTACACACAGTTAAAAGATTCGTCAGGATTTTGATTAGAAGTCACATGTACCACCGACTGACAAAAAATGTTGATAGCATGGACATTTTTTGCTAGGTCTCTTCATTTTTTGAGTAAATAATTAGCGATTTTATTTTTAATGATTTTAACTTTTCATCTTTTTTCAATCTGATTGCGGTATGTTTGAAAACAATGTGCAGTATAAAGAAACAACCGCAGTGTTTTGACGTCATTTAAAAAAAAAAAAAAAAAAAAAAAAAAAAAAAACATCACAGACATCAGTAGGGTTTTTGTTTGACGCACATCTTAGTATAACGGATATTTAACTTTCAGACATGGATTTGCAAGTTATCAAGTAGATATGCAGTGCAACTTTAAAATAAAATGATTTTAACAGAAACCTTTATGAAACGGAACTGCCTTCAATTTAGCTGGCCATGGCTTACAGAAACCTAATTGTTAAAAATGCAGGTAGTTAGCAGTATATCTTTAAATATAAACTAATTAACAGAAATGGAAATCCAAGAAAGTCATGTAGAAAAAAAATAGTTGAAACGCAAATAAAAATGGATTAACAAAAATTACAGTTCATTTTATTAAGATAGACATGTAGTCAATGAAAAAAGATAAGTTTGATTTAATTGATTTGGACATGGACTAGTATGTTTGTGTTTTATTGGATTGGAAACCTAAAAGATTTGATTTAAACAAACATCCAAGAAAACTTGATACACATGGAGTACAATATAGAATCAAAAAAGCTTTCTAATTACGAAATTGAAGTCCAAGAAATCTAGTTTGACTTGCAATAGAGTTGAAGAATAGAAATCAAAAACGAACATAAATGTCTATGTTAAAGTTACAATCCCAAAAGCAAATTACCTTTGATAGATGGTAAATAAAATTATAAACGTGAATTTCGAAAACCTTGTGCTCAAAAAGGGTAAGCATCTTTTGTCTACAACTAGCTACATCTATCATGTTTCAAATCAAAATTAAGAACGAAAAGAACAAAGAAATGTGTTACTAAATGTGTAATAATTAAATTTTTGAACAGTTCAGCATTGTAAATTTTTTACGTCTATGATCTCATAGACGATTTTTTTACTGCATACATCACACGTCAAACGTCATTACCCCTTAGAAACCACTGACGACGGTTTCCTGACAACTAGGTCAAATATTCAGTCTGCCGCCATATTTGTCTAACTTGACGTAAACGGTGTCATTTGTTTTCTTTATTAAAACGAACGTGAAAGTTGTTAAATATGTAGGATTAGTCTTAAGATCTGCAGTCATAATTGATGATCGTGATGACAGCAGCGAATATGAGTTTTGTGAACCTGCAGGTGCATCATATCATTTGTGGATATGTAACGCAGATGAGAGGGCAATGTCCCCACTTAAGTACAGAAACATCAACGGTTGGCTACATGCTGAAACCACTTTTTTAATTTCTGTAAGTTGATGTATTGTTGAGTGGTAACAAGGTGTTAGTGATTGATACTTTTGTACAAGTTAACATTTCCGCTTCGAACTCAGATGCCTCATTTTTGTCAAAAACATATCTTGCCCCTTCCTCAGTTTGAAGCCATCGTCATTTATATTTTCAAGCGCAGTCACGCGCAATTAGTGAGTTGCACCTCTCTGATGTGTTTGCATGTTTGCAAGCTCCGTTTAAAATTTATTTCAAGTGATACATGCACGTACTACACACATGTACACAGAACGATTTATTTGAGTGGAAAAAAAACAACAAAAACAGAAATCGCAGAAATACAGTTAGCATTTTTCTCAAAGTCATAAAAACGGCACTATAGAAATGTTTTAAGTCTGGCGGTCTAATTTTTCTTATATTTGCCTGTCTGGTTGTGTATTTTTTAAATGCCGTTTGTTATTTTAATTTGTAATGTTTTTGACTGTATTGACTGTACCTTCTGTTAATGGTTTCTTAGTAAAATGAAAATTGTTTTGATTTATGGAATATTGGTTGCTTTTTATAATGGTATGTAATTTTATCTTACAATTAAAAAGTATTTTTATTAAATTTCAATTTTTCTGACTCGTATCAGGGTGCCTGATATTTTCTGTATCATCCATATGCGCGATACAATAATGGCGCGAATAATCACGTACATGACAGTTGGAACTACTTTCAATTCGGAGATTCCGTGACGTCATCAGAATGGAAAATAGGTCTATGAATTTTGAGATTTTGTGTATAAATACTTTATTTTAATGAATGGATTTTGTTTGTTTTCTATAAAATCATAAATTGTAAGATAAAAATATCATTAGTTTCCACGATGGAAACTACAACTTGCATCCGATACACAAAATTGTACATACATAACATACTAATGATATGTGTATGCGTGAAATTTTATCCAATGTTTAAATTCGAGATTGTATTATCAGTGATCTTGATATATTTTTGTTGCTGTACGGTTAATTGCATCATACTTTTTTATTGTTTGCGTTGCGTAAGCTATTTTAAAGCATCTTTTGACAACTATGGATTTCTTAAAAAAATAAATAGATAAAATAATAATAATATTAATATCAATATCAATAATAATAGTCTAATTAAATAGCCTTTTAAAGAGACAAAGTTCGCTCTTTACGCAAACATTGCTTAGTTAAAACTTGAGAAAATTATAATTTTTCGAATTTTTTAGATACATTTTGTTTATTGTCCGTCAATAGCTAGAGATTTTTATCACCAAATACCCAAATTATAAAAATTATAAACCGCCTTCAGGTACAACGATAGAGTGACAGTGGAATGTCGGGGATAGAACCTTGGTCGGGTCATACATAAGACTCTTAACCCGAGATACTGCCTTCTTGTCTGGTTCTCGGCAAGTATGGACTGGTTCACCTAGTGACAAGATAATGTTGATGGAGTCTGCGGCATGCTGAGATTATATCTTAACAAAAAGTTCCCCTGAATGCTTACTAGGACAAGACGTACCGTATACAAAAACGCATACACAAACTTACTCAAAGAGCAATCCTTAGAGATGAATCATCTTACTCTTGTCGCGAATGACTGAAAATTTGTAAATGTGACATTAAACAACATTAAAACACATCAACCGACATTATAAGTCTGTTTTTTAATATTATTTTATTTTATTTCATTTTTTTATTATTAATTTTTTTGCCTTTTGCTTTCATTTGATTTTGTTACAGATCAGCTCTCTTTTGTAAAGTATATATTTCCAGTTACAAATTTTATTATCTATAATAAGAATCGTAAGCGGTCGAGTAGTCTTGAAAGCGCTTTAATCAGATCGACTCTCAGCTAAAGCTCAAATCCAACTCGGTGAAATAAAAGAGGGAGAAGATTCGTAAGTTCGCTTGTTAAACACCACTAATTTTTCTTTCGACTGCAGTACAAATTCTGAATAGTGTACTTGAGGAAAGTTTGGGTTAGTACGCATATTTTAGTAAATCCAAGCGTGTAGTATTGATTGATTGATTAATTGAGTTTCAAGTCCCATCCAAGTACATATCACTTATATCGAGAAGAAACCATCTATTGCTGAAGTGGCAGAAACATTGACCTTTGAAGTGCGTTGATGGCAATGTCCAGTTGGGTTCTTTTACCTGCCATGCCTGCCGTGACACGGGACATTGGTTTTTAATGTCTCCCCTGAAAAATTTCTTGAATTTTATTTTTAATTACCGAGTGCCTAGCGAAAGAGAACAGTCACTTCTATTTTTTCAAGTCTGTCCGATCCAGCCGGAGTTTGTACCCTGACCCCCCACATTTGATGTGCAAGTGCGAAGAAAGCGCAGCAACAATAACAGGAAGAGTAAAAATTAGAAAATACCATAGGTTAATACGTTCATATTTTATGTAATGGTTGTATTTCCTCAAATGTTCAATGTATAATATATGATACGTGATTGCCCGACACATCACGTTTCTCTCGGAACTTTTTACATGTGGTAAATTGAAGTGGATGTCAATATTTATGCACATACTCATCATTTAAAAGGTTGACATTGATAATCCCTTTTTAAATAAAACCCTTGCGACAATTGACTTCAGATAAGAGCTTAAGGTATATTTCAAATAAATGATACAAGCACGTGGAGTTTTTCTCATGTTCGCATGTTAAAAATCACGTTCGATCTAATGTCATGTAAGAAAACATTGGAACAAAGAAGTAAAGACATTCAAATTTCAAACAAATTATAAATAGAAGGTCGGGATGTATTATACCATCCTACAGCCTAAAGGTTATTTATAGTTGAAGTGGTGTCTGACTCAAGAAGAGAATGGCGTCCGGTTAAGGCTAATGAGTTGTTTGAAATGTGACTAAATTAACAACAAAAATGCATGTCATGGTAGTAAAAAAGCTTTAAAAGGAAATAAGTAATTTCTGAAACAACGTTTTATGAATGAAAAACTTTTAACCAATTATAAAGTATAACCTTTATATAAAGACCACATACGTGACCTTTAAACATTGACTTTAAAGTGATAATTAACAGATTTATTTTAAGGTTTAACACTTAGTAAAGAGGCTTGCTTTAAATATCCAGTTTAACAGAATGATATTTATTTAGAGGTGGTCAGTAAAGGTTTTCGTTGTATGAATTTCCGAACACATCTGCAAATAAAAGTTAAAACTTCGACATTTTTGTCATTTAACAGTTATTATCTATCCAACTTTGAAATGTTGATTGTGTCCACCAAAGAAACTTAAAAGTTTCAATTAACAAGACTGTTTGCAAAGAGCTTAGAAAGGAAAGAAAAAATGTTATTGGGTTTAATGCCCCAGTCAAAATTCTTTTACTTATTTCGAGGAATCTGAAGTTTAGGGAAAAACCTACCGATCCCGGCATTCTTACCGAGAAAACTTTAAACACAGGTACCTGCTTCAGTGGAATTTGAACCTTCATGCTGAGGGTAAGTGTTGAATTTTCCACCAACAAGGCCGAAGGTTATCTAAATCAAATGTTTTACAATCACCAATTTATGATTCTCTGTTTGCTGGTATAAATATTAGCAGTAAGTGTTACGAATTGAATGCATTCGCACTTATCGACTGAAAAACTCTTTGTCCAATCGAATACATACGTGCACATGTACATGACATATTTGAATTTATGAAACGAGTTATGCAACGAACCTTATTTGCAGTGCATTGTCATTTATTTGACGAGTTCAATAAATTGAAAAAAGTAAGACCATTATGTTTTAGTTGTAAAATGATTTATTCTGTAGTGACCAAGAATATTAATGTCGCTAACTTAAATGCATTGTACACAATTAAACCATTTTGTCAAGCTGGATCGAAAACGGACTTGTAGGCTTCTGTTTGTATATTCTCCGTTTTGTTAGCAATATATATATATATATATATATATATATATATATATATATATATATATATATATATATATATATCAAAACATAACAAACGTTAAAAAACAAAACATAAGATTTGCTTCTAGAGAAAATATCTGTCGTAAACAGAAAGTTGTAAAATAAATATATTTTAATAAAAAATATATATATATATATATATAAATAAGAAAAATACCAAAAAATCATTCCTCATCAGTGACTCTTCGGGCCGAAAAGTTTGATTAAAATAAAAAACCACTTGGTATTATTGATGCAAACAAGAACAAGAAACCAAATTTGTTTTAAAAGAGACTGATCTGTAAATTAAAATAAAATAAAATAAATGATAACGCAAAAACGGGTACCATAAAACTTTCTTCAGGTAGTTCGGACGGGTACTGGGTCCCTGTCAAATAATGTTCTCTGGTGTTGTAATAACAGTATTTAACGCTACTCTTTCCATTTAAGACTATTTGTATTTCTGCTATTAGTAATACTTGTATATATTTCTATTTTGTTTTCTTTTTTTGTTCCGCCGTTGTTATATATTGTTTTTGTGTTATCGGTTGCATTAGCTGCTAGCAAATGCATATTTTTTACAATGAAAGATTTTCCCATTCATCTTTATTTAAAAAAAATAGCTAAGTGATATCAGCAAAACTGAAATAAGCTTTAAAGTAGATTCTAATACGGCTTAAGAAGGAAGTAGTTTTTGTTAATAATTATCTGGTGAAACACTATTGGTTACCTTGATTTTACGTTTTAAAACTTGGTTGGGCGTAACAATCATAAAATCATTAGTCAAGTGGATGTTCATTTGTATACCAATATGCGTTGTTTGTCACGTAGATTGCGAAGATTAAAACTTCTTTGCACTTCGTGCACTTTTAAGATTATCGTATCAAAAACTTGTATTGATAACGATAACCTATTAAAACTATATATAGAATTGAGAGTTAATCCAAAGTAAAATTTATAAAATTGATGGGCTAGTTAATTTTTTTACCGTTAAAATGGTGTACAAGTGTTTTTGGTGAATTATTGGTTTGCTTTTTGCTGGAATGTTTTTAATCAAATGAAGTTATTTTTATCTGGTAAATATACCAACACGGTAGCAAAGTAACTGACAGATTAGGGCGACTGACCGGGAAATAAGCCAAGTATCCAATTACCCTTGTAAAGACCTACATTTCTAAAATCTGAAACTGAGGTCAGGGTTTTAACCCCTGTCGAGTCTGACCAAAACTTGACCAAGCACTCGACATTTAGAAATAAAAGTCACGGGGTGCTTCGCAGGAGACCTTAAAAATCGATGTCCTGTGTCACGGTAGGCGTGGCACGTTAACGTTAAAGAAATCCCGCTTCACATTGCTCTGAACCCAATGTCAAGGTCAAAACTGCTGCCACATCACCTATAGCTGGTGGCGTCTAAACATAAGTAAATTATTCTTGACATGGACTCCAAAGCCCTTTGTTTCAATCAATCAATCGATCGATCGATCGATCGATCTTATATGTTAGAGGTTTTCTTCAACAAGATTTGTGCTTCCTCGATAAGTTTTGCGACTTATTTTTTAAAGTTTTTATTTCATATTTTTCAAACTTGTCATCTCCAATTTAATATTTAACTTTTTAAATTTATTGCAGCAAAGTAGTACATTTGTTCATTTTACAAAACGTTTAAAATGAAAATGAAATTAGATATCATTTTTCTTCACTGAAAATATTTTAATAAATGGGAAAATACACTGTATATTATTAAAATAAAATCTCAAGGTTACCATTAGCTACATTGTAATACAAATCAAGTAAATTTAATAAATAATTTATCGAAGGAATTTTTGTAAATGAAGAAAATTTTTAATGTTCCCAATTTTCAAATATTAAAACGGGTTTATTGCCAAGTAGAAGTTTTATATAAATGTGTACCTTATAAACATCAATTTTACTTTATTTATAAAAAACATATTTGAATGTTTATATTATTTCAGAGATAAAAAATATTACTATCTATAATACTTGAATCACTGATATATATTTTTTTTGAAAATGGTGTGATTTTGCAATTTAGAAAAAAAGCTGTTGGTAACAAATTAAGTAGAATTGAGTTTTATGAAAATAAATCTCATTAATGATCTTGTTAATTGGAAATTTTCATTGCCATTTAATTCTGTTGTTTTTATTAACCCCCCCCTCCCCCCCAAAAAAAAAAAAAAAATAAATAAATAAAAATAAAAATGTAATCCTTCACGGAATTTTTTGATTTTACACTATTTTTGTATATTCTGGCCTTGCATACACAATTACTCACTAAGAATTAGCGAGTGAGTAAATTATTAATTAAAGTCCCATTAGCTATAATGCAGCGTTTATCGAATAGAAAAATTTGGATATGATAAATAGTTTTTACACTTTAATTAAAATCCTATTTCATACCGAGGCAGTTAGTTTCTGAAAGGCGTGGGAATCTGGAGTGTTTCGAAAAAAAAGAGACTTAGTATTATAACGAACTTACAAACTTTTTCGCAGAAGGAATCCGGCTTTGTGACTCGTAAACGCGCGCACGATATAGACCACATCGGCCATCGAGAACCAAGAAAATGTAATAAACAATAAATTTATCAATAAAAAGTGTCATTGAAATAATAAATAGAATTATTACAAAAGAAATTAAAATTATCGCTAAACAGATAAGATAAAGTGATAAAACGAGTAATTATCAAATTGCTTATCAAATTATTTTTAAAGTTATTGATTTTGCCTTGTTTTGCTATTAAAATCTCTCATAAAACTGTAGATGAAAAATTTCAGTTAATATTTTTTGTGGCATTATCTGCTAATTTTTCACTTTTATTTATCATTCGAAATATTATATGCAAATTGTCTAGGAATCAACGAACTTTAATAATCTCTTAACTTTAATGTTAAATAATTAATTTATAAAAAAAGAAGTTTGTCAGGTACTTAAGATTCATCGAAGCAATTTATTAGGAACACAAAGTTATTGTATATGATGGTATGGTAAGTTTTTGGTTCGATTCCCAGCGTCGTATGTGATAAGGTATGAGGTCACCTGCTTGAGCACGTGGGTTTTTCTCCGGGTTCTCCGGTTTTCCTCCCACAATAAGACCTCACGCGCGCTACAATTCGGGCCAACGAGCTAGATTAATATAAGTTGCAGAACTTGTTTCTAAATCGTTGTAAAAGAAATAAAGTTTAAATTTAAATTTAAGTTTTTGTTGTTATAATGTTGTTTAACGTTGCATCACTAATTTACCATCTAGTGGAATGATATCAGAGCAAGTTCTGATATGCAAGTATGTAGTATGGTCTGCCTTTGTTCTAACGCGCACTAAGAGCGACGTTTTGGTAATGTGCTAGCTTATGGAGTCAGTATATCCCGAAAAGCATACAAGTGCACAAGCATTTTATTATTTCCTTCGCCCATTATCATGACACAGGGTGAACTAATCAATACTCTATTGTCTAAATGCTGAGCGGCAGGCGAGTTCGAGCCCATGCCCTCCCGCACTTGAGGCGGACGCTCTACCACTGAGCAACCGGGGTGGTCTGATATGCTAAGGGAACAAAACCAAAAACTGTGCTATATTATGTTATCAAAATTACAATTTATATATATATTGAGTTTGAAAAATAACCATTTTTTTATGCTGAATATAGTACAATGGAGTGGAGTAATAGTGGATTAGGATTAGTTTTTTTTTACCCATATCGAGGCGGTTTGTTCCGGGATAGTGATGGAAACTAGAGTACCGGGAGGCGAGACAAGTGATACAATCTCTGAAATAAGAATCTGCCTGATTTTTATTCTGACATGTGTGATAATAGGCGGTAGGATTCGAAAGCTGACGTTTTATATCACTGTCACTGAGAATCCTTATATATAAAATTTTAAAAATTGCAGTAAAGATCTCGAAAAAAAAACCCCACTAGAATCCATAGACTAATGAAATAAAAAATAATTAGTGTACATTAATGATAGTCTTATTATCCACCGTGTTTAGTTTTTATAATCTTCAACAAATAGATCACTATGGTGGCACAGAGGTGACATGAAATATATTTTTCCTATTACGTTCGCACGTATTACCTTTTACGTGCGCACGTATTACTAATAGGTAATACGTGCGCACGTATTGGTTAACTTATTACGTGCGCACGTATTACTTTTAGGTAATACGTGCACACGTATTGGTTACTACGTGCGCACGTAAAAGGTAATACGTGCGCACGTAATAGCTAATACGTGCGCACGTAATAGGTCAATACCTGCGCACGTAAAGAGTTATACGTGCGCACGTAATATGAAAAATGTCATGTCACCTCTGTGCCACCGTAGATCACAGTTTTTGTTTTTGTTTTTTAGCATCACGATTGAAGATTTTTGTGGTAGGAACGTATGAAGGTTATTTCTCCTGTTTTATCTACAATTTATTTTACTTTGAAGATTTCTATGTAATGTTAAATGTTATTACATAGCCCTGTGATGTTGTGTATTCTTGGTTTTCGTTAGCAAATATGAAATTTTTCCAGTTTAAAATTTATTTCTTCTGTTAAAAAAATACGGTATCATGCAAAATTTACTGCATAAGTGTCCCTTATGCAGCACACATTGCGTTTTCTTTTGATTAATACATTGACTATTTTAAAAAAATATTGTTTATCAATATGTATTCTTTAATTGAACGAATTTTAATTTCCCTTACAAAAATATACTAATTAATCGTTTACACACAACTAGGTTTGTAGATAAATATTTCAAATGCGCTCATGGTGGGGCGTAAATCTAATCTTATCGCTAGACTAAAATATTCAATATTTAGCCAATAAAATAACGCACGTGGCTGGTTTAGTTGTGCATAGTTCGACCTTTCTTTTTCTAGGTTCTTATCCCTCATTTAAAGGTTTTTGAGTAAGAATATGTGTTTGCAAACTTTCCAAATTTTCTGTTGGTTAAAGCAATACCCAAATGTCTTTTTCCTTCTTCTATGCCAAAAACTGAAGGTTTTAATATACAACAAGAGTTTAATTTGTATTTTTTACCGTAAAAATATCTTATCCAATCGAAAAAAAAGAGTATTTCAAATTTGAATTTACATCAAAGAAATTGCTACTCTGGTACTCAATTATTACTAAAAGAATAGTTGTCAACTAACCTAATTACCCAAAACTATCTCCCTTACTATTAACTTTTGCAATTCTAGGTATTAGAAATGTCTTTTGTGGTGTTTCCGTGTTGTGAACTGTCTATATTTGCCATCATTTCTGGAAATGTCCTTCACCTTCATTACTTCTGTAAGAGTTTTTATGTCGCTGTTAGTTCAATTTACCAATTTGTTGTTGTCATGTTATTTAATGTCGCATCAACATTTTCAAACCTATTCGCGACAAGAGTAAGGTTAATAATCCCTATGGATTAATCTAAGAACAAGTGCGAGTGTGGAGTTTGTACTGCCGTACCTTAGCGCGCACTTAAGCGAAATTTTGGTAAGATGCTAGCTTACCAAGTTAATATGCCACAGACAAGCATACCACTTCCTGAAGCCGAGCACTAGGCGAAGAGCAATATCTCAACTTTCAAAATCTTGTCTATAACCTGGCCGTGGTTAAAACCCACGACCTTCCGCTTTGTTGCGGAAGCTATATCTTCTACTGAACAACATGTTTTGGAAACAACATTCTTTTACATTGTTTGTGTTGAGTAAATTTTAGCCAATCAATAACAACAATGTTTTTGGAATTAGTTTGGTTGATTATCGGGTAGCTAGCTAAAGCTTTCATTTACAAGGTAGAGTTGCCATCAGTGTATTGAAAAATATGACCAATAATATAATGACGTATTTAATTTTTATTTTGATTTGATTTAAGGGGGTTTTACGTCCATGTCAAGAATATTCCCATTCATCGAGACGTCCCCAGCTATAGGTGAAGTGGCAGGAATTTTAACATTTGCAGTGCGCTGATGACATATGCAAGAAGGGTTCTTTAGTGTACCGCATCTGCCGTGACAAGTTTTTAGGTCTCCTCCGAAAAACCCGTGACTATCATTTCTAAATGCCAAGTGCTTGGCAGAAGAACAGATAATACCTATTTTTACGAACAGAGAGGAATCTCTGTGATGTATTGTCACATACGTCGCAAGCATTTGGCAAGGAAATCGTAGATATCTTTAAAATGGGATAGGGATACAGGGTGACAGAGATGTTCATAGATGGGGGCAAGTAAACCCAAAACAGGGAAATGTTAAACGAAACATTTTTCCTAATGTCAGTGAAGAAATTCAATTTTTTTTTAAATCGGACGGGCTATGTCACCGCTATGTCAAATCCTTGGGCAATATATGTGGAATATAGTACGGTGGTTTGCGGGTGATAAGTACGTGCTGAGGGTAACCGCACAATGATGAATGTATGTGGTATTGAAAATAAAATTTATACATGGATTCTGTGGAGAAACTTTTGATGGAAAGGATACAATGCGGCGCAGCGGAAGAATACATGAACAGTTTATGTAAACAAAGACCTATTTTCGCAACATTTTCGCGGATATCCCATAATTTAAACGGTCTCTTTTGATTGGATGAATTATATGACGTGTCATTTCTTGGTAGCATGCGTTTTGGCGAGAAGAGTGAACCACAGTAAATAAAGCAATATTTTTTTAACATTACCCGAAGTTTGAGCGTGTAAGTAAAAGTATAGGTTGCGGAAAGTGCTGTAAAGAAATCATGTCTTACATGCACGATAGCAAATGTCATGTTTATAGGAATGTATTTGTTTTCATTCGTTTCCCTTCCCATCCCCTCCTCGAAGCCCCAACAAAATTTGACCTATATCTGATGTAGACATGTTTACATTTTAATTTTGCGACGTAGCGTAAAAATGATATACACGATTTTGAGAGCAGCATTGTGAAATCGACCGGAAAAAGCTATTGTTGAGAGATTTCACGAGTTCCTGTCGATTGTGCAAGATGTACTCTAGAAGTTTACATGGAAAGCTTTAGGGTAAATCCTCGGTAGGTGGCGTGTATTTTGTATATCGTCGTCGGTCCTAAATTCGCGATGGTCCTTGATTCGCGGCATAAACAGTTTTTTGCAACCATCATTTGTAGTTGTTTTGTCGCGCTACGGGACATTTCGGCCTATAACAATATCGGCCTATGACAATATCGGCCCATAATAAAATATATTCAAAATATTTAATACACCTAAATTTGGACAACTTTGTCATGACTTATGCCTTGGTTTTAATTTTATTTTTAAAAGAAATTATTATTTTTTATTTCATATTAGATCAACCTATAAATGATGCACACACTCCGTTCACAAATGTTTTAGTCAGAGTTACTCATGACTGTAAGACTCGTCGATTCTGATCGATCTAAACTAGTTCGTGCAGATAGCGTAGAAGAAAGACAGTTTGAATGTAACTTGTATAAATCTACAATTATGTAAAAACACTAAAGTCTCAGGATTTTTAAAGACAAATTATATTTACAAGAAAAGGATCTTTCTTTTCAATTCATTCTTATGGTTATTTTTCTTTACACACTACATGTAATTAAAGCATCATAATAATACAAATATTAAATTAAGATTATAATTAAGATTATCTATTTTTTAAAAATTTTTAAGATTAAAACAAAGTATAGATACACCTTCCTGTCTTTAAATTATTCATTTAAAAAAAAAATGAGACATATATATAATCCATTATTTGAGTTTTAATTGATTAGTGGTAGACTTGATTAGAAATGATAATTTGAATTAATTCTTGTATTGCTTTGAATAAACTTACTGAAATTTACATGTTTCAAAGCATAATAATACTAACACATGTTTATGCACAACAATGCAAATGAACGAAATGAGTAGCAATCTTTGATAAAGGCATTTATTTCATAGGCCGATTTTGTTATAGTCCGATTTGGCTATAGGCCGATATTGTCATGGTCCGTTTTTTATGGGCCGAAATGTCCCGGAACCGTTTTGTCGTTATTGAGAAATATAACGATTGATGACACCATAAAAACATCTTTCTGTTTGTGTAATTACTTAAAAATGTTACGTATGAACGTTTTTGTCTTTTCTTGGAGAAATGCTTGGAATGTGAAAGGACCTTGCTTCAGCACAGACTCTTCTGAATGTGGTAATTTGCCAACACTAATACAAAAAATATAATGGACACTTTTCCAGTCATGAATTCTTACTCCCCTTCCATATGGTGTTTTACAACCTTGTTCGCATAGGAATGGAATGGGATAAGGCAGATTGTAATACTACCTACACTCACTTTCAAAGCCTCTTGCGTTTCCATGCTCTCTGTTCGTACGGCACCTCCGGTGCTTTGATTAAGTCTTGGTCAGACCTTACGGAGGTTCGAACCCCGACCTGCCACAGAAGAAGCGAGCGTTCTACAAATTGAGTTACCGTAGTGGTACTTTCTTTCTTTCTTAATGTAGACAACAATCCTTGTTTTTAAAATTTCTGAAAATATCACCATCTTATTGTTCACGTGTAGAAATATTTGGCCAATCTATTTCTTTTTTGTTCTTGTTAACTTATTTTACTTGTGAACTTTCAGAAAATACCACTTGTCTATTGATTAGGTGTAGAAATCTGTTTCCATTATATTTTATTTCTTATTATTTATCTCAATCATCTTAACTGACACCCGCCTATTCTACACATGTAAATCATATTGTAAGTTTTCATCGCATGTAACAATGCACGATTAATCGATATTTATATTATTTTGTTCATTTTTAAAGGCTTTAAGAGCAAAGAAAAAACTGCTTGGCCTATTTCAAAAAACAGATTTTATACAAATGTTTGATATAATTACAACAAAACAAAGAATGCTAACATAATAATCATTTCTTATTGCTCCATTGATATTTAATATAAAACAATAAACATTGTCTATCATATAACTCATTTCTGATTAATTTCTTTGTTTTGAATGACTCTTAATATTGGTGAAAAACAAAGATAACACACTCTGTGGCAAACATGTTTTAAAACACGTGCTTATGTAATCTAAACCCAGGAAGAAAAGTAAGACACAGTGAAACATATACTTTGACAACCAAAATATACAAACCTGTACAATTTACTGATTGAAATGAAAAACATGATACACACATTTTTATTTGGACTTGTTTCAGAACCTGTCGATTTATAATACAATATTTAATTTCGAATCTTTCTCTAGTCAACATTGACAAAAAATTAATTATTTCTCCTTGAGGTTTATGTTTCAGTAAAAAGGTGTGCTTATTGTAAATACTAATTGACCCATGGACTCTTTAGGTATCGCTAACCGAGTGATCTAAAGTGCTTAAATATTACTGCAAGGCAGACAAGACACCAATTCAACTGGAAAGGACCATAGTAAGCAAAGTCAAAACGAGTGACAGATGCTTTATTTTTTGGGTAAAAACTCATGTTTTTTTTCTTTTTTCAAGAACTGAACACCTCGATATGTTGTTCGGTTTTTATGTTTCCAATCTTCTGTATTTTCCTGAAGTTGTAAATCGGACATGTCTAAAGTTATTAGTTCTTTCAAACATCATATAATTTGCAGTACCCTTTTGTTTTTTGTTTTATATTATAAATAGTTTCCTCTTAGGTTCCAAATGTTTAACTCCACACCCTAGGTCTTGTATCTATCAAATGCTTTTGTTCTAAGAATAAAACTGATGAGATATCTTTTGTATTTCTAATAATTCTAATAAAACATTTCATTCCTGATTTTTTAAGATTCAAACTGGAACCTGAACCAGATAACAATGTTATAAAAATATTCCATATTAGCATAGATTTAAAGTAAATAACAAAAACAAAATAATAATAATAATAAATAAAAAAAATTAACAATAATAATAATAATAAATAAACAATTTAAAAAAAAAATAGAAAGAACGGCTGACAAAAACATAAATTTTGTTTTTGCGTCATTTTCCCCCGAACCGTTATAAACAGAATTACCTGATTACCTTCTCAACGAATTATTTTTGTTTACAATACATATTTTCTGAAATTCAACTTACAAATAGCACGTAAATGTCTCGCATCAATCGTACAATAGAATGTCTTTATATCTCCTTTGATACAACAAAATCATTAACATATGGGAAACGTTTTTCTTTATCATGGTATTTGTCTCTTTGGGTTAACCTAATTGAATTTCAAATCCTCTCTAAAGCTTTAGATCCAAAACGTTGAAGCAATTACTAAGTAAAACCCTCTGTTATTGCGTGAATCTTTGTTCGACGTTGATAAAATGCTGACTTGATACATAGCTATAAATGAGACAATTGTTACACGGACAGAACTAAATTGGCTTTTATTGGAAAACACATTAAATATTATCCACAGGAAAAGCCATTACTGACGTCGCATCGTTTGCCGGATGATTGCGAATTTAATATTTAACAAGATATTTTGATATTAATTCCTCTATTCATACCTTGAATAGGTAAATAATTTGATCATATTAAGCATATGATTTATGTCTAAAATTTCTGAAACTTTCTATATAATTTGAGTAATAGTTTCGATTTAACTTTATCCATTTCCAGATTTCCAGAAAAAATTGATAAAATCGAACAACAACCGAGTTTTGCTAAAATATTCGTACATATTGCCAAAAAAAAACTTTGTTTAGACCTATCCTAATTGAAAACGTTTACCTTATTTGAAAATATCCTCCAGATAGCTTTTGATTTTCAAATACAGGTAAAGTTGATACTACTTGACATTTACTCTTGAAAATAGTCTGTCCAAAGCTGGTTTTTTTTTTTTTCATTTGTCCAAATGTATTTGTATTTTTTTTATTATCATCACTGGCTACATCTTGATATAAGTGAAATATTCTTGACTGTAACGTAAAACCCTATTTAATCAACCAATCTTTACTGGCTGTTCTATCTTTGACTTGTTATGTTTTGTGTTTTTTGTTAGCTTTGGATGTACCTAAACATCTTTTTTAAGTAACCATTTTTATTTCTGTTGAAACATTTCTCATTTTGCCAAATTTATTACCTCTTTAAAATTTTTTGAAATCTTATTGCACACCAAAATGCCGATCCATGTATATACTACTATAGTATCTGACAATATAAGGTTACTTAGTGAACTTCTACGTCAGGCGTGAAGCTTGATGCTCCAGAAGGGTAAGCATCTCCTGCCTAGCTAGGTACACCACCATCTTTAAAAATCATTCGAGCAAGAAGTAGAATGTTTATCTCTGAGGAAATTATTATGCAATTGTCCCAACCAACATGATTTTTTAGTTTGACTCATATTGTAATAAGTTATTATAAGATACTCTAATGTCGGGGTTTATCATCGTTATTCATCGAATTAAAATGTCAATGATATTACCAGAAAACAATTAAATTTAAGATACTAAATGAATGATAGCTGAGAATTATCAATATACATGTTCTACAAAGCTCATTATTTTAAAGTTTTTAATTCCTCTTTCATGGGAAATGTATAAAATAATTTCTTGATGAAGAATGCAATGCCAAGCTATAAAGAGGGAATAGATGTATTTATCTGCATAAATTAGAAAAAATGACTATTTTATGGAAATTAATGTTTCACGTAAGTTTCAAGTTTCAAAGTTTTTACTTTGCTTCTGGTATTGTAATTTGAACATAGATCTTTTTATCTGTTTTAATGATTATATAATAGTTTACCTAATAAGGTTAAAACAACAAGCAAGTTTTCTTTACACGATTCTGTTTAAATTGTCAAAATGTTTTGTATGATGTATTTGTATTTAAGTTTATAAGTTATGGTATATCTTGTTTCTACAACGAGAACTTTACACAAAGTAAGCTGCTTACAAATAAATTGACCTGGAAATATATCAAGCCTAGGATTATCAAGGCCATCAGCAAGTTTTATGGCCGTCATTGATTAGTATGAAGTCACTTTATTTTACCTTATCCTGGATAAATTTGTCGTCTTTTAGTTCCATCTTCCTTTTATTCTCAAATTTGTGTTACGAGTTAACTGACTGAGTCAGTTTCAAAGTTTTTACTTTGCTTTTGTTTTCGTGATTTGGACATAGACTGGTATATTTGTGTTTGATTACAAATCACTAAGATCACAAACAAAACAAAAAACAAGGTTTACAAATATTGAACAACTGAATAAATATTAGGGACTCTGTTTGAGCACCTGGTGATATTACAATATTGTTCCGAGTGGCGTGCTTTTTGCCGATCATACCATCTAATCTGACGATTAGAGACAGGTAAGCAAGTACATATATATATATATATATATATATATATATATATATATATATATATATATATATATATATATATATATATACAAAACTGAACCAATAACCAAAAAGTGAGGTAACAAATTGAGGTTTCCAAAGGATATGTACACTAGTTTGTTATAATACAATTGACACATTTGACACTTCATGGAAAATTTAAAAAATTAAAAACCATCAAACTCAAAAATGAAATTAAATTTTCCACGTCTCGAGAGTCCAAAAGAAACACAGTTCGTTATAATATAAAACCCTACAAAACCGTGTCATGATTTGGCCAATATATATCCACAAAACTGTGGAAATGAAAACGTTTTTGATTTGTGGATGCTTTGTTCTAGTTGACGTGTTTGAATACATAAATTGTTTTATGCATTGGAAAGATTCCTCCCTTTATTTTTAATAAAAATATTAAACGTTTTTTCTACCGGGCGTAGGATAAATGAGAGAGTTTTTGACATGATTCTACTACAATCACAACTCCGGTCATTATAAGTTGTCGCCCAGTGTCGGTTGTTTCATGAATATTTATACCAATATTTGTTTTTATTTTCCTTTTTCCATGTACGGTTATTGTTTATTAAAAAAATCTAGTGTTGACTATTGTCAAATACACGTTTTCAGTTACACATTGCTACATTCTTTTGTAACGATAACGTGTTTTTATAAGTGAAAACTGTCAGATAAAATTACTCGTACATAATTACATGTATTTTTTACGCTTTGATCTCGGATAACATTAATATAGTTGAAAATAGTTTTTATACAAACTATATATGGTTTAAACATGGGATGAAAATACACATAACATTTATTTTATATCGGTCTTTAATCTTTAACATTTAAACAAGTTCATAATCAGTCAATTGAATTAAGGCTTGTCAAATTAAATCAAGAAAATTGTTTTCCTGTTTCTCCTAATAATCTTAATAAAAGGATAGCAGCCGGAAATCACAAGAATGAGACAAATAGAACAGAGATACACTGGAAATACCATCAATAGGATAATTAAGATAATTTCTATTCACTGAAAATTGTTAAAGGTAGAATAGCTACTGTCTAGAGAATACGGATAAATTAGAAAACCCGATCAATTTCAGATCAAGCTGAGATAAATAAGTCCATTTTCTAATTGTTTCTTACAGCAACTCTGAAGCTCGATAATGACATTGATAATGTTGTTTTGAACCTTCTCCTAGTCTATTAGTTCAATTTACATAGATTGTTTTTACGTTTTCAAAGAAGTAAATGAATATTATTGAATTGAAGTTGAACTTGTAAAAGAATGTTTCATATTAATATGAAAAATAATAACAAAAAAATATAAGGTTCTGTTATAATAAGGCGATAAAAAATTAGATCCACATAAATATTCATTTTTATGATGCCGAACGAAAATCATATTTCGTCGAAAGTAGATAAAGCATTTTATATTTCTGAGTATCTGGAAATTGTATTTCCTAAACTTTATATATTAATATTTTTTCAGCATTAGAAATAAAATTTCTGCTTACCAAGTATAAAGAGATGAATCTTGTATATTGATGCAGCTGATATGAGCAGAAAACAAAATTTTAAAAGCCTTTGCAAATCAATGCCGTTTATTTGTTATTATACTTTATTAAAATTTACTATGATTATAACAAAATTTTATTTATTCTTAAATTTGTAGAATGATCAAGTAAAGAGGAAATGTTTCATTTAAATCAAAAACTTATCTCACAATTTTCGCTGTCATTTCGCATTTCATCATTCTGTAAGATTAGATTTAATGTTTAATTTTAGTTTTATGCAGTTTCAAATGTCAAAAAGCAAATGTTAATGTTATTTTTCCAATTTTCACACATGATAATAAAACAAAACAAACCCATATGTGTGTGTGTGTGTGTGTATGTGCAGTATACTCCTATATTGAACTTTGTTTTGCTAGGATCGATGTTTTCGTATTCGACATACATACTATGATACAATATTTCTAGTTATAAATAAAAACTCCATGTGCAGCTTTTATATGAAAATCTGGCATGATTCTTTTCAGATTTTTCTTTCAACTCGATATAATTGAAAGAAGTTTTACAAGGTGAAAGTGTTTTTACAAGCAAGACTTTTCAACAGATATAAAAGGTCAAACAAAGTATGAAGATTACAAAACCCCATAAAATTGCAAAAATAAGGGTCTTTTGAGTTAAAGTTTAATCAAGAAGTTTAGGCTATTACAACAAACTGATTTTGTATGATTGCATCATTTAAAGGTAGATAGATTTTATTTAGACATGACAAATAAAATAAGTAATACTTGTTAAAATCAAATAAACTAAGAAAGCAACATATAGTTTTTCGAAAACAAATCAAGCTAAGCACACACGTACTAATCCATATCTTAAAATGATATCTATTTTTATGCCTTTTAGAATCTGTAATGTATTGAAGCTCTTTGATTTTTCATTAAATTAAAATAATCTACAATAAAAAGAAAGTGTTTTGTTTAACTCTATCACGAAACAATTGTAATTTATTAATAATTACTCAGATTGATTTTAATGGTCGGCAGTAAATTTTAAAAATGCATTGAAGATAATTCCAGAACGTTCTGTTTTAAAACATAAAATTAAGTTTTGTGTACAGTTTGTTTTAATCAGATTACAGATTTATATCTAGTAATACTACATTTATGAAGCGTTTTTGACTTACTTCCAAAACACATACCAATCCATGTCCAAATTATTATCCTACAAAACAAAGTAAAAACTTCAAAAACTGGCAATTTTAGTTTTACACGTAAACTTTCATCAAAGAAGAGAGGCTGTGTGTTCCGGAAGGAAACGAACCTCCTGTCTAGCTAGCTACACCTGTCACGTGCAAGGCCAAAGGTTTGAAGGAATGTTTTAAAAAAGACTTTTTTATTTGTCGCTTCTTGAACGGTTAAAGGGTGTCTGAAAGTAATGGCTTTCTAGGGATTTATTTAAGTTTATTGACAGAAGAAGGCGATGGTGAACAATCGGATGGCGTAAATATATATTATTTCGATTGATCAGCATTATCAGAATCCTCTTTTTTATAAGTTTTTCAACAGTACATTTATTGTTTGTAATATCATTAAGGTACCATCGTCACTTATTACTTAAATAACAGATGTATAAAAAAAACACAAGTACTGACTATTTGGTTAAAATTAATACATAAACATACCACTCCATAAAAAATGCAATCTAAATATCTCCAGTATAAGTCTGGATACAGTGATTTTATATTTATTAACAATATCGTGATGACAAGCATTTAACTTTTAGTGGCTTTCTATTTTGGTATGCATTATAAAGCTGGTAAAACTGTTGAAAGATGTTTAAAAATCTTTATATTTGCATGCATACGTATTTAAAATGTTTTGTTGATAAGCTCTTTCGCTGTTTTGTCTCATAATAATACGGCCAACATTAATGTTTTTACCGCTTGGGATGTAGTTTTTATTGTTCTTGGTACAGAAAATGTTAACATACTACTTTCTAAAGAATTCTATCTTGCCTTCGTGTCATTATAACGAATGTGTTTATAATAGCATCAATACCTCTATAATTTAAATTATTGTATCGGTAACAAATACCACTTTTTTTCCAAGTCACATCCTTAGGAATCATATATATATAAAATACCCGTTACATTTTGATGTGCCTGATGTGTATACGTTTAATTTGTATATGAAATGAAAATTTCACACGGTTCATGAATGTGCGAGTTTATTAAAAAAACCTACTATATGCAAACAAACCATTCAAATCAGGAATCGTAAAAAATTGGTTAAAATTAAAAACTATAGTACTGGTTCATCAAACAATCTTTTCAGTTTTGTACTTATTTTTGTGATTTTTTAATTATTAATAATATTATATTTCATCATTATTTTTGAATCAAAGAAAAAAATTTTTTGTAGATTGTGAAAAGAAATATTAT
Organism: Tegillarca granosa; assembly: GCA_029721355.1. NCBI lineage: Eukaryota > Metazoa > Mollusca > Bivalvia > Arcoida > Arcidae > Tegillarca > Tegillarca granosa. The sequence continues at coordinate 37,607,137 of CM056603.1, forward strand.
TTTTACATGATGACCGTATGTGCACACTATAAATATATTTTTATTTCAAGGTAGGATAGATAAAAATTTATACATATAATCCTACATTTATAATGAACCTAGTGTTTTTTTTAAATATAAATCTTAATTTACACATATATCGTCTATATATATAGAATTGTTAAGTATGACAAAATGAGTCAACGGAAATTAAATCAATGAGAAACTCCCTGGGAAGAAAGGAAGTAATCGTTTTACTACAACTTATCAGATCTGCGACATATATGTTTTATATGTAATATAGATCAACTATAATACATTTTACGACGGGAGTCTTTCCAATATCTCTAACAGTATCCTGTTTTGTAAGAAAAGAGATTTAATAAAACATTATATACCACATTTACTGTTACAATGAGTAACACATTTTCTTTGAATTGTTTCTTACCAATTGTTTCTTATTTCTGTCAAAATAGAATAAATAAAACAAGTAACACAGAAAAGACGCAGAAAATTAAAATTTGTCTTTGTTGATAAATAATGTAGGATTGTAAATTTACCATCATTTGATAATTATATTCAAGTTAATTTTATAAAATTTCTGAATATAATATGGATATTATAATACGAATTCATGCATCTCTTTAAACTTTTAAAAAAACTCACTTATACACACGTTTATGGAGTCGACTGCTTGAAATAAACATTAAGCGACATGAGACAGTAGTGTTCGTCATTTTGTTTCAGGCGACCGAAACGATTTATTCGAATTTATTTTATTTGCCTGTTTTTTGGCTTATATTTTTTGGTATCTATCAACGTTTTTGGTCCTTAGTTTCACTGATGTGGAATGACTTTCCGAAATTTGCACATATTGCACATAAAAATTAACTGGTATTTTTGTTGGTTTCAAAGTCTTTTTCCTTTGGACATTGTAATGTAAAATACACTCGATTCAAGTGATAGCAGATGGTGTTTCCGTAAGTTTAAAAACGTGTTCTTTTGATGGTAGCTACTGTTTAAGTCGTTAGTTACCCTTGTATATTGTTATTGTTTGTTTAAATGTTATTTAACGATACAACAGCAATTTTCAGCTATCAACGACTACAGCAAGGTAAATAATCTCTGGATTTATATAAGAACAAGTTAATGCATGCGTTTGATGTGTAAGTGTGTAATACACTCTACCATATACATGTAACACGACCCCTCGTCTTCTAGGCGGACGATTTAGCAATGAGCTGCTGCGGTGGTACTCCTTTGCCTATTGCTGATAGTTTCTGCATTTGCATTTTTATGCAGTATATAAATGAATCATGTGTATCATCTACTCATTTTAAACTTGCTAAAACTGTTCACTCTTAGTTCAAAAGTTAAGTACTAAATTGACGTCCTTCAATAGGAAACAAACAAATACTAGTTACATGTTTGTAATCAAATATCTTATCTTTAAATTATCGTTGTATAAAACCTTTGGGTTCATAGTAAAATTTTGGAAGCTAAAATACCAGTAAAAATTTAGCTAACAAAATACAACAAAATCGGTTGGCTCTGCTCACATTGTATCATGTAGAACCATTATACATTTCTAGTATTTATAAGTTACTTATCTGTGATACAACTGTAAGAAGCAATATTTAAGTTTTTAATTTTTAACTTTTACATTTACGTTAATTTGAAAAAAGATTAGTATTCAACTCATTCAATTTAAATTCATTCAATATGCATGTATTTGATTTGAAAGCTTATGTCTTCACTATCGGCTTTGTTTTTTCAAAAAAAAAAAAAAAAAAAAAAAAAAAAAAAAAAAAAAAAAATATATATATATATATATATATATATATATATATATATATAAGTTCTTAGAAAAATATATTTCCGTAATTCTATCCGGTAGAAGTAATATAGATAACAATATTCTTTGAAATTGAAAGATGACCATATGTAAAATGATACTTTTGTTTTGAAGAGAATAGTATAACGTCATATAAACTAAAAATTAAAAGCTTTAAAGGGCAACTACTTTAGATAATGTTCATTTTTTTATTATAATAATAAAACGATTATTATCTAGAAAAAAAACATTAAAATTAAAATATATAAAAGGGAAAAATGAAACTGAAAATACATTCTTAAGTTTATATGATTCTTGGAATCAGTGTACTATTGTCAATTATTGGAAATGCAATACTAGGCTTTGTAAATTAAATGTTGAAATAAAAAGGATTTATTCCCGAGACACCGTTATGTTATGCTAAAACATCACTTGTTTGTAGGGTAATATCACTTCAACTTTCGTCAGTATATCAAGCTCAATAGAAGTCGATTGATTGTTACCAGACATTTTCCTCTCTATGAACATAAGACGATTCCGTGTTTTGTAAATATTTCAACACACACACACACACACACACACACACACACACACACACACACACTGTTGTAATAAACAAATCGAGCATTTTCGTTTATATATACAGTTGAATTTTTTAGTCATGTGAACTTTGAAGTTATCATTTTTGTTTTTATAATCCAAAAATATGCAGATTCCTTTAAAAGAATCAGCAAATTTAGGTCGTGTAGTAAAACGAGCTGAATTGAACTTTTAGTATGATTAGATTTAAATGCACGCGAATATCTTTATATGTATTAACAAAGATAAAATGATATTACTCGTTCATATCAGTTGCACCTATTACTCACAAACAATCGATTCATGTATATTTAAGCGGCAAATTCATATGTGAAAAGAATAGTCATATTTCAATACGAAGATTAAAAAAAATACACTTTCCGAATTCTCAATGAAATACACAGTTTTGAAATTTGTTTGATACCTAGCATATAATTACAAGTTAGAAATACTTGAATACACGGACTAATTGTAAAAATAACTCATTGATTTAAATTCATTCATTTGAATACAAACAAGTGTTTTATATTAATAATTCATAAACATAATCTGGACTATTTATTATGATATCTAGATTGAAAAGAAAAATGGAAAGGTTTGGCTCGAGATCATCAATGTCATTATTAGGCTTTAGAGTTGTTGTAAGAAACAATTAGAGAATGGACTTATTTATCTCGTTTTAATTTAAAACTGATTGTTTTTTTCCGATTCATTCGTACTCTCTAGGCAATATCTATTCTATCTTTAACAATTGTCAATGAATTGAAACGATCTTAATTTTCCAAATGATGGGATTTCCCGTGCATCTCTTTTCTATTTGTTGTTCTTATGATTTCCGAGAGATATCTATATATAGAGTATTACCGGGGAAAAGAAAACACTTTTCTGAATTTTTTTTGACAAGCCTTTATTGGCAAATGATCCATTATTGAAAATATAATAGACGAATGAGCTGTATAATGCATAATCTTTGATATGTTTGTAGTTTTACACAAATTTCTAAACCATGTTGTATAGAGTGTAGTGGAGTAATAAAGTAACACCAAAATTAAAATTCCCTCGATAATACCAATGCGTTCCTTTTTGAGGATGAAGGGAAACGAAGTGCCAGGAAAAAAAGCCACCGATATTCGGCAAGCAAACTACAATCTTTTTCTCAGAAGATACTGCCCGAGCGAGATTTGAACCTAGACTGCGATAGTCACTATAATCCGTTCGCGCGCTCTTTAGAACACGGAGGCCTCCTTCAAAGTGAATTTCACTTTACATGAAGAAGAAAACAGCTTGTTCCTGGACACCTGGACTTTATATCAGCTAGTACAACTACAAACATAAAAGCCCAAATCAGGAGAGAGAGAGAGAGAGAGAGAGAGAGAGAGAGAGAGAGAGAGAGAGAGAGAGAGAGAGAGAGAGAGAGAGAGCACAAGGACATAACGTTATTTCAAAGATAACGACATCACGATCGATTTAAAGGCCTCGAAGTAGAACGGCATGGATTTTTTAAACAAGTATTATAAGTTACACATCAAAATTTAACTGATATTTGTTTAATATATTCAGTATTCTTTACAACAAATAAATATGCAAAAATGCAATATTTGAATAAAACATTAAGATAAAACCATCGTTACGTGACCCAAGAATCAGACAACACATCAGAGAAATATCGCTACCAGTAATTCATTTGATTTAACTCAAACGAAAATGAAAAATTGTGGTATGCAGGTTCCCAAAAGTGAAAATTTAACAAATTATTTTATAGAGATTAATAGAGAAAAAATAAAAATGAGAAAATATAAGTCAATACAACCAAGACTATAATAAAACCATTACACTCAAAACAAACAAATAAACAAACAAAAACTATCAACTTTTTAATCGGGAACTGGCAATCGATAGTTCTACTGGGTCTCAAGCATCACTCTTATTTTACAACAAATTGTCTGGAAATACGCTAAAAATAATTGCAAACCCAACCAAAAAAAAAAAAAAAAACCAAAAACAAACAAATTAAAAAAAAATTACAAAAAAAAAAAAAATAATAATAAAAATGCGAACAAACATGCATACGCCATCACCAGTAAACCAAAAGAAAATAAATTAAAGCTTCATTTCATGAAAAAAGAAAAATTAAAACTGATTGCAGTTGGCCATATGGCCTAAAAATCAAACATGTAAAAAAAATAATTATAACATAGTAATTGCTAATAAAATAATTTTATGATTTTACCAAAGGTCCAAACCGAGAATCACCGAGAATTCGACACTTTAGTAAATTGTATTTAATCCTAGTGCTTTTAACCTTATGTAAAAATGCGTATTGGTTATTTCAAGCACCATTCAAGATTCTTTTACTGACATGGAGGGGTCAGTTCTGGAAAAAGGAAGCAAACTGAAATAGCCATAGACAACCATCAACCTTCGGCAAATCACTTGACACAAATTCTCTGCCAGAGCAGGATTCAAACCTAAGCGGTAAAAGACACTGTGATTCGTAAGCGTGACCCCGTTGAGGGCCTGCTTGATATAGAAGGGTTACTTTATTGCCGAGAAAAATGTTTGAAAATGTCCTTTTATTCAAATTTGCTCAAATAGGGTTCGATGTCGGTGATTTATATAAGAACATTCTATATTTCATTTTGTAATAAAGCATGAAACATCATAAAGTATTTCAAAATTATTATATCTAGAAAATTTGACTTCTGTAGATATTGAAGTGGCCAATTCGTCATGTCAGAAAAATATAATAAAGTTTGATGAATGAATATCCGTTTTTATGCAATATGAACAGTAAATAGAAACGAGATTTTACAGTAATTGCTTCCAAATTTGTGCCAAAAGTGTCAGGTGTTTACACAGAAAATAAACAAGAGAAGGCTTTTAATATTTCATGCAGTTGTCAATATTCCAAGTAACTGTCATATTTTAGCCATATTTATTTGTTTATGAATTTATCATATCAGCAATTTTGCATTAGTTTGGTAATGCAAATATCGAAAACAGAATTATTTATACGTATAACGATAGAAATTTCGATTATAATGAAAAAAATATTTTACAATAATTTGTACTATACTAGTATTTTTTCAAAAAAAAAAAAACCTGAAGTTTCTGTTTTTACCTATGATAAAAAAAGAATACTTTGCATGAAAAAATATTGTCCATCGACGGTGCTCGATAAGTTGAGGCATTTCCCTTAGTGCTTTGGAATAAAATCATTCTCTGGGTTCGACCGAGACAACAGGATTACCTTGTTGGCACAGTAACAGTTAAATGAATGGAATGGTCAGTATTGTTTATCAGCGACACTGCAGGAAAATGTACTATCACTCTAAATATAACACTAGTACATAACAGATCATTCACACTTACACAAAACTCGACGCCTTAAATAATGTTTAAATTTGAGTTTAAAATGAATAGTGTTGTGTCGCGAAAAGATGCACACGACAAAAAATGCGCATCTTATTATGTGAACCTGCAAGATTTTGTCATTCAGAAGAAAAACATGATGAAAAGCTCGATAAATGTTCCATAAAAACAGTCTGACAAATTCCAAATCCAATGTCACTGCTAAATTAATTAATGGTTTGGCAAAATATGTGCAGAGAAGTACAATTATTGTTTTTAACGCAAAATCAAGATTTATTTTCTTCACTTTTTTCCAACTTTTGTCAAGGCGGTCAGTTATTCGATTGTTGAACAACCGACTAGAGGCAAGCAAACTTTCTCACATTAGGATTTGGTTCTGTTTTAACGTGTTTGTAGTAGACGTACATAATTTAATATATGAGAGTAAAAAAGATTATTTCAAAACTAGGCTAACTGAAAAACTTTCTTACACTATGATATGCCTATCCATATTTCGTACTCAGGCGGTGAGAGGCACTGTGATTCATAAGCGCGGGCTTTAAACAAATTGGTCAGTGAGGCTCTTTGGTATAATAATGCTTAATTTTCATTTTTAATCTGCGTATAAATAGACTGCTGGTTGTGAAGTAATAAATAAAAGACAAACATACCAGTCCTTGTTCAAATCACAATCCCAAAAACAAAGTAAAACCTTTGAAAGCTGGCAAATTTAGTAATACAAGTGCACTTCCATCAAGGAAGTGAGGCCGGGTGCTCCGGAAGGATAAGCACCGCCTGTCTAGCTAGCTACACCCGCCACGTGCAAGACAACATTGAGGATGGAAGGAACAAGGAGAATATTCAACAAATACCATACAAATACTTTTATAACCATTTTATTAAACGTTTTAAATGTCCTTTCGGATTTGTTTCTAATCAGCGGCCCTAATTGAGACATTTATATTACTGTCTTGCCTAAGTCTTTAGACATGTTTTCCTATTAGAATAACCAGAATTGAAATTATGGAAACGGTAAATGTATCCTTATTGATTACATATAAAAAATCATGATAAAATTGAAAGTTGAGAAAAGAGGAATTTGTGCTGACTAAGTATATTTTTGAGTATAAAGTACATTGATCTAAGTGTGTAGACGTGCTCTATCTGCAGTAATGCTTGTTACGTGATAAAATACAAATATATCATAAACAAAGTGTTCAATTTCTTAAAACGTATTCAGTAAGTACACGTATGATGAAAGAAATTTTCCCAAACTTCCGACATCATTTTTAACCTTCTAGAAAGGATGTTGAGCGTTTAATATACGCTGTTCAAGGTTATTTGAAAGAAAGACTCATAAATCACGCAAGTTATAAGCTTTTTTATTGTCGCGTGTGTGATCCATAAAGTTCAAGGATTTTTTGACAAAAAACTCATTGATCATGCCTTATGACATAATCTATTTCTTCTTATGAATGAAACTGATGTTACAGTGAATACTTGTACGTGAGAAACAGCATTTAAGGTTTTTAAGTCATCGAGATACAACGGAATTTCGTTTCGTTATTTCCTTAAGTAAAATAGTGCATGGGGTTGGTCCGTGCATAGCATAAATGACATAAATCAAACATCTGAATACTTTTTTGATTTCAGAACAATTTTCCTGTCCGAAAGCCCAATTTCATTCTTTCAGTTTCTAATAACTTTATTTGTTATAGTAACTTATTCATCATTTGTTGTACTGACTTCGTTTTTATATCTGATTAGTTTTTCCGGCCTTGGTTGCCGAGTGGTCCAAAGCGCGGTTATATATCACAGCAACTCTCACCGCGTAAGTTTGAATCCCTAGAAAAAGGGCAGATCTAGGCGTTAAACATCATTTATCCTATCCAATCCGTCACTGATTTTTTTCGTGTTTGAAAGCATATTTGTTTGTCGATAAATAAACCGTACACTTCAATGACTAATTTTTCAGTTACAAGATCAAATCAACGAATCAAATATCATGACACCAATTAAGGGTACAGTTAATGTTATTCAAATTTTAATTTCCTTTTCAAAACTTAAATATTTGCATCAATTAGACGTAATAATGGAATAACGCCTTACCATGGTAACTTAAAAGGTTTAAATGAATATATATTTACTAAATTAATTTAATAACAACAGATTCCCATTTACATACAAAAGTTCTCTGATAATACAAATCCTATTAAAACGCGAACAATATTTTATGAAAATTTGTTTGTATCCTGTTTTGGGGTCTATACAATCGTTTATCATGCGGAATAAAAGTTTTCGTTCATATCTCACAAATACGTCATAAATACTTTGTTGTTAAGCGTTTTCAGGATTTTTAAACATCGTCAGACTTTTAATGTACATTGCTTATTTCAGTGCAATTTTTCTCTGTCTAAAACGGTTTTTGTCGAGCCTGGCATCGCCATAAGGCGAGACTTCGGTATTAATTTTCCGGTGTCGGCGGCGTGTCAAAATGTGAAAGTTTATGTTAAAGACAAAAACTAACCGGGCGAGACATTTAATTCCGTGGAATGTTTGTTGTATAATAAAATTTATATTTAATTAAGATTTTAGATAATTAATAAATATTTCATGGGGTTGCGGGCTATATCGCAGTTAATGGACCGGGCAGGCACCCCGAAAATTTTGTATGTACCGAAGCGAAGCTGAGGTCTGTAATGTATTTTCGGGGTGCCTGCCCGGTCCATAAACTGCGATATAGCCCGCAACCCCATGAAATATTTGTTATATTATACCGAATGAATGCCATCTCAAAATAGGCATCAGCATTTTTTTGAAATTAATTAATTCCTTTATGACGATGATTGTTTACGTATTACAGTTGCCGTTCCTGACTAACTTTGTATTAGCGTTAATCCACTTGTTAAATATTCGGGTTAAGATGCTGTTTTGTTTAGTCAAATATAACGTCATCAAGGACAATCGTGTGACGTAAGCAAACATAATACCTCCCGGAGCCTCCGGTCTATATTGCAAAATATCGCCCGGAGTAAAATCAATGCATTTATTAGAAAAACGAATTTATGAGGTATAATATTAAAATTTAGATGCATCATGAATAAAAAGTAATAAGAAGTAATTTGGGTTTACGTTTTAAATATGATTGTTTAACCAAACTTTTTTTTCAAAAAAACTTGAATGATTAATATGAAAAAAAGTTTGATGACATTTGATCGAAGTAGATTATCTTTTTAACCCATAAATGGACTTTCGGGCTCTATTGTAGGGACAATATTAGTTTGGTCTTATTGTGTTTGTTCTCGCTACCGCTCCATAAATTTCATAATTTTAGTTTTAAACCAAGTACACTGGATCCCGAATGGACTGTACAATTCAATAACTGTTTGCCTGTAAAAACTTTGTGATAAAGTCTACAAATCCAGAATCATAACATCAGTAAATGTTATTCAAATATTTACTTTTCTTTTTAAATCGTAGATATTTGCATCAATTAGACGTAAAAATGGAATTATTCCTCTCAATGGCATTATAGAGAATTTCATGAAAATACTAATTTAAATAACAAGATTCCCATGTGTATGCAAAAGCCTTCTGACAATAATACGCATCCAATAAACACGTGAAATAGGTTGTTTTATAAAAGTTTATTTCTATTATGTTTCCCGTGGGTCTGTACATCTGTTAATCATGCGAAATTACAGTTTTAAATTTCACGTACGTAACACATAATATGTAATAAATCGTTTTTCAAGATATGTAAAATCTGCAGTTTTTAAATGTTCATAAAAATATCAGCACTATTTTTCTTGGTCTTAGAAATGGATTTTTGAAAATAAAGTTTTTATCAAGTTAGATTTTTAAAATACAATCTTATAAGCATCATAAAAACCTATTTTGCACAATATGAGTTTATTTGCTTTACGTTTAAGATATGGGTTTATTAATTAAACTTTAATCAGAAAATTTTATTTATTAATCTGAAATAAATGTTCGAAAACATTTGATTAAAAAAGAACAAAATCAAACGTAGTATGCAGGTACCCTTAAAATAAAATTTTAACAAATATTTCTTGATCTGTAATGCACTAGGTTAATAGTTTCAGTAAACATGAGATCAGTAAATGCAGGTTTTCCGATAACAAGCTCAAAAAATAACGACCTACTGCAAATAAAAAATCCATTTAAACGGGTGGTTATGTTAAAACGTTATTGAAATTGTATCACAAATTTTAGATAAATTTGAATAATGTTTGCAAGCTATGGTCAATTTTTTTTAATTTGCATTCCGAATAGTTTGCATTTATAGGTAAATTGATAAGCTAATACAAATCAAAATAGTGATAATGTTTACAACCAATGGTTTAGATTTCTTTACTGATATTTTGGTTTATAGGTATATTGATAAGCTTATATAAATGAAAATATTGTTCTATCTTTTTCTTTAAAAAAACTTAAATCTGCAGAAAATCTGCTTTTGACTACAGCAAACAAGCCGGACGGGAAAATATCTTTCAAATTATACCGTTTATACTATAGTTTTCCAAGAAAAACGTGTAAAATCACAAACATTTTGTTCATTTTGAGCTCAATTTTATTGTTTACGAAACGTTTTTACAAGAATTGTAATTTTAAATCATTTTAGGGCATGTTTGTGTTCAACTCAAGACTGTTGATATTGAATATTTTGTGTAATGAAACTTTAAACTTACTTCATGACAGATAAAATAATGATGACAAATTGGATCGTTTTAATGTTTTAATTTGATACTTTGGCTTCTGCTCCAATGTGATAAAAACTTCCATCATCACAATTTATTTTAGAAAAAAACCTACTATTTATTATGTTGGGTGTAAAACATTTATAAAATAAAGACATACAACATTTGATTAAAAAAATATGACACATTTTATTGAAAATTTAATCCTTTTCATTGGGAATAATTTGAAATAAAGTATCAAAATTTACAATGGGAAATGAAATTTGATACCGTGTCAACAATTATATACTTAACAGAAAATCACGTATCCATATTTGCGTTCGATCATGTGCTTAGACAAACTCTAAATAGCTTCATTAACAAAACACATTTAAAATGGCAGTAGAGTACTTTCATGACTAAGATTTGTTTCATTGTTGTAGGCGTGCATTGGTCGTTATAGGACGTTATATAAGTTTTCATGTTCTGTTTTGTTTTGATATTTAGAAGGGAAGACAATCTTCTAAAGTGAACTGTTAAGTTGTCATGTTTTTGTTTTGTTTTGATATTGAGAAGAGTAGGCAATCTTCTAAAGTTTACTGTTAAGTTTTCATGTTTTTGTTTTGTTTTGATATTTAGAAGGGAAGACAATCTTCTAAAGTGTACTGTTAAGTTTTCACGTTTTTGTATTGTTTTGATATTTAGAAGGGAAGACAATCTTCTAAAGTGTACTGTTAAGTTTTCATGTTTTGTCTACCTTTCTAAATATCAAAACAAAATAATCTTCTAAAGTGTACTGTTAAGTTTTCATGGTTTTGTTTTGTTTTGATATTTAGAAGGGTAGACAATCTTCTAAAGTGTAGTGTTAAGTTTTCATGTTATTGTTTTGTTTTGATATTTAGAAGGCTAGGCAATCTTCTAAAGTGTTTTGTAAAGTTTTCATGTTTTTTTTGTTTTGTTATTTAGAAGTGTAGGCAATTGTCTAAAGTGTACTGTTAAGTTTTCTTTTTTTTTTAGCTTTGTTTTGATACTTAGAATGGTAGGCAATCTTCTAAAGTGTACTGTTAATTTTTCTTTTTTTTGTTTTGTTTTGATATTTAGAAGGGTAGGCAATCTTCTAAATGTACTGTTTAGTTTTTTATGTTTTTGTTTTGTTTTGATACTTAGAAGGGTAGACAATCTTCTAAAGTGTACTGTTAAGTTTTCATGTTTTTTTTGTTTTGTTTTTTAGAAGGGTAGGCAATCTTCTTAAGTGTACTGTTAAGGTTTCATGTTTTGTTTTGATATTTAGAAGGGTAGGCAATCTTCTTAAGTGTACTGTTAAGTTTTCATGTTTTTGTTTTGTTTTGATATTTAGAAGGGTAGGCAATCTTCTAAAGTATACTGTGAAGTTTTCGGGTTTTTTTTGTTTTGTTATTTAGAAGGGTAGGCAATCTTCTAAAGTGTACTGTTAAGTTTTCATGTTTTTGTTTTGTTTTATATTTAGAAGGGTAGTCAATCGTCTAAAGTGTACTGTTAAGTTTTCATGTTTTTTTTGTTTTGTTATTTAGAAGGGTAGACAAGCGTCTAAAGTGTACTGTTAAGTTTTGATGTTGTTTTTTGATTTGATATTTAGAAGGGAAGGCAATCGTCTGAAGTGTACTGTTAAGTTTTGATGTTGTTTTTTGATTTGATATTTAGAAGGGTAGACAATCTTCTAAAGTATACTGTTAAGTTTTTATGTTTTTGTTTTGTTTTGTTATTTAGAAGGGTAGACAATCTTCTCAAGTGTACTGTTAAGTTTTCGGGTTTTTTTTGTTTTGTTATTTAGAAGGGTAGGCAATCTTCTAAAGTGTACTGTTAAGTTTTCATGTTTTTGTTTTGTTTTGATATTTAGAAGGGTAGGCAATCTTCTTAAGTGTTCTGTTAAGTTTTCATGTTTTTGTTTTGTTTTGTTATTTAGAAATGAAGGCAATCTTCTAGAGTGTACTGTTTAGTTTTCATGTTTTTTTTTGTTTTAATATTTAGAAATGAAGGCAATCTTCTAAAACGTACTGTTAAGTTTTCTTTTTTTTTGTTTTGTTTTATAATTAGATGGGTAGTCAATCTTCTAAAGTGTACTGTTAAGTTTTCATGTTTTTGTTTTGTTTTATATTTAGATGGGAAGTCAATCTTCTAAAGTGTACTGTTAAGTTTTCATGTTTTTGTTTTGTTTTGTAATTTAGAAATGAAGGCAATCTTCTAAAGTGTACTGTTAAGTTTTCATGTTTTTGTTTTGTTTTATATTTAGAAGGGTAGTCAATCTTCTAAAGTGTACTGTTAAGTTTTCATGGTTTTGTTTTGTTTTGTTATTTAGAAATGAAGGCAATCTTCTAAAGTGTACTGTCAAGTTTTCATGTTGTTTTTTTTTTTATATTTGAAAGGGAAGTCAATCGTCTAAAGTGTACTGTTAAGTTTTCATGTTTTTTTTGTTTTGTTATTTAGAAGGGTAGACAAGCGTCTAAAGTGTACTGTTAAGTTTTGATGTTGTTTTTTGATTTGATATTTAGAAGGGAAGGCAATCGTCTGAAGTGTACTGTTAAGTTTTGATGTTGTTTTTTGATTTGATATTTAGAAGGGTAGACAATCTTCTAAAGTATACTGTTAAGTTTTTATGTTTTTGTTTTGTTTTGTTATTTAGAAGGGTAGACAATCTTCTCAAGTGTACTGTTAAGTTTTCATGTTTTTGTTTTGTTTTGTTATTTTGAAGGGTAGGCAATCTTCTAAAGTGTACTGTTAAGTTTTCATGTTTTTGTTTTGTTTTGTTATTTAGAAATGAAGGCAATCTTCTAAAGTGTACTGTCAAGTTTTCATGCTGTTTTTTTTTTTTGATATTTTTAAAGGGAAGTCAATCGTCTAAAGTGTACTGTTAAATTTTCATGTTTTTTTTGTTTTGTCATTTAGAAGGGTAGACAAGCGTCTAAAGTGTACTGTTAAGTTTTGATGTGGTTTTTTGATTTGATATTTAGAAGGGAAGGCAATCGTCTGAAGTGTACTGTTAAGTTTTGATGTTGTTTTTTGATTTGATATGTAAAAGGGTAGACAATCTTCTAAAGTATACTGTTAAGTTTTTATGTTTTTGTTTTGTTTTGTTATTTAGAAGGGTAGACAATCTTCTCAAGTGTACTGTTAAGTTTTCATGTTTTTGTTTTGTTATGTTATTTTGAAGGGTAGGCAATCTTCTAAAGTGTACTGTTTAGTTTTCATGTTTTTGTTTTGTTTTGATATTTAGAAGGGTAGACAATCTTCTTAAGTGTACTGTTAAGTTTTCATGTTTTTGTTTTGTTTTGTTATTACGAAGGGTAGGCAATCTTCTAAAGTGTACTGTTAAGTTTTCATGTTTTTGTTTTGTTTTGTTATTTAGAAGGGTAGGCAATCTTCTAAAATGTACTGTAGAGTTTTCATGTTTTTGTTTTGTTTTGACATTTAGAAGTGTAGGCAATCTTCTAAAATGTACTGTTATGTTTTACATGTTTCTTTTTTGTTTTGATATTTAGAAGGGTAGACAATCTTCCTTAGTGTACTTTTACCAGGTCACGACAGATTGTGTTTGTTTGTGTGTCACTGTGCAAGTTGTTTGAGATTTGCATTTTGATTTAAGATTGTTTCTAATCGCGTTGGCTAAAAATATACAATTACTGTTGATAAAACTATATATTTTTTTCAACATTTTTAGTTTTAATTTCTTCAATATTGATTAGATATAATTAAACGTATGTAACTTTGTTAAAATTGACATCTTTTAATCTTACCAAATAGTCCAATACTCTTGTTAACAAAAATCTAAACAGATCGAAAAAAAAAGATTTTGAACGTCAGAGTAGTAATTTTTTTACATTCATTTTAAGAGCATCATTAGTGTTGATTTTTAATCCTTAAATCTTAAATTCAGTGAAAATAAATAAATTTTGAAAGCTTTTGAGTGTGAAAGAAAATAGCTAAGATGTCATTAAGCAGTTCTGGATTTTTTTTACTTAATTTCACTTCATAACTGTAGAAAATTTTAATCCTACATGCTGTTATTAATACTAAATTATTCTTGTTAGTTTTAACGAATGTGTTTTTAGGGAAATTATTGTCAATTATACTTATCATAAATATCAAGATTCTGTACATGCGCTCGTTTAATCACTTTAAAGGGCTTCGTTTATTGAAGCCAATGAAGTAGATGTCATTTTATTATATGATGTAATGTTATTTTTTAAGAGATTGCTACTGTACTTTTTAACTTCCTTCTTTTAACACACATCATTTTAATCAAATGTCTTATTGAAAAAAACATAATTACCCGGAGAAAACCATTGACTTTCGGCTTGCGAAGTGACAATCAATTTCACACAGGACTGCCCCATTGGGGTTTCACACCATGGTGAAAGTCGTTGTGATTCGTATGTGTGTACTCCATTTAAACACAAAATACCTGTCCATGTCCAAATAACAATCCCAAAAGCAAAGTATAAACTTAAAATAACCTGCCAATTCATGTTACCACGTAAACTTCCACGGGTAAGTGTGTTCCGGAAAGGTAAAAACTCCCTGCTTTTACTACTCGATCACCGATGTTCATATTGACAGAGATCTATATTATAAACCACTGCAACAAAAATCAATTAAACATGTTTGACCATAAGGTTTAAGGCGATGTAATTGCAGCACATCGTTAATTTTCATAATACTAGCTGCTGGTTTCCAATTTGCTTCAGAAAGAAAAAAAAAATATATTCTCGTAATTTAAAAAGATTAAATTACTAGTGTCATTTGACGTCAATAGCTGTTAATAAAATTAATATCGGCATAACACACATTTTATACAAATCAAGCAGTTTGAATTTATTAATTCTTAATGAAGCAAGAACACTTAACGTATAGATTCAAAACTATAATCAATATTTATTTACACTTAAGCTTTTCATTGAAAACTTCTAAACTTTGATAAATTTCAATGTATAAATTATTGAATGTATTTATATAGTGATGCTAAACTTTGATAAATTTCAATGTATAAATTATTGAATTGTGTTTATATAATGATGATCTAATCTGTTTTATATTTCCATAGTTTTAATTTTTATTCAAAATCAGTGTATTCCGAAAACTTTTTATTTTGTACACAAAGTGACATTTATTTATTCCCCTTTCAAACCCAATTATTCTTATGGATGTACGGGTCAGCAATTATTTGTAGGGTATATTTTGATGTATCCGATATGAAAATGACCGGGATTTACAAATTACCCTATGCAGTCATTCCGTCATTATTAGTTTTTTGCTCTTTTTCTCTCATTGATTGCAAAAATGAAAAGATATTTCATATCCTTTTTGATTTCATATGATACAGATTAACTTCGATTTTTTCAATGAATCTTATTTTTTTAAGAGCTTTGGCCTTGGGAATGGAAAAATTTAAGGCATTAGGCGGGACAATCGTGTCTTTCTGTCCCGTTTTAAGTTTTCGTATATAATCGCCAAAACTGCAAAGCCGTGTGACCTCTTGCTGTTTGACCTGAAGGTATACTAATGAATAGAATATATATATATATATATATATATATATATATATATATATATACAGCAAAACTATAAAAATATAAACAATATGAAGATTAGAGTTCAAATCCTACTAGGACAGATCCTAATTTGAGTAAGCTTATCAAAGACCGGTGGTAAACCGTTTTTCAGTGCATCTGGTTTTCCTCACCATCTTAGAGTTGACGTTCGCTCGCTATGAGTAAAAGAATCTTCTCTGGGACGTAACATAGCTCTAAAGAATTACACACCATACATAGCAGTTATTTCACAAGTTTAAATTTAGATTTAAAGAAGTTAAATTAGAAAAGCTATGAGTAAGGCATATATGATAATGGTTTAATAATAAAAATATCAATTTGAATATCAGATCAAATTTAATTTAGATTTTAGCCCATACATGCAGTTGTACAATAAGATATATAAAATGCTTTATTAACTACACAATATACATATTGTATAAAGTATTGTTTCAGCAGTGCCCTTTAACACCGTTCATATAAATTTAAACCCGATTACTCATCTGTCAATAAGAAATAAAAGGAGTTTAATAAAATGAATGAAAGGAAGACAATAAAATGTTTTTATCAATAAATATAATGTTGTAGGACTAAAGTCGGGAACGTATTTAAAGACAATCAATTCGATGATGTAAATTTCAACACAATCAGTGAATTTTCCAAAAACATGTTATATACAGCTCTGTTTTATATATATTTAAGAAACCCTCATGGACACTTCATTAACTTTCTAAGACTTTTAAAGTGTTTAGAAAAAAAGACGCACAATACCACAAATATGTCTTTTTCTTGTTAGAATTACAACAAGCATCCTCTCTCTCTCTCTCTCTCTCTCTCTCTCTCTCTCTCTCTCTCTATATATATATATATATATAGTTGTATGCAACAATATTTTTTTAAATTTTTTATCCATTAAAATATATTATTTATAAAATTTTCTAAAGATCAAAGGAAAACAACGATACTTATATATTATGCATAAGACAGGGAAATAATGAATCAAGGTCATTATACGAGAATTTATTATTTTATGTAATAAACAACAAAATCTAACGTTTTTAAACAGTTACAACTCAAGGTCACATAAAGGAAATGCTGAATTATTTTTCTTCCTCAAGCGCGTAAAAAATACAGTCAAGGCCAGTTGAAGGCAAAATGTAGTTCTTTGGTCGACTTTTAGTTCTTAAACAAATCAACAGCATCTTATAAAAAACAAAAACATCGATAAATAATCATGTACTAGCACGTTTTCCGTTTGTTTTTGTGACATTAAGGAAATATATTGCATCATGCACTTATTAAACGTTTCACAATGGCTTAACCGATGTTAGAACATGCTTCCAAAAAGCCAAATGAAACAAAAACTAATACAATAAAGTATTATTTAACAGAGGTTTGTATGCCATAAAAATATGTAAAAGTGTTATCAAACGGAGACACGTGTAACAAAAACACAGAAGTTGAAGGCCAAAAGGTTTAGAATAAAAGGAATAAACCTGATAGTATCTAGTGACATCAAGAGCATAGGGCAATAAATCTATCAAAAATACACTACAAAGAGAAAATATAACAATATGTGTTAATCAGTATATCAATATAAATCAATTGTTATATTAAAAAAATCACAAATTTTAGAACGATTCCAGCTACATTTATATACAGTTAAAAGATAATGATGTTTAACGCGTACATTTAATGTTGTCCGATTATTCCCTCGTTTTTTCAGTGCCGTTTTAATTCGGTAATTGTATAAATAGTGACCCTCCACGTATGATTTTACCTTTTCCATACCTTTTATTGTTAGGCTGTTTAGCTTACCTTGTGTTGTTTTCCATTGCAACGTTATACAGTAGCAGAGTTTTAACTGCAAAATATTTTCCCAAATTCTTTGTTGTTTTGTGAACGCCTTGTGTATGAATTGCTGTTAATTTTATTTTAGAGTTTCTTTTGTTATTCAGGAGCAATGTTGTTCGTTAATGTTTTGATCCTAATGATTGATTTTATTTATTTTATTGTTTTCTTGAATGATGTCTGGGTGTTTCCAAGCAGGCTCGAACCAATAACTTAAACTCATAATTCTCATTACGATATTAAACAAGAGGCCCATGGGCCTTAACGCTCACCTGAGGATATGTCCAAAATTTTTTGCAAAGCGCAAAAGACATATAATTGGTACTGAAACTTTACAAGTTTTCTCAAGTTAAAAACTGACACAAAACTTAATCAGAAATATATCCACTCACATTTCATTTATAAGTAGCTTTTATAATATGCATGAAGTAACTGTAATGCAATGAATAATTTCCAAATCATCAACAAATTTCAGTATACTTATGCAACTATGTCCTTGACCTTGGAACATATATGACCTTGAACCATATATGATCGTCACGTCAAGCAATTTATGACTTCTTTTGCAGCTGTGACCTTGACCTTTGAACACATGACCTTGAACCATATATCAAAATGATCAATGCTGCAATACCTACAATATTCTAATATACATGCCTATACAAAAAGTAAATAGTTTTCAAGATAATTAGCAATTTAAGTCTTCTTATGCAGCTGACTTTCACCTTTGAACATATGACCTTGAACCATATATCAAAATGATCGTCATGTCAATACCTACAATTTTGTAATATACATGCCTATACAAAAAGTTAATAGTTTTCAAGATAATTAGCAATTTAAATCTTCTTTTGCAGCTGTGACCTTGACCTTTGAACATATGACCTTGAACTATATATCATAATAATCATCATATCAATACCTACAATATCTTATACACATGCCTATACAAAAAGTAAATAGTTTTCAAGATTATTAGCAATTTAAGTCTTTTTTTGCAGCTGTAACCTTGACCTTTGATCATATGACCTTGAACCATATATCAAAAGATCGTTGTCACAATACCTACAATATTCTAATACACATGCCTATACAAAAAGATTACAATGCACAATTTTAGTATTTATAAGCCAAAAATAACATTTCAGGGGCAACAACTCCTACATGGATTATCATATAGTTACGAAACTTGGTACTTTTTTTAATTTTGTCATGCTGAACATTTTAACAATTTTTTGATTTCATATATCTCTTAATATTTCCAAGAAAATTGCCTAAAACTGCATAAATCACAAATTAGGTCATGACCTTGATTTGTGACCTTGACCCTTCTTTAAAGGTCATTTCAAGAAAAAGTCAAAACTGAAAACCTCATGTCATTATCTGTTCAAATAGTCAAGTAATAACAATTTGAAGCCATTTTACGAAATTTTTAAAATTAAACGCAAAAACGCGTAACCCATTTTTCTACCAAATTTCACGAAATGAACAAAGTATAGGCTTAAGACCCTAGAGAATCCAAATATTACATGAGATTTTTTTCTCCAATCATCGGTTTCGGAGAAGAAGATTTTTTAAGATTTTTGGACCCCTAGGTCACCTTGACCTAGTTTTGATAGCCATGGCAACGCCATGAACAAATCTGAATTGCACCGGCCCATACATGCTTCTGACCAAGTATCATTGAAATCTGTCCAGCAGTTTTTGAGGAGAAGTCGTAAATAGGTGTTAACGACGCACGCACACACGCACGCACACACATACACACGCCGCGCCATGCCATAAGCTCACATGACCTTTCGGTCAGGTGAGCTTAAAAGGAAAGACAGAAGTTTCTTTGGTGGAGATTAAATGAAAGATTTTAACAAAACGAAATCATCGCTGCTTTTGTTACTATCACTTAACCTCATCTTCAAAAAGTAAAAAAAAAATCTTGACATGAATATATTCACTTGCGATCAATACTGGCGGAAAAACAGTGCGTGTGAAAATGAATTATGCTTTATTCTAATAGAAAATCAAATAAACTTGAAATAATTTGGGTATTTTTTATTTATTTGTGCCGAGTAACGGGAAAACGATATGCACGTCCGCGAAAATTATAGGATATCTCTAAAGAAAAGTTTTGCGTTTTACCATCAAAATCGTTTGCGCCTACCACTTATTATGTCAACAAGGTTAGTACTTGTCGAGTTGTAAAATCTCGATACCTTCAACATTTTTTCATCAGAATTATTTTGTAGCAATTTCAGGTGTGCATAGCAATTTTCAGTTAAGAGTAAACTCGAGTAAGTGAACAATTTCAGCACCATTGAAGATTATTTGATTCTCTTCGAAAATAGAGCATAATTCACTCACACATATACAGTGACTCGTATAGTAACAAATGTCACGTCATCAGACAACTAATTATTGTTTTATATTTTGTTCTGAATCACTAACTATTGACGTTATTATCTATTGACCTCCGTTATACCAATTTTTGAACTTTTTATTTTCTTATGTAATAAATAAAAATAATGTTTAACGTAATGTACCTGTAAAAATTTATTTTATTTAAAGAGAAAAAAATCATTTATCTTATAAAGTGTTTTATAATGCATTGCAGATTAAGAGATACACTATTATTATTAACAAAAACTCAGTTTTTATCGTATAACCAGTGATACAAGATAACAACTATTATACTAAGATTATGGTAAATTAAAAGATACTAAACCCAAATGTTCATAAGGGATACGGTAGAATGCGAAATTTTAAAATTTGTCTTAAAATAAGCCCATATATACATTTAATTTGTCAAACATTTTGTACATTTGGCTTCAAACAATCAGTAAAAGCGTCCCAGCCTTTTTCGCAGCTTACTTTATATAAAATCTGACAGAGTATATTTCAAATACAACATACTCAACATATTAGGCTAAGGTAAGGTGTATTTAACACCTTGCTATTAAATGTATTACATATTAAAGCTGAGCAATAATGATTTATGCCCAAAATTCTTTAACTTATATCGAAGCAGATAGATCTGTGATAGTGGAGCAGACGGTTACCCGAAAAAACCACCGACTTTCGGCTTGGGAACCGGAAAGCGTTTTTACATAAGGATCTGCTTTAGATTTAAATCTATCTGGTAAGTGGTTATTTGATCCGTAAGAGCGCGCTTTAGCATACTCCAACACTGAGATACCAGATTACATACAGACTGACTTCATAGACATGTTCAATAAATCCTGGAATATCGTGAACTATTTTGTTCGACATTAGTAGCTATGGTTTTAATGTATCAAAAATTTTTCACAATCTTTACTTTTATTATGCGAATCTAGACAAATTAGAGTACTGTGATCTGCAGGCCCACGCAAAAGACCTGTCAGCAACCGATGTTTATTGTACAGAAGAATAACGTCTTTTAAAGAGTCTAGTTTTAAAATTATAAATACAGTAGGTATTTTTATATATCGTTAATGTTTTTAAAAGTGATAATAATTTTCCTCCCCTTTTCGTCTGTACGTATTTCCGGATATAAGATATGGTTTCTAGTATAGGTTTGTTTATTACTCAATATTTTCCAGAGTATTAGATCTCTATCTGTTTATATATTTAAAATTTATAGCAGCTGTATATGCATTCGAGAAAATTTTACCTTTGGAATATTTTTCTGACTGACAAATGCACTGTTAAGCATGCATACTTAATGCATTTAAAATATTTTGTTAATAATAGTTATTCAAACGATGGCTTAAAAGTATCATTATAATTGTTTTTATATTTATCTTTGTATTTTTTTAAAAAAAAAAAAGTATTCTGCAGACTACTCTTACATTGATCTGAATTGTGCAAACAGAATTTTTACAAAACAGATGCTTTTTAACAGGTAGATTCTCAATACAATAATGGACAATATAATCATAGTTTAATTGATGGTTTAAATAAGGAAGTTGTTGTAATTTTTACACATCCATCTTCTGTAATTATTTCCGCGTTTTTTAAAATATCGTTTTTTTGTAGACTATCAGAAACAGCTTTTGTATGTGTAATAGTAATATAATTGACAATATGTTTGAGATATTTTATAAAGGTACAATAGTTTATTTAATGGTGATATCCTTGTACTCTCTGTATTAGTGGGAGATTAACGCGACATTAAAATGGTAAAACGCTTGCTAACAATGCAAACGTTTGAAATTGCTTAAAATATTATGTGCTTTTTTGAAATTTGAAATTTAAAAAAAAGTTTTTAGCTTTTGTTTTAATAATTATTTTTTAAAAATATTTTTTACTTTAAGTTATTTTTATTTTAAAAGAATTCTACTATTTTTAAGTTAATCATTTTAACAATAATTGCATTGTTTTTTAAAGCAATTTAGATAACTTTAGACTTTCAATGTCACTTCTAAATGACAGAAGACTTAGAAGATTTTTTGACATTTCTTTCTTTTTCGTTTTTAATGCATTTAACGATATTTTAAATGGTATATAATAAAGCCGATTCTTATGCAAATTTAATCTGAAGGATTTCACTGTTATAGTAGTGAGTTGTAATCTTCCAACATAGGACCGGTAATCTTTCAGAATTTAATGATTTTCAACTTTTTAATACTAAATTCATCTTATAATAAACGCAGGTTATGTGTGCGTTTTACGACTTGAAAGGTCAGATAAAAGGATGTCAAATGAACCTTATTTATACGCTGTCAACTGGGACCTACAAAGCTAATGTTTCGACTTATCATTAAAAATTTATATGTTTAACCTAACGTGTTTACGTACATCATTAAGATAATTGCAGAAAATGTATCATTTAGTAAAATTTTCAGTCGTCTTAATTTTTGAAATTAATTTAAAACTATGGTCTGTTCCCTCATGTAAACATTCCTTAGCTTGATTTGGATTCAATTAATTTTGGAACTGTTTGGCTTATGTTTTTATCTATCAAACTTTTCGGACCTTAGTGTCACTGATGAATGATTTTCTGAAATATGCATATATGGCACATCAAAATTTAGCAGGTATTTGTTACATATTGACTAAATAAAAATCACTATTTTTTAAAAGTTATGTATCTTGGACGAAACTTAGTGTCACTAATATGAATGATTTTCCGAAATGTGCACATGTGGCACATCAAAATTAAGCAGGTATTTGTTATATATTGACTAAATAAAAATCACTTTTTTTTGCTTATAGTTATGTATCTTGAAAGGAACTTCCGAGGTTTCCGTCCAGTCTGGGTAAACTTTTATTCGCTATTGTTTTAAAGTATTATTACAGTAAACGTAATAGAGAAGTGAAAGTTGACAAATACATATGCCGCGGTAATTTCTACAGAAGATGGACGATGGAGAACCATGCAATTATTTTCAGGCGAGACTAAGGTTTTATTTGTTATATATTATTGTCTAAAACTACATGTATCTGATTTTATGATATGATTGAAATAATAAGAATTTAAAGGTTTATCTAAAAGCAGGGAAAAGTTTGGCGCCATGATTGTGAATATATAAAAGACGTCAGAGTACCTCACGTCCACAGCCTTCATATCTCATCCTATTGTTTGCGGGGTTGTAATTAAATTACAAATTTTGAGCTGTTTAAATTGAATTTCTTTATGACCAGAGAAAGAAATGCTATTAACGTAACATGTTTCAGGTTTTAAACAAATGCGAAGTCAAATTTGATTATATTTGATTTGAGTTATCAGTACCTGCCTTTCATCATATCCTTGGTTTTATATAATAAGAAATAAACTTACGCAAAACCAGAAACGTCACACCCCATGGTTACAAATGAATTTATCTATGATTGATTCGCTTAACAGGTATCAATAATGGAAACAAGAATTCAAATAAATTAAATCTATATGTATTGTTTTCTACTTCATTCAATATGTGGGTTTATACTTACGAAGGACTGAGCCAAGAAACGAAGCAGAGTAGATCTATCGCCATACCATGACGCTAAGAATAGAAAAATATCAGAACATGAAATGAAACAAAAAAAAGAACGTTGAAAACTTCAGTGACACAAAGCTTAAAGAGAATATTGTCAGACCATTACTCTAATAAAACCACTGCAGAACGAACCAAGGAATGAATAAGAGCATTAAGAGAGACAAGGAAGCCTAAAAAACATTCTCAGACTATGACTCGAAGCCTTAAAACTTTACCAGACCATGACACAAAGCATAGATGTACTATATAGGAAAATATTATATGAAGCATAATAGATAAATTCAGAAAAATCAAGACAGATAATACACACGCACACAGAGAGAGAGAGAGAGAGAGAGAGAGAGAGAGAGAGAGAGAGAGAGAGAGTAATTAAGACAAAGCGAACAGAATAAGATCATTTAAGTAAGACAATATTTAGGCATAAATGGACGAAGGAACTTATGCGCAAAAAATATTATGAAGGTTATGAGACTACACTTTGACTGCTTATTCGGACGTTACCAACAAATTAGAAATTATTAAAGGTTTAGGTAAATATTTTAATCTTTTTTCCCCATATCCCTTTCTTTTTATTTGATATAAATTCTATTATGGTACAGAATTTTAGCAATCCATGTATCTGCACAGAAGAACCACCTTTGTTACAGAATTTTATTTCTTATAAATGATAGTGAAGGATAATGATTTTATTCGGCCAACCGTAACAACATATTAATCAAAGTCTAAACAATTAATTTGCCAAAGTTTGCAGAATTATATAATAACATATAGGCATATATATCTTAGATACACCTTTATGAACTAGCAAGAATCAAATGCGAGTTTACTTCAAGTTATTAAAAATGCGATGAATGGATGACATTTCAAAAGCTGTCTGTAGTGAAAGAATATGGAGCTTTGTAACCTATTATCGCCTTTTTTCCTAAAAAATGCATATAACGTATGATGCAAATAAAATTTATGTGAACATCAAACGTCTTTTAAGACACATTTCGTAATTATTTTACCAGCTATGGTATTATATTTTATTGTAGGAGAGCAGACTGTTGACTATAACGTCTACAATTCAGTTTTATATTATATCATCGAGATAAGTACTCTCAGATTTAAATAGAAACTTAAAATGTAATAAAAGGAAATATGCACTACTGTTAACAATGTCGGTCGCTTTAAGATCACCTAGTGACACAATTTTTAAAATAATCACGCATGCGTTACATAAACACAATTTCTGGAATTCTTTTATTTTTATTTTTATTAACTGTTTGTTCAAAGAAGTGCAGCAGTCAATATGAACTAAAATCTCCATTTTTTTTATTAAAATCTAAAACCTAATTATACAACCCCTTGAAATCTTTACCCCCTCACGCTATTCGCAACACCATGTTTAAGCTCAAAAACTTTTTTTTTTATGTTTACGCTTGTTGCTACAAGCCTCCATTCAACTTGTATAAAAAAACTACCTCAGAACAGTTTCAGTAAAAATGGAAGTTAATTCTGAATAAATTGTTATTATAAAGCAAAGTTAAAAAACATAAAAACTGAAAAATCAAGTAAAGTAAAATTATGTGCACACATGGCACATCGAAATTTAGCAGGTATTTGTTATATATTTACTACCTCTGAGTGGGTTCCGCTGCTCGTGGAGTACAACTCCCCGAGGGTATCCATAACTCAGTACTCAGCACTTTGTGCTGTCAGAAAATATACAATTTAGCAAAGTTTTTAAATTGATTTAAAACTGAAGACTGTTCCCTTATCAAAGTATTCCTTAGCTGGATTTGGATTCATATAATTTTGGAACATTATTTTTTCAATTGTTTGGCTGATGTGTCTATATGGTACTTATAAATTTAGCAGTTATTTGTTATATATATATATATATATATATATATATATATATATATATATATATATATATATATATATAAATATGAGATTAACTATAATTCGTTTGCAAAGGCGAGTGATCGTAATTGGAATTCATTGAGCCAATGTTGGGCGTTTTATATCAAAAAGATAATATGATGACTTTTATTTCTCTTAATTTGATCAGGTTTACGTTAGTTGACCATCCTTCAATACCAACCAATAATTAAGTTTCTGACGCCTGAGATTTCACTTAGATAGACAATGAACGTCATAAGTTCAATAAAGATTTGTAACAATATAAAAAACCGTAACGTAATGACATCAACAAATCGTTCCCTAGTGATACATTTCCAAACACAAAATAACAAATAAACCGTAAACCACATATATAGAAATCCTGGAAATAAATAGAGCTCCTTCTATCGTATCAGGAAATAACACGCGATTTAATGTTACAAAACAATATATGACAATCACGCACGGTTAGTTATCTTCTTTGTATGAGTGTAAATAAACATTGAATGTGGGCTTATAAAATACGTAATAATAATAAAATAACTAGTCGTAGCCTCATCAAAGCTTGATGTACTTGGAAACAGTTTGATACAAAAATTTATTTTGTTCCTTTGCGACATGCGAAGCCTCGGTTGACGAGAGGACGTTGTTCTCGATTTACACATTACAATAGTGCTTCTTATTGCCTTACCACTTCGGTAGTCGAGTTGGTAGTGCGCTTACTTCGTATATGGAAGGTCGCCGTTCAGAACTTGGTCGGTTCTGATTAAGACTTGAAAATTGGTAGTGACTGTTCTTTTGCCAAGCAAACAGCATTTTTAAATGAAAGCCATAGGATTCTTTGGTTGAGACCTTAAAAACAAAACTGATGCCCTATATCAAGGCAGGCGTGGCGCGTGAAAGAACCCACTATGCAAACAAAAGAAATCATACTATAATTTTCACTTTGCTCGAATTTTATTTTTTCACTTGGCAATTATAACGTTTCTGTACAAAAATTATTTAGTTACAAATGATATATGATACATTGTCGTTTAAGCACAATATCTTAAATATATAATACAAATACCAGTTACATTTTGATGCACCTGTTGTGCACATTTCAGAAATTCATTCCTCGTCAGTGACACTAAGACCGAAAAGTTTGACATAAAAAATATTCTTTTCTACTAGCTCCAACAAAATTAACTTATCCAGTTGTTCAGTTGTAGAGCATCTTCTTAATTTTAATAGTTATATTTTGTTGCATCAAAAATGTCGAATGTCAGTGCTGTAGTTATTTTTAATTCCTGACCACTTGTCTCATTTCCCTAGTAGAAATTAACACGTTAATTAGCCAGTATTTGTGTTTGAATTCAAC
This sequence comes from Tegillarca granosa, assembly GCA_029721355.1. Lineage (NCBI taxonomy): Eukaryota > Metazoa > Mollusca > Bivalvia > Arcoida > Arcidae > Tegillarca > Tegillarca granosa. The sequence continues at coordinate 37,634,196 of CM056603.1, forward strand.
CGTCGTTGTCATCCGTCTGAAAGAATTTGGAGCTACGAATTAAAATATCTGTCAATTTTACAACTAAGTTAGCATATTAAAGAGGTAAAAGCTTTTACTTTGTAGCTATCTTTTACTTTTTTTAAAATCATTTATATAATGCCCTTTTTGAAACTATACAGATGTCATTTCTCAAATTTGACAGGTGCCCTTTTGCATTTTTATACATATGGGTAATTTTTGCATACATCTGAGAACTACCGTCATAATAATGAGAACAAAAAAAAGCATCCGGAAATCTTATACTTAGCAAAAGCAAACAATCAAGAACATAAAACAATACAGGGTATTAATATAATAATAATAATAATAAAACAAACAGAGGTTATCTAATGTAGTTTATTACTAATTGAACCACAGACTTGTCATAAAGATGTTTTATCTTAAAGCAATCCAATTGTTTACACACTGTGTACGTGTTAAAATTACAAATGCAATTCGCATCTTATTCATATTCTGAACAAGAATTGATTGCGATTTTTTTAGATTAAATATTAAGCCTATTGAAGTGTAGAATGTTTTTTGACATATAACAAATTCAAATACATGCTAATATATGCAATTAGATTTCATTTTAAAGAAAAATTTAAAATCAGAAATATTCTTTTGAAATTAAATTTCGCCATTTTCTTGAGTAAATAAAAGTAAAAACAATGAATTTCAATGCTAATGAAAATTACTAACTACCAAGACAGCAAAGTAGATTTAAAAAAAAAAAAAATTCATTTCAACTAAATTTACATTTTTAGATTTTCAAAACAACTAAATATTTACCCAACAAATGTTACTGATTGTACAGTATAACCGGACATCATTATCAAATAAGAATAAAAAGTGTTTTCAGAAGTAAGCTTTTCAGGAACATGCCATTAAACTATTGATCAATAACCTCTATCACATATATAATTTGATTGAAGGTTTTCATCTTATTAGTCATGGCAACGTCTTCACTACTGCAACAAAGTGTCTTGTCTTTTGTCACAATTGACTAGACTTCCCTTAGGCACTGGTTCAGCGACTACAACAGTTAAAAAAAGTTCAATAGAAAGTGATGAAGCGGACAAACATCGCTTTAAACAGGCCCCTTATTACTTTAAATGCGGTATAAATGAGACGAATGGGAAAAAGAAGCGCAATATCAAGATTTATCTTAAGCATTTTTAATAGTGATCAAAATTGAATTATCATATCAAGAAACATTCTGCTTTGGGAAAGAATCATCTACCTTGCGTTCTACCTCAAGAATGATTGAATAATTTATCATTGAACCAAACGGGTTTATTAACAGCTCATGTTATGAGTTTTGACCAAAAAGTGAATTAAGACAATTTTATACCGAGCGAATTTTAACTACAAGCATTTATGTTTGAAAAAGGAACAATTTAAGAGATTACAAAAATTGGATAATACCGCTCATTTGTTAGAGTGCTTGCTCCGTGTGAGGCAGTTGAAAGATCGAACCCCGGCCATGTGATTTAAAACTTATAAATCGGCAATGATTGTTTATCGACACGTACTCTTTGCATTTAATTCTAGAAAATAATGTGTACTTCAGTTAAGTTCATCTGTAGGTGGCGTCCTGACAAAAAAACGATATATTCCTGACTTCGACATAATTCTATTCAAGAGGTCAACAAAAAATGGAACAAGAAAAATTCCAGTAAAGGGTTTTAAAATTTACATACGCAATTATTCGGCAAATGACATCAGAATTTGTAAATATCGTAAGTGCAACGGAAACTGTCGAGTTGTGACAATAACATGTACAGTGCATTTCTTCTTTTGATTAAATGCACCTTCTTCCACAATACATCATGTACACATGAATGCAGAACCAAATCAAAATAAACTATTTTAGTATAATTTAAAGTTAGGATGGGAGTTAACACATATGTCATTGCCTTGAGATGAGAAACTACATGCCGGTATACTAGATGACCGAATCCATTTGTTTACATACAGGGTATTTGAATATATATATATATATATATATATATATATATATATATATATATATATATATATATATATATATATATATATATATATATATTTCAAGACAAATGTATATGTTACTTCGATTGTTCGATTGATTAATTAAAAGGTGTTTAACGACAAAGGTCTTACTAAATATTGCACACCGGGCAGTTTGATGTTGCAAAGCTTTTTACCTTGCCTTCTGCTTAGAACAAAGTGCATGCAATGTCCATTCTATAGCGTGTCGTCCATAACAATAAATTACCGGTACATCTCTAGGGTAAAATTCCAAATAAATCATTTTAGTTATGTCTTATAGTTCATTTAATTATGTTATTGGTTCCGGTACCCTATTTTATTTCTTATCGCGTAATCTTAACTGCTACCGAGGCAATCCGGTTATAGGATGGTAACCAGAGTACCCGAAAAAAAAAACCTTCGGCTTTTAGCAAACAAACAACTTTTTCTCCAATAAGGAATCGGACAAAGGCGGTAAAAACCACTGTCAACTTAAATACACTTAAGACAACTCGGCCATCGAGACAAACAGCTTAAAATAAGAATAAAAGGATGAATAATTTGCACTTGAATTAATATCAAATTTTTCAAATGTGAAGTATCAGCGCTGATAAACAAGCTTTTCTCACACCTATGCAATGAATTAATTAGTTAATGTAGAAAAGATTTAAAGTAGGAAGGACAATCTTACTACCAGGGAGTCCTTACTTTTTATACTCCGGAGATAAAAAAGGTTTTAGGTGGCAAATGTCTTTATTTTTGGGTACTTAATGTTCTTTCAATCTTATGTTTTTTCATATTAATATTCTTATTTCCCCTACAATTTAAATATGGTATATATATATATATATATATATATATATATATATATATATATATATATATATATATATATATATATATATATATATATATATAAAACCGGAAGTGACTTTTGATATGCGTGTACGAGTTATTTCCCTTTCTTTGCCGTTTTAAACATCGTTTATCTCGAACTCCGGATAAGTCAAACTTTTTGCATTTCCCCGTGGAGTTCGAGATAACGAGTTTCTACTATATATATATATATATATATATATATATATATATATATATATATATATATAACACAAAACACCTCATAGTAATTAATTTAAAATTAATGTTCAAAGTTTATTATGTCACAGATATAGCTTAAAATAGTAATGACCAAGAGTAATTTTTACAAATGCAAGAGAACTTCGAGAACTTATCTGTAATAAATTGTCGACCCTGGGACATTGCAAGCCTAATCTCAAGGCCCTTAAAACGTTTTATGACCGTTATCACAATAATGACGGTAAGTATTAAGTCTGTGTATCTTAGATTTACCTGACAATATTTGAGGTACCATATTTTAATGTTCCTTTGCATTACATATGGTAAATGTAGCCAGTTAGGCAGGAGGTTCTTGTTCTTCAAAATCACTCAACCACACTTTTCTGATGGGATTTTAAGTGTTTAGGTAAATTTCTTAGTTTTCATAGTTTTCACTTTGATTTCAGAATTGTAATTTGAACATGGACTCGTATGGTTGATGATTATACGCATTCTAGCGCGTTATAGTTAGGTATGTGCGGTCGTTAAAAACTATAAACAAATATGTTAAAAATAACACATGACATCAATAAAACCAATAAAAGTAGATGGACTTTAAAAATTAATAATAATAATAATAATAATAATAATAATAATAATAATAATAAAATCAGTCAGTTAGCTTTGTTGCGCCTTGTCAATTTTTTTTTCTCAATATACTCTTTCCTTCACTATTTAAAAAATGGGAAAAGAACCTGGACCAAGGCATTACTTTATTGGGACAAGCAAGAAAGTGAAAATTCAAATTCAGCTCTAATCAAACAACATCCATCAGCTACTGCAGAATACATTTTTATATGTTTTAATAATTACATATTTTCTAACAACACTTTAGTTCATTGCATTTTTTTAAAGACAACTCTGATGAATTAATTTTAGTTTCCCAAGGAGAATATACATTTACATAGCTGTTTTTAATAAAGAATTTTCGCACTCGGTTTTTAATAACTATATTTTACATGTATATAGCAACACTTGAATTCACGGCTTTCATCTTTTCAATTGGCATTGTTTAGGTGAAGCTTTTATAGAACCCCAGCGAGAGGAAGCATTTTTACTCTTCAAATTCCGATTAATAAATGTATCTTTAAAATTAACACTTCATTGCTTTTGTCTATCTTTATTCTTGAAGGTCTGTAAATTTAAGTAATGACAGTTTCAACAACAGCAAGCATTTACATACAATTTTTCAATTGTCCTTTTATTTATTTTATGTCTGCAATGTATTTTCTAGGTTTATCAATATCTTATTTCTTGTCTGTCATGTATTGTGTTAATAATAACAACGATGATATTTGGATGAACTTTTGTTTTAACAAGGCCGTCGTAATATTGATTCAGTAACATATCAACATTAATCTTTTATAATGTAGGTTACAGCTTACTACATCAAATTTTTAGAGCGACCTAATTAAAATAACAATGAGTTAATAACGAAATAAATACGTCCATACCATACAGACAATTAAAATATTTGAACTTTTTAAGTAATATGTGTAAGTACATTGGTTTAAATTTCGTTATACTTTCATACATGTATTTAACAATTGATACATTTGATGTTATCAGAAAAAACGAGAGAGAGAGAGAGAGAGAGAGAGAGAGAGAGAGAGAGAGAGAGAGATATATCTGTAAGAAACAAGAATTCAACGGATTTAATTGTCTCACCTGGTTAGTTTTTGATTGAGTAAGAAAATACATTACTTTAACATAAACTTTTACATTTTGACAAAGGAAAAGTAACACCTAAGTCTCGCCTTATGGCGATGCCAGGCTCGACAAAAAGTGGGAAATCAACAAGGAATTTATAGTTTTTTTTTAAATGATGTAGAAAAAGTTGTATACTATTTTATGTTCTGTTCTTCTAAGAGCAATCGTATGCAGCAAATACGCAAGCTAGCATTTGACACCAATCATTGTCGTAAGGAACAAAACAACAGTAGTAAGGATTTGCATATATCCATATTTATATATACATTCTTGCGAATTTTTCTGGAAGGGTTTCTATTTTGTTTTACCAGTGCCTTTAGTGGTGTAAACAGTGACATTTTATTTGTCCACACTTTTGCCTATATACATCTAAGACAACTTATACAGTCAGCCTTTTTCTATGATGAAACGCCGAGTATGAAAATTAGCATTTTCAATTTTGTTCCGCTAAAAGTTTAAAGATGTTTCTTTGTCATAAAACAATGCTTTATTAATTTTTAATACTATGACACGTTTAGATTACTAAAACAATACTTTTTTGTACGTAAGATTATAGGGCTGTGCCACAATATTCTTGCTTCCTCTTTTTAGCTGCAGCTTATCAACAATTTATTTTCTATGATTGTCCTTTACTTGAATACTAAAAAACTTGTTAGATTTTAAGATGTTAACGCTAAACAGGTGTTGTGTTGTAAAGCTTATTTCATTAATGTTCTTAAAATGTCAAAGATATTTCGTTGAAAAATTTACCTTCTTTAAGAATTTCAAAATTTTCTTGGTTTTAATGAAAAATAATTCTTGTTGAAGGTAACAAAGTTCCTAATTTTATACCCATGTCTTAAAAATGATCGTAAAATAATTGTTTTACGTTGATAATGATTTTTAAAGTAGGAGATCAGGTTAATGTAAACATTTGCATTTGCTTAAAGGATGATTTTCAAAAAGCCGAGGCATCCGCCTATAGAATTCAAAATTTTTAATTTGTTAGAATAATACTTATACTTTAAACATCCAGAAAAGAATACCAGAACGAAACGGTTTTTCAATATTAAAAGTTTGATAAACCATTACATTATATGTTTAAACATACATTTCAGAATGCTGCATTCCGTATACTTTCATACAAATACGAAGATTTTGATGAAAATAACCGTGTTTTCCAATTAATACACATAGTGCGCATTCCTCTCCATCAAAGATATTTGACTACCAAAACTTCTATATTTTACCTTCTTTTTTGCAAATTTTGGTTGATGGAGAGGGATGCGCTGGCATTGAAATTTGGGGATAAAGATAAAACACATTACCCTATAATCGCCCCAAACATATACCTACTTGATATTAGATATCATACGATTTCAATATCATCTACACTGGCTGTGTCGTAGGACGTTTGGAATGATCACGTCAAAGTCCTAGGTTCGAATCTTGTATGTCTTTCGTTTTTATTTGTTTTATTGAATTTCTGAGATTTTTTTTTCACTTTTAAAATATTTTTTCTCATCTAAACGCAGTGTATTTGCTTCATCAACAAATGATCCAATTAAATTACGCACTGCTCATCTGAACACATCATTGAAACTAGTTTCAAAACATCTCGTTAATATCTAACAACGTTATGATCCATTATCAGGTCAGTGGTCAATACACGCGCGTTTCCTATATACAGTTTAAGGTATACAGTACAAAGCAACATTATAAAGCATGTTAAACACAGGGCTATTACCATTGCAATGTAGGCGCTGCATTAATTCACGGGCGAAAATCATGTACTGTGAATTTTGCTCTTCTCAATCACGGGAAATAATAATGAGAAAACAACCAATGTCACATTTTCATATTAAGTTTTTTCCTAGTAACATTTTTGAGATGTCTTTATTACGTTATGTTTATATAGGCACGTTAGGCTAAAATTGATTTGCATTTGGCCTCGAATCGATGTTGGGATATAGAGGTCTCCCAAAGGTGTAACCTTGTTTCTTGGCATTTTTCCTATAGGCGGATCGCTCGGCTTTTTGAGACTCATTCTTTTGAAAACTTGGAAAGAAAAAAAAAACCTCGCTCGATTAGGGGCTTGATTAATAAACGTTTCATGGCAAAGTATTCTGCATGCAATAAACACACTTCTTATTCAAATAATCATTACACCAGGATCCAGCTTAACAATCATGTTTAACGGTAATCGTTTAGGATACTACAAATACAAATTTGAAATAAAACTAGAATTTAGTTTAGCGTAAATTTATCTTCTAAAAACACAATAAATAATTTTAAAACTAACAAAGTTATTCAGATCTGAAATTAGCTAAATTTTAAACTCAAAAAAATCTTAGTCAAGATATGATTGTAAATGATTGCAAAGCTACGACTAATGATACTCTTAAATAAATCTGAAATGGTACACGCAAAGATAAATCAAACTTTTAAAGTGAAGAATTTTACAATTAAAAATATTGTTTTACAAAAACTTGGGCTTATTGAAATCTCGTTCACTATGATGAATTCAATTTTTCAAAATAAAAATTTTGTTACTAAATAAATCAATACGTTAATAAGATGTTTTGAAATCTCTAGATGTTTATAAGTGGGAAAAGGAATTGCAGAGATTAATCTCATTCGCTATGTCCTTCAAATTTATATTATGACTCGTGGATTATAAAAATAAGATTATTCACAATAATAACAAGTTTATTACTGCTACTATAAGAAATAGAAAATTTCAAGTGTTTTTTCCTCCTCGGTATACTAAAATATAATAAATAGATTAGTCATAAATGAAACCAGACTGCTTAGGCATTTCAAAGTATACATATATATATAATATATATATATATATATATATATATATATATATATATATATATATATATATATATATATGTATATGTATTGTGTATTCTGTAAGTCAAACTGAATAAAATGTAAGTATTTCAAACTATGTTTACATATACATATATCAATCCATGTATTGATATCAACATCAATGTTACGACCTTTCGGAAAACTGTGCAATTAAGGCTTTGTATTTTTTTCTATGTTGACAGTTTTCTTGTAAAAGTAATAATAGTTGGTATTGTTATAATGATGCAAATCAAAAACTTTAAATAACATCTCAAATAACTTCAAGTGCTTAGTGTTGTAATCACTTATGATGGAGGGAACTTAGTGCAATATAGAGGGTACGTTATGGCTAACTAGTTAAAGTAACAACAAAAACATAATCAAAGATGTGTACGATGTTTCTGTTGCGAGTACCGTTTTTCTCATTTTTTGAGAAAACGTAACAGAGAGAGAGAGAGAGAAAGAGAGTATATATATATATATATATATATATATATATATATATATATATATATATATATATAACCAGCTTGCTATAAATTTCACAAAGATCGATGCAAATTTTATATGCGTTAACATTATTTGCCAAATAAAGAATTCGAAAGTCAACATGTTCAATCAAGTTTAATTTACAGTTTACAGCTACTTTTCGTATGTTGCATATTTTACTGAAAACAGCTCGGTTTACTATGAAAAACCTTCTTTCCAGTAATAGACCTTGCGCATCTTTGTTATACATATTTTGCAAAGTTTGAAAAAATAGCTTCAGTACGGTTGTATATACAAAATATGTGCCCCTAGCTGTGTCGGACGGACAGATTCAAGCGAATACTAGAACTACTTTCTCTCTTGTAGACGCAGGTAAAAACCCAATATAGCCAAAATTGCAACCAAAAGAAATCAGAAAATACGACACATTCAAGGGCCACTGTTAGTGAAACTATATTATTTGCAATTAGCCAGGGCGGTGCTGTTTTTTTTGTGGGGTGGGTGTTAAAGTTAATGCCATCTGAATTGTAATTTAGTGGTTAGCATACAACTGTAGAGCATCAACCACACATTATTTTACAACCAAGTGTGGCAATTATTGGGTACATTTTAAATTTATTTTGTGTAAAATACATGTTTCTGTCAATAGAAAAAACTGCATTGGTCCTCATTAATTTGCAAATAGTGCAGGTTGCAAAAAATTTGATGTTATCCGAAGAACGCGAGATTAAAAAAAAAAAACAAAAAAAACAAATAAAAGAATTATTTTCGGAATTGTCAAGATTTACAATAGATTTAAAGTTTTTAAAGGCTAATATGGAATTTCGATATTGAGCTACTTTTCAAATATTTGAGAAGAAATATTGAGAATCATGTACTTGCCAACCAAGAACACAAAAGAAGTTTATTTTCATTTGAATAAAAGAGCCTTAAGCGCCTTACAAGACACAATAAAGAGACAAAAACATATAAAAACCAAAGGTATAAACACCTGTTAATAGCCAAAGCAATCGAGATCACGACATATCTTACAAAATAAGAAAATAAATCATGAAAGGCAAGGAAAAGTCCTGATTATAGGTAGGCAGAACGTGACAAAAATCAATTAACACCTTAATCATCTTAGAATGTTTGGGTTTGTCTTTATCCATAGATAATGTTTTCCTTAATATGACACAAGTTGTCTTGAAATCCTTTGTCCTTAATCTTTAAACGATGTTTTACGAAGCGATAGTTTTGTTTTGAAATTCAATATTTTCCTTTTATGGGGTTCGTATTTTTTTTTATAAACTTTAGACTTTTATTCACTGATTTAAAGTTTAGTTTAACTATGGTCAATTTAACTAGGTGAGGCCATTTTCTACAATATTATATTAAATCTCTTTAAGTCGTTATTTTTTCACTTGACCCAACTTTACTTACACAAGACTAACAGGTATTGCATCATCTTCCTTCGCCAAACAAAACAAATTACGGTTTCACAGTGTGCATGGTGTTTTTGCCATGCGTGATATGAAACATTAGCGAATTTCAAATAACCAATTATGTTATCTTTTAATTAAAGCCAGAAACAGAAAAAATGAAGCACAAGGGGGTCATATATAACGTACATTTTTCTCATCAGTGTGTATATTTACATTTGGAATTACTCATCCGGAAATCTGTTGATCACGATTGGTATTGTAGTTAAAAATTGGAAAAATTCCATCGATTTATCAGATTTAAAAAAGACCTTTTAGTCACACGACTTCTTTGACAGTCTTTTGACACTTATTAGATAAATTTCAACATAAATCTCATTAAAATGCCATTTTGTCATTATTCTTTTGTTGTTCAAATACTTGGTACGCTTTTATACGAAATAATCACGTCAATTTTTGACATAAACTTGACCAACGCAGTAGTTTTTTTATTGATAGTATTTGTGAGGTTTCCAATCGCATTACGCTAAATGTTGATATAATATCTAAATCTTTATTTTAGTCTGTCTGGAAGAAGAAAAAAAAAGAACTTTGGAATTTGTACTTTTGTAAACAAAGAAACAGTCAAAACAAACCTAAATGTTTACCTTTTCGACATCAAAACTCTTTGGCGCGAAAACATATATAATTCTTTTGTGCCAAAAAGACGGGATTTAAAATATAGTATACTGGTTCAATGAAACATTTTTAAAATTAAAAAAAATATTGCTTTAGTTATACATCTAAATTTTATTGTCCAAAAATAAATAAAAAAGTAAAGAATATGTGTAACGATAAGGGTAGCTGATGTTTTAGAGTTAGTATCTACCATCTATTTTAGGCGATAAAAATACGTACACAAAGGTAATTTCTCTAAATGTCGTAAATAATCGGTATGTTAAAATATCCAGTCATGCATATAGTGCTTTGATGTAAAAAATTTTGAAAAATATTTTATTTTTTAATCATCAAAACATCTGTACATTTCACATAAAAAGGAAGTTATATATATGTCATATATCATAAAAATAACTTCCTATTTCCTTATAATAGCTGATTAGATGATTGTGCTACAAAAGTAAGTAAAACAATGATAATTTTTTTTAATGTTGACTGTTGTATTGTTCAAGTCTTTTAAAATAGATATAACTTTTATCGAAAGTAAAAAAAAAGACTTGATAAAAAAACATTAAATAACTGATGTGATATTAAGGGACATTTTAATAACACTAAGAAATCGCGTTTGTTTATTAATACAAAATAAAGATATTTGATTTACAAATTTGAATTTTCATAATGAATGTAATAAACTTTTTGTCACAGAAAGCAAAATTCTAAACAGTGTTTTTTTTGCTAAGGTCGGTTTGTTTTAAATTGTTTATTAGCAATTATTATATATTAAAATGTGTAAACGGCATAGAATTTACTTATAGGTATTTTCTGGATAGTTTCCAAATGGTATTCATTCAAAATAAACGTTTGTCGTTTACAAATGTTTTTGAGGAATCCAGAGTAAAACATATATATTGTTTAAATTGATGTCTTGATGGCATTCAATTAAAAAGAACTCAACTTATTTTATTTAAATTTAGGTTTTGATTATTTAATGGAAAAGAGATTACACGATTTTATAACATCTTTAAAATTAATTTGTTCGTTGACTTAACGACAAAACAATATTGCTAAACGTAAGTCCAACGTGATATTTTTCATTTTTTTCCTAAAATGATCAAGAAAAAATATGTATGTAAGTAAAATTCAAATTATTTGCTACATAATACGTCAGAATATTGACAATAAAGGAGTCAATAAAATACCGAACCTTTTTCCTCACAAAAAATTAAATTAAATTGTAAAACATGAACAGAAATGTGCATTGATTCTTTATATCATTGTTTTTTTTTTGTATTTTAAAATTGCGTTTAGATTTGGTAAAAATAGCAACTTTACTTTTTTTCTTTCCATTAAGGAATATTTTGGGAAAGTATTGGAACTCGGCAAAATCGTTATTTAAAACGATATTTATATTTACAAATTTTAAATTCTCAATTCTATTCAATTCTTTTTTATTAATTTTAAATTTTAAATACTATTTACTTCTTTTGATTGATTTTACATTTTTCAAAAAAAAAAAAAAAAAAAAAAAAAAAAAAAAAAAAAAAAAAAAAAAAAAAAAAAAATTCTGTTTGGCACATAACAATTGTAAGTTTTAAAAACTTTAGATGAAAAATTCTGCTTCAATAAAAAAGAAGTAATAAAATTATCACAGCTGCTTGTTTTTTAAAGATTTTTTTTATTAACACTGAAATGATTGCTTTGATTTGCTTTTTTAAATTTTTTTTTTATTTTCCATAAAACTGTAATAAAACTACCAAATGTTTTCATGATGCAATCTCCCTATATATTGAACAGTTGCGTAATATGTAAATGTTTTATACGTTGTAAAACTACCATAATTGATGTTTTTATTCGCTCACGGGGATCACGATATAATAAGTAGTCAGTGATGCTAAACAGTAATTCACAATTTTGATGATGCAACAATTTTTAATTTTTCAAACTCGTAATTCTTTATCTTTTTTTTCTCAATATCTTAATACTTTCTTATGAACATAAAATATTTGTTTAAATGAAATAAATTTTTTTTTCTAAAATAATAGTTTTTCTTAATAGCTTTAAACTCGCATATAACACTATAACATTGCTTTAAATAAAAAAATTAAATGTAAACACAACAAAAATTTATATATAATGTGAACATAAAAACGAATTGTTTTCTTGAAATTTATTTAAAGCTAAGGTCTGTTCCCTCATGCAAAGCATTCCTTAGCTGGATTTGGTTTTATATAATTTTGGAACTTTAGATTCATTATTTTTCAACTCTTTGGCCTATGTTTGTTATCTATCAAACTTTTCAGCCCCTAGTGTCACTGATGAGAAATGATTTTCCGAAATGTGCACATATGGCACATCAAAATTTAGCAGGTATTTGTTATATATTGAAATACTTATATAAAGGTAAAGCATACTACAAATATGAAAGAAACATTAAAGTTTATGTTATTCATTTGATTCGAGCATTTCGCTTAGCCAAAATATTTCAAGGAGCATAGAGATTTTGTTCGTGACAAAATATTAACATATAATTAGTTTAATTATGCATTATATGTATATTACTGTCTTATTAGCTGAAAAGCCAATAACCAGCTTCATCAACCTAGAGTAACTGACTAACTGACAGTATACCTGTATGTTGGTTAGTTAAATATTGTTTCAAATCACATGAACAATTTTTAATCTGTTTAAGACGATTTTTTTTAATAAGCTGGGAGATTAATCGTAATACAAATACATGTTATGCCAGAGTTTGTTTTTCATCCGTGCGCATTTTATACTGATACCAAGCCAAATTGTAAGACCCTATATACAGGAAAAAACTTTCTAATTTGTGATCGACCAGGGTCAAACTTTAAGTGATTTTAAACTTTTAGTTTAAAGGTTAACGTTTTAACTAATCAACCATTGCGAACCCCTATCACTGTAAGTAATAAAACTAGATCGTAAAACACTTAAAAGACAACCCCTTTAGAAGAATCCATTACAAACATGCTGCACAATATTTAAGAGTTTTATAACAACTTTAATAACCTTGAGCAGTATCAAGCTGTTAGGTAAGTATAACCATCCACTCAAATTAAAATATAGTTGTAAAAAACTCTTGACTCGTAAACTTTGAAGTGTTCTGTTTTATAATAAATATCATATTTTCAAGAGTATAGTTTCTTATTTATTGCTGTTAATTGTCATTTTACATGCTCAGGATACTAAAAATTTATTTTTCAAAACACCAAAGGCGATTTTTATTTTTATTTGAACTTATGAAACCATTTCTCTTATTTATAAAAATCACGATCTTAATAAATCGATTAATTAAATTAATAAAAATAAAAACTATAATTCTATTTTTGTCTTTTTAAAGCTTATATCATGTCCGACTTCTAATAAAATTTATTGTTATTATTATTTAATTTAAAACTGATTTAAAATTGTGTCATCATGGATAAACAAGCTTATATTGAAGTACACTATTATAATAAATATAAAATAAAACGTTTTTTAAAAAAAATCAGTTTTACAGACCATAAAGGAAACAAATAGCTAAAACTAAATGAATAAATAAATAAATAAATGAATAAATAAATAAATAAATAAATACATAAAGAAATGAAAATAAATAAATAAATAAATAGTAAAAAAATTAATAAATAAAATAATGAAAATCACTTCTGTTTTGATTTAAAATATTGTCTTTTATAATGAAGTATTACTTTTATCAAAAGTGCCTTTCACTTAAAGTCACTAGACACTCCCTTGTATAAAAGCGTTATTTTTAAAGATAAAAAAGTTTTTAATCTTGCTTAAAGATTTTACAAGACAATATTCACTGAGTGTTACAGAATTTAAATCATAAGTTGTAATTCTTGTATGAGTTTTTACTGTAAAACGGACATTGTTTGCTTTAAGTTTTCTACGCGCGTATTTAAAAAAATGTTCGCGCAAATGTTTTGTTTATTTCAATATAAAATTACGATAATAATAGCTTTGGGCCCTTGCAGCAACCGCGCATGGATCAACTGCAGACGGTGTAAAAAGTCTTATGTTGTTATGGATAGCGGCCATGTTCGTTTACCTTAGATAATGTAGTTCCGTATGTAATGATGTGTTCATACGCCGGTCACCTGATCAATGGTAATTTTAGCCGATATCATTGGTAATTATAGCTGGTATAATTACCATTGGTCTCAAACACAGTTAATTAAAGCAAACAGATTGAAAATGTAAATATATATATATATATCAATAAATTAAATTTTCACATGGCCAGTTCTTAAAAAACAATTTGTATTTGTATGTGACAATACAAATTGTTTTTTAAGAACTGGTCATGTGAAATTGTTTTTTAAAAACTGGTCATGTGAAATTTTTATTTATTGATATATTTTTCTGTACACAACAAAAACTAACTGTGGACTATATATATATATATATATATATATATATATATATATATATATATATATATATATATATATATATATATATATATATATATATTATATGCTAGTATAGACCAGTGATTATAACATCCCTGGCTTTGGACGGAAAATGGTGTTAATGTTCAGTGTGTGATTTTGACTTTTGTAAAAATACAGGAATGTTCTATTTTGATATAAAGATGACTTTTACCGTACCAGTAGCTACTTAATTATACTTTTTTTTCACTAAAAGTGTAGGTGCAAAGAAAGTAAGTCTGACATCAAGGTTCTCCATTAAGATACTACGGAGATACTAAGATACTAAAGGTTGACAATCTTGATGTTTGCGCATGATATTGAACACACAGGTGTGCGCATTTTCACTCGGGACTTCCCAACCTCGGATCGCCTGTTGTGTTTATACATTATATTGCTTTGTTTCCTGTTTGTAACACTGCAGGATTAGTAATATGATTTGGAATACCATGTAAACACTGAACATTCTGCTACGTTCTTTTGGTTTTGTTTTGTTTGTTTGTTTTGTTTTTGTTTTTGTTTTTTCTTTTTTCCGGTTTTTTGTTTAATGACATTATCGCAATCAAACAGGCGCGTTACACGAGGCAAGTAAAATCAATAAATCAATAATCGACTGATAAAATTTGCAAGCTACTGGAGAAATCTGAAAAAGAAATTTATCCCCGCAATTTTACCAACACGAAATGTTTTTAGTCGCAAAATCGCGCCGATGTATTTCTCGCATATGTAGATAGATTTATCTCACTGAACTGGTGTTACGATATTTTTTCCATATTGCACCCCGCTTGCGCACGTGTAAGCCTGTCTCAGTTGAACGGGGACTACAGTTTTTTTTTAATTAGCAAGGATCATAATTTAGTGGGAAAAAATTATATGAAAACGACAAAAAAGATATTTTATGATGAATAATATTATTTTTACTAAACGATGTATATATTAAAGAGAAAAATCGTTGTTTTGTTTGTTTTGCCGCGTAGGTTCACATTCTGCTGTGAGAGAAACGTTATTTGTTATTGTTGTGTGTCTTGTATTCATCCGTTAGCATAATAGTAGTGATTCCGGTATTTTTTTCGTAATTATATTACTAGAAAAATAATCAATTACTTCGACTGAGGTTGAGATGGGGAAATTTCGACCTCGTGGCCAGATTTTTCATCTCAAACGAGGCTCTGCTCTGGTAGATTATCTTGATCTTTTCGAGGAGAAGGGTGAATAGATTGCTGTCTTCAATGTAATGCAAATCGTTTACTTTTAATTTCACACTTGAATATTAAAGTTATCACGGCGATTGGACAAAATCAAATTGTTAACAGTTGCTAAATTACGCCGATCAAATGTCGAAACTTTTTTTACGAAAAGGCGACCGAATTACCAAATCTTCGGTGTCATGCAAACGAATCGTTTACTTAAATTTTACACCTAAGCATAAAGTTGGAAGTCACAGATTTAATGCAAATATATTGTTTCATTTTACATGTGGATATAATTAATGTACCCCCAGCAATTGGAAAATTACAAAATGTCAGTCGCAAAAGTCGATTGAATGTCGTGATTTGATTGTCTTTTTTCACGAAGAAGATTAAAAGGATTGCAAAGTCTTTAATGTTATATAAAAAATCGTTTGCTATTTACTACCCCTGAGCGAGTACCGCTGCTGGTGGAGTAAAACTCCCCGAGGGTATCCATAACTCAGTAGGCAGTACTTTGTTCTGTCAGAAAATGTACCATTTAGCAAAATTTTAGCCCTCTAAAATTTGAAATTTATTTGAAACTAAGGTCTGTTCCCTAATGCAAAGCATTCCTTAGCTGGATTTGGATTAATATGATTTTGGAACTTTAGATTTATTATTTTCAACTGTTTGGCTTATGTTTTTATCTATCAAACGTTTCGGTCATAGTGTCACTGATGAGGTATGATTTTCCGAAATGTGCACATCTGGCACATCAAATTTAACTGGTATTTGTTACATATTTGCTATCAATGTTACAACTAAATATAATTTTTATCCCCAAAAATATAATAATCACGCGAATCGATATCGGTTTATAGTTTATTTCACATAAAAAGCGACAACAATGCAAAGTCGCCAATTTCATGCTAATAAATTGTTTTGTCCAGCACCTCTAAGACCTTCCTTACACGTATTTGACAAATTCTGGATTTTCTTTCAACAAAACTGTTAAAACTCATTTAGCCAAACGTTTCTGTCTGCTTCAATCTACAACTTCGGCATTAAGTAATGGATAAAATCTAAACAGTATAACTTCATTTTATTTAAAGCCATTATTCTCGCGATAAAATCAACCAGTGCAGAATAAAATAGAGGTTCATCAATCAGATGATGTTTACACATCTTCGAGGACTTTAAAAAGTAGTCTGCCATTCAATTAGACCATGTTAAACCTTCAGTTCTTTTTTTCAATTTAGTGTACAAGTATTTGTACATGAAAATACAAGCTTTTTGTGATGTTGACATTTGAGCCTTACGTCATACATGTGCAAAATTTAAAAATTAACCTCCCACGTATCAGTCACAGGTGTTTATGAAAATGTGTTTTATAACAAAACTACTTTTGTATTAATAAACAAAAACAACAGTGATTTAGGACTTTTTACCCCACGGTAAATGTTTGAAACACTATTTGAATTTAATTGTACAAATATCAATACAGTGATTGTGATTTTATCAATTATTCTATAAATGTACTCCTAATTTAATTAAAAACATCAAACAACAAAAAACGGTATTACTAAAAATAAATCCTTATTTTTTGGGGGAGGGGAGGGGGGTGAATTTCGCTGGCCGAATGCTTTTAAACGCGCACCTACTGATGACGGTGCCTCTCACCGCATAGTTTCTGAGTAACCTCTGAGTTTCCGGTCACCTTGACCTTCCCCATCCCAGAACTGGCCGCTTTGATATTAATTTAAGTATCTTGACTTAAGAGTAAACGGCAATTAATCCAATCCAATCAATTTTTATTATGGAATTCGCTTACGGATAACAGCAATTTATATATTCATATGGTCACTATGGCCTTATGGGCAACGTGCATACAGTCAGTATGGTTTTTTTGGCAACGTGCATACAGTCACAATGGTGTTTTGGGCACAGTCACCATAGTTTTTTTGCCTAAAAGGTAGTGCTTTAAATCAATGCGCCAGTAATCCAATCTTATGATAAAATCATACAAATATTGATTCACAAACATATTTTGTTTGATGTAAGTTTTACTTCTTTATGAAATCAAATCACTGTCTAGATACAGCGCAAAATAAGCCGATTATTGACGTATACATATGACAGCAATAATGACGGTCTGTTTGTCGGCTTGTGTTTACCGTTTGAGTCTATGGTGATGTAACAAATGGATGGCAGGAAGGCGTGATTTATACGCAAATGAAACATGAGTTGATATAGTCTTGACCGGAATTCCCAGATTTCTAGATTCCCAGTTTTCATATCGTTAATGACCTATTGCATTTAAGAGCGATGTGAACAAAAATATGCGATTTGTACTTTATTATTATTGCCACCAATTAAACGTAACTAAATTAAACAATACCTTATTCGAAAATTCTGGACTAACATTGTAAAATTCTTAAAATCATTTGCTTTTTTACAGAATCATTTTTTTTTTTATTATTTTCCCAACACAAGTTTACTAAAATGCAAAAAAAAAAAAAAAAAAAAATTGTAAATGAATTGATGAAATTTCGATAGTGAAAATCTTCAAGAACATTGAATGAATCTGTTTTCTCGCTTTTATTAAGCTTCCACAATGCGGAGAAATGATTTATGTCTTTAATTCTTCTTTTGATTTTTCTCTTTCTTTTTTTCTCTTCTTTTTTCCTTCTCATTCATAATTAATGTATCAATAAAATGTCGGCTTGTAGTGACAATGGAATTCCCCAGCGCACCAAATATTTTTACAGCGCTTGCGCAGGACAATTATTTCTATTGGCAATAGAATTGCATAAGGTGAAGTTTTCCCGTAATAACGGTTTTTCCCGGTAGTTTTATCGTAAACGCCGCACAAAACGTTAAGAGGTAATGATCACGTGGTTTACTGACGAGTTCCATTCGCAATTTTATATGTTTTATGCTAGTACGTCACCACACCCCGATAAGCTTATGATGATTGACCGTGAAACATGCATGTGGATTCCTTTCGTGTACATTAATTACATGATAACTAAAAACAACAACAGCGGTAAAAATTTTCAGCTTGTTTTAGTTCATTTTTTTGACACAAAAAAATCACCAGGGATGTGACATGAAGTTACTTCAAATTCCCTATCGATTAATCTCGAGTTTGAAAACGCAATCGATTGCGCAATTTGATTCCACAATTTCTTGGAATTTGTCATTCATTTTATAAACAGTGTTAAATGCCTATAAAACTCCATTAAATAGTCTGTCTCATTTAGTTAAAAAACATTGTAAATCAGAGTTTTCTGTAGACGTATTTTACCGATAATGAGGTATAAATTGTAATACGTGTACTACAAGTAATAGAATGATGCAATCCAGAGATAAATTCTCATATTTTACTATTATAAAACTTATATCAACCTATAAGATTGTAAAGTTCACCTGTACCGTACTTCATGTCAAGCGGATATCGTTAGATTGACAGGGTCAAATTTTGTAAGCGAAAGTATACAGTCAAAAACACTGTAATTACCGGCTTTAGGTCCAATTTTGCTTCAAAAAGTATGACGTCTTTTTGCTTGATTATTAGTTGAATTCTCATTCGGATTTTGAAAGTAAAATTCATTTGTGAAAAATTTTATTTCCATCAAATTTTGTGTAAATATTATTTCATTATATACAACCTTTTTGAACAGTTTTTGAAATTTATTTAAACTAAGGTTTGGTCCCTCATGTAAAGCATTCCTTAGCATTGTTTGGATTTATACAAATTTGGAACTTCGGATTTATTGATTTTAAAATGTTTAAATGATTTTTTTGTTTTATTTATCAACCATTTCGGTCCCTAGTATCACTGATTAGAAATGAATTTCCGAAATGTGCACATATAGCACATCAAAATTAAACAGGAATTTTAGTTAAATATATACATCTGAAGCTATACGACAAACGTGATGACTTCAATTTTCCTATTGTCAACTTATCCCTGCTTCTCCTGCGTATGGTGTATATGTTTCACAGTAAATACAGTACGGTAGAGCTTGTTCCCACTATAGGGACTTTCTGCAACGAAGCAAATTACTTACAATTAAATTGTTGACACAAGGATATTGCAAGCCTAGGCTAATCAGGGCCCTTAAAAAATTCTTATGGCCGTCATCACAATATTGTCGATAAGTATGTAGTCACTATATCCCAACTTATACTGGATATATTTGACTTACAATAGTTCTTTGTTCCTTTCATTCTCAAAATTGACTTGCACGCGACGGTAGTAGCTAGCTAGACAGGAGGTGCTTATCCTTCCAGAACACCTGGCCACACTTCCTTGATGGAAGTTCACGTATATAACATATTTTGCCGGTTTGCAAAGTTTCTACTTTGTTTTTTGGATTGTGATATGGACAAGGACTGGTATGTTTGTTTAATTATACATTTATAAAATGTCGGGCATATATCGATGTATAAGGACATGTTATAGTTCACACTAATTTGTCATATTTTTCCGACAACAAATTCAACACGTTTACATTATATGATGCAATTTAAAAGTAGAACGAGATATAACGAGCCGTTTTCGAGCAAATTTTCACTTTTTCTTGTATACCTTGTTGCTACATTTAAATGTTTTTACAAAAAGAGTTGAATAATAATGTTTAACTTCCCAGTCAAGAAAATTTCACTTATGTCGAGACGTCGCCAGCTATAGGTTAAAGTGCAGAAAATTTGCCTTTGCGTTGCGTTGATGGCAGGGCTCTTTACCGTGTCACGCCTACAGTACACGAGACCTCGTTTATTTTAAGTTCCTATCCGAAAGAACCGTGACTTTCATTTCGTAGTGCCGAGTGCTTGGCAAAAGAACAATCACTATCCACTTTCAAGTTTTGGGTCAGACCGGGTCGGGGTTCGAACCCACGCCCTCCGACTGAAGGAGCGAGCACTCTTACCAACCGAGCAGTGGTTAAATGCTTTTAGACAAAGTTTAAAAAATAAAGAGTGGTTTGCTCTCTTGAATCCGTAGGCCGCAGACTAGCATACCATCCCTCCATTTTTACTCATCAATACTTTGTTTGTCTCAGAAACCAAAACTGAAAAATTGAAATATTCCATAATTTAAGTGTACACTCAATTGAGTAAATGAGTGTGAAACTGAGACCTAATTTATTTCAGTCACTTCAAGGCAGTCAGTTGTGTGGTAAAGAAAACCGGGAAAACTGCTAAGAAAAAACACCCAATTTTGCGACAAGCAAACTATGCGGTTTCGAACCCAGGCGGATTGTGGCGCTGCAATTAATTTAAACCGAAAAAAAAAATGCGTGCATTAACATTGACAAACTTTTTTCCTGTGCTAACAGTACCTAATATATCAATTGGCACCTACTATAAACAAAGTTTTCAAGGTTATGCATCTTTTGCATTAGAGTTAAAAATCATGTCCCTTTTCACAATTATCACTTTACATAAATTTGCGCGAATTTAAATTTGAATATTATGCTAATTTTTAGTTAATTTGAGAAAATTAAAGTGTGATGTAAAGTTTTGGTTTTAGCTGGTTTATGAGCCTACTATATATATATATATATATATATATATCGTTTAATTATGGTTATGGAAGAATCCGGGTTGAACGGAAAAACAAAGGACTTTAACAAGGAAACAAGGTAAAACTGAGCAAAAATGTTGGAATGGCGGAAAGGCAATTTTTTAAACAAATCTTTCTTTAAAAAAAACATAAAACATGAACTTCTCACACCAGCACCAATAGCTTTTTGCAACATGTTTTGTGAACGTTCATTGAGTAATCCGGTTTAGTATCAACAAAAACCTTATATACTTGTTATATTTACTACATTTAAAGATCGATTTAACAAGCTCATTGAAATGATCTGATATGAAACACCAGTAGGTGTGTAAAAAAGCAACAGCTTGCTGTTATGTGTTTTATTTATAACTCTGTGTGGGCATCTTTGAAAAATAAGTATTAATAAATAAGTTTACAAACAAAGAGTATTTCAGTAATTTTTAAATTTGTTTTGATAGAAGAAAAATTGTAACTTTGATATATTAATGCATATACATCATGTTATTGGCAACAAAAGGTATACTATTTAGACAGAATAGTGTTCTTTTTTCGATCATAAATTTGTCGTCTAAAAGGTGAACATGAACCAGTTAAACCAAATCTTAGTCATAAAAGTTTTAGTACAGTTTGTGTTAATAGTACAGGTTAGTATTTATACTAAAATAACTATCAGGTTTTTATTTTATATAAAAAAGTTTAATAAATAATTCACTGCAAATATTATTTGCATAATAAATAAATAACTTTTTACAAACAACATAACAAAAATAAAATCTCTTAAGAATATCAATTATTTTGTAAATGTATAATGCATTGTACAGTACATTACAGTAAGGTGAGCCATCATCGCCGCCGTCGCCGGTACGGTACGTATATGCTTTTATCAAAAGCAAAATATAAATTTACGTAACGAAATAAAATTCGAAACAGCAGAAAAAAAAAGTTTAATGGCGGCATTTTTTTTTTGTTGAACAGAATATGTACCGGCAAAGAAGTGAAATAGCTTTTGTCCATCTTTCCAATGACAATTCAAGTTCTTATAAGAATATTTTTTACGAAATGGCGAAAGTCTTTCTTTTTTAAGGATTCAGGTTTTAATCGGTTTATTTTTTTTCTCGAAATGGCGAAAAAAATCTTTCAGATATGCATCAGTTTGATTAATCGAAATAAATATATCACAGAAAACAATATCTAATAATTTTTCCGTCTGTCATTCAGTTTAAACTTTCTCTCAATTGTTCCTCAATCGTTCACTTATTCCCGGGTGTCATTTCCTCAGCAGAAAGTTTCTACGGATAGAGTTCAGCAAAGATTACTGATGAAAATCTTATTGGGTAACGCTCGTTCTAGGTCTGGGTCCACATTTTCTGCAAATATAAAAAGTATATATAACATTAATAATACCATCAAAACATCAGTAACAAGCAACTTAAATACATAAGTTCAAAGCGGTCAGCTCTCGGACTAAGGAATCAGGAAGGTCCAGATCATAACACTACCTTGCGCGACCAAAATGATAAACGTATTCACACTAGGAACTGCCCGGATAAGGTTTGGCCGGAGGAAGGTAAAAGATTAAAAAATTAAGATTAAAAGAATTGCGGCAAAGATTAAAAAAATAACACATTTATACTTTATATTCAAGTTTTTATTCAGTTTCAGCTTAAAAAAGACAAAGCAAAGCATTTTAGCATATTAAGTTTATTAAAAAACGTCCAGGGATGTGGTTAAAGTACTTCATTAACACAAGGACAATAAATTCAAATGAATATATTACACATTCCTCTGGCATTACTTATCATATAGACTTAAAGCTATTTATATATCTTCACATGTTATATATAGTCGAAAGTGTCCTTGAGCTATCAAAGCTTGTACAACGGTGACAGTGAAACTGACGATGAACATGTGTTATCTGTTTGTAAATAATGAAATTAACATAAACTGACTGTATCGATTGTATAAAGTGATGCAATACTTGAAGTTTTTACAGTCAAAGTCAATGTTTTGAACTATGCAAACATATTCTCATTAATAAATGTTAAGATTAAAGGAAGTATTCTGACCATACAATTGCGCCTCAATTCAATTTGATTAGTTTTGGAATTGACAAATCTATTTATTGTTAATTTTCTTCGTATTCAACAAATATATATATATATATATATATATATCATAGTTGATCATAGTTGTTTTTGGTAGACCGCAGAAAACATATATTATATAATAACTTTCTACTTATCGGTTTGGTGCAAAATAATCTGTTTTAAAATTTGCAACAGGTGGATTTATTTTCTTCTGTTTTTTATAATAGGCAGTCAAACAGCGAAAATACAAACATTAACTCGTCTATATCCGATAAAAAAATCAAGACAATTAGCATTTATGTTAGACAAAAAAATGTAAAATAAAAAAGATCAAACGAATCTAGATTCAGCAAAAACGTGAACAGGAATTAAAAGTTTAGTTACTAGACGAATATATATATAATTTGTTGAAGACGAAGACATTTAACAATGAATAGATATTGTCAATTCCAAAACCAATAAAATAGAATCAATAGGCGTCAAAAAGACAAATTTCTTGCTTTAAAATATTTCAGAATAAAATTGTTTTTGATGGCATTGCGGATTATAAGTGTGAAGAAAATGGAAAGAAGATTCGTTTTTTTATTTGTATAGTCAATAAATAATAACAAAATTGCAATTTTAAATGTAAAATTATTATTTTAAAAATTTGAGTAGTTTGGTATTGCATAATTAACATTCGAACAATACATTTACAGTTTATATATTTTTTTTCAAAATATTTAATTAATTGAATTCTGGACACGAATTTTTCCTCAAAGAAAAACATGAAAACTAACTCTACAAAAATTCAAAATTATATATTTTTTAAAGGAATTGCAATTATTAAATATTATTAGATTTTTATTGCCAGTAAAAGTGGCACACAACTAGGTATTATTTTGTTGATAGATTCTGATCACTGATGAAGAATGATTTTTCGAAATGTGCACATATGACACATCCAAATTTAACAGGTATTTGTGTTATATATCCAACAGGTTTTTAAGTTAGTGCTTTATATACTTTTTCTCTTTCTCTTGTATCTTTGTGTTGTTTTATTGTTTCGTGACCTATGTTGCATCGGATATTGTCAACTTCCTATTCAACTATTAATAGGTTGAATACATGAAATCAAATTGATTGATAGAACAAAAAATCTGATACTACAATAGTAATTACATAATAAAATATTTTAGTAGATTGCTTGGGCTTATTTGGCAAACGTTTATTTTATCATTCGTAAAACACTAACTGTTAATGATAAAAAGTAAGATGACCCCTAAGGAATTTTAGATAGTGGGAGAATTATCGATTCCTAGAAAAAACCGTCAATTTAATTATGAGAATCAATGTCAATTTAACAGCTGTGTTAATCGTATCTTTAAGAAATGAGATTTTTATGAGAGTTTCTCAGGGAGTAAATTAACATTTTCTTACACTCAATAGCACATATAACTACTTGTATTGTCAACAAAGCATTAATATTGGATGATAAAACATGATATGTTGTTTAAGATTGAAATCAGAGGAAAACAATTCAAATACCGTTTGCTTTATTTTCGTTACATTTAACATAGCTTAAAAGTAATCACGTTAATGAACAATTAGGCTAAGGTAATGTTTGCTTTGTTCACTAATTAAACAAGAGGCAAAAAGTGTAAAACAATAGACGAGCGTAATTAAGACATCATTAGAGCTTTGGAAAAGTTTTGGTGCTCTCTCTCTCTCTCTCTCTCTCTCTCTCTCTCTCTCTCATTATTTTACTTATCTTGAGTCGGTCAGTACAGAGACAGAGGAAAGACGGAGTGTCCAAAATAATATTCAATATCTTTTTATATTCTATCAATATTTCTATGCGATCCGTAAGCGCGCTCTTCAAATTACTCGATCACCAAGCCCGCTGTTATGTACAGAAAAGTAGCTTGCTCAATTGTTTTTCTTCACCAAAAAGTATTGGTTCAAGAAGGATTCAAACCTAAGAGTGAGGACTCCATTGATTTATTCCACTATGTTTTAAAGGCCACTTTAGGTTTTCGGAATACTTTTAAGTGCGTTTTTGGAAAGTGGTATTGTAAGTTCTGAGCTACCCTTTGCTTGTTTATTTTTAAAATTTTGGTTTATTATCCAGGTAGGAAATTTTCAATGTTGTCATTTATTTGAATGCTAAAAGATTTTTTTTTAAAATCTATGTTTTAAAATTGATTAGTGTTAACAATTTTTTATACAAAAAAATACAGTTTTAAATGTGTAAATGTAACAAGACAATAAAAATATACTGTCTCTTTTGATTCGTATTCTAGCTTGATGGAATCTAAGAAGTAAAACCTTATACTTGAAAATCTAACCGGTACTAAGTTTGTCAAATTACATTCAAACTGGGAAAAAATGAGCGTTTTCAATTTTTCGCTATTGAGATAAGAAATGAAAGAAACAACTTTTATTATTATTATTAACAGTTTTAGAAGACTCAAAAGTTATAAATATAACTGCTGACCACGCAAATTGACATAACTAATTAGGTTATTAAATATACAATTTCAAAGTATTTGACACCTTCACCTTATATGATGCTAATGAGAGTGAATAGGATTCCAAGTTGAAGCTTTTGGCGACATAAATTGTCATGTAAGGATAACTTATAATAACATCTGCTGAAAGGACATAAAATATTAAACAAGTTTCTCAATGTCACTTCTGAAAATCTCTATATGTATTGTGGTAGTAATCCACTATTCATAGACAATTGTCAGACACAGTATTTCTCATTGTTATAACATTGGGTTTTATAATTTATTCTATTCAGTTCTTGTGTTTAATTAAACAATCTTGTCAGTTTAAATACACAAATGGATTTTTAATGATGGATAGTACAAGGTTGTTTTTGTTGTAACCCAAAGCCCAGTTAATGATATTAACATTTACTTTTTATCATTTGAAATGGATTACCTTACATGACAGGTAAATCTATTGTGTATAAGAAGCAAAGGAGTTGCTTCACGTGTGAAAGATTAAATTTTAAAAATAATATTTAAAATTCATGTATGTTAAATTTACTAAAAATACTCATGCTGATTAATTGTTCATTTACTTAATGAATTAATTTTGTAAATCTGTTATATCTAACGGGACTTTTGTTTAATATACTAACAGCCATGCTAAATTAATTATATTCTGTTATTTTCCAACTGTTAAATTTGTTATTTAAATATTGAAATAATTAACTTTTAATATGAAGTACAGCTATATGTTATCATCTGTTGGAAGATAGTATGTTGACATTTATCGACGTATTTAAAAAAGAAATATGACAAAAATGCATTGCATGGTAGATTTGTATTTCACTGTATATAAGCAGAGCTATACAATAAGGTTGAAGCAAAACATAAAAGTGGAAAAAACAAGGGATGAAATTTTAAAACATTTTATGACAAGAAAAAAAATTACCACAAATGAAACACATAACATAAAAAACTCGATTCTAAGTAAGAAGTTACCTTGGCATAGATTAAAAAAAGGGATTAGCATCTTAATAAAACGTACTGGTAATGCCAACAAAACAACAACAACAGCAATTGCAACAACAAAGAAGATGAAATGAATTTTTTAGTAAAAGCAATCAAAAAATATTTATGGAGATTGAAGAGAATTACACAAAAAAGGTGTCAAGGTGACGAAATAAGGATTGGTATCTGAATAAAACGACAGGTGATGACAACCTTTAAGTAAATAAAAAAAAGTTTTTAGTCAAAGATATCATATATATCCATTGCGGATTGAAGTGAACAACACAAAAAAGGGTGACTAGGTGTAAAAAGAGATTGGCATCGGAAAAAAAATCTACATGTAATGACAATATAAAGAAACCAACAACAACAATAATAACAAAATGAACTCTACAAAGGTAGAGTTCTTAAACACAGCCATGACATATACAAGCAGAAGACAATTACACAAAAATGGTATCTGGGTGAAAATGAATAATATACATACCAAATTAAACTGGAATTATTTTCAGCTTATTTCCATTCTTTTTCGCAAGACTTGTTGTAAATTGTCTCTAATTCTAATCAATTTTCTAAGTTTTTGCAATTTATATCCATTTCTTTTTGATTTAAGAAATTCACAACGAGGTCCAGCATAGGCCGCTTTACATCGACACCTACAATATCCAAATAGAGATAGTGGAATTTCTAAGATACCTCTGTCCTGAAAACATCCTCCTTTACAAAGAGCCGGTCTTGGCATTGAATACACGTGGGAATTATGTAAACAGAGCAGATAAAACACAAATGTTACTAAAACAATAGTCGACTTGGGTACTGTTCTCTCCCTGAGTGCCATAGTTAGTTAATGTAGACTATTGTGAAGTAGTAGTAGTAGTAGTACTATACGGAAATAAAAGTAATTCTTAGTGTAATATTTGATATCCTTTTAACTGTTTAATACAACTTGATAAAGTACTCTATCCATCTTGAAGTTAGCATATATAAGAAATGTTTCCAGCCTACGTGCATTTAAAAGAGATGTCACTAAAATGGGTTGGACCTTGTCGTAGACGTATGTTATGTATAAATAACAACTGAAGCAAGGCAAGCCCACTATTTCAATGTTGCCAGCCACTCATATTCTATTATCCAATCAAATTAAAGTCTTTTTATTGATAAACTTATACACGTGGCAAAGGTAACATTAATATGTGTATGAATGAATTTTCTATACGGTGTAAATCTATTAGAATCGAAGCCATTCCTCTATGATATGTAGGTAACAAGTTGTAATTATTACGCAGAGAAAATAAAGTAGCAAAATAAATGTATATCAACCTGCTGAATCAATTTGTAGAAATCTACATCCAATTTAAGTTGATTGAGCAGTTAGCATTTATATATATTAAACTGTAGTATTAATCCATTTGTTGATTAATTTCAATAAAAACCTAATGACAAAGGAGAGACAGAACACTATAGAAGATTTGGACCGAGTTTAGTATAATATCAATAGGTGATAGAAATATTCTATCAACTATGTAAAAGCTATCAGATTTAGATTGGTAGAGTAAACCAGGTGCCCAGTAAAAAATACTGAAAAATACTGAAAGGCGCTGTAATCCGTATGTTCGATCTCCAGACAAGTCGGTCATCATGACACACACACACACACACACACACACACACACACACACACATTAAACATTTTTAATTAAATAACAAACACACGCGTAGTTATGCTACGATAACACTGTCTGTTAAAGTCAACTTTAACATTTACTACAGAAAATAAATTAAAAACCTTTTTTATAAACTGTTTTAAAATATTTGAGTTTTATTTTAAATTTAAACGACTATACACCGTATATAGATATGTGTGTCTAGAAATAGTAACATAGGTTGAGATAACTTAAAAATTGATGACCTTTCGTCAGTTCTTATTACGGAAGTCTCAACTTTAAAGTGGGGAACCAAACCCATTAATCTTGACCTTCATTCTGGCGTCCTTTATAAACCTTTAATGTGAAGTGAGTTTTATGAGATGTGATGCAACTACCTACGGAAGCGAAAACAGTATTCGTGTTATTATGAAGGTACATACTGGTATTTCATAATACATGTTTGTATATTAAGAATGCTATGATTTTAGAGTGTAAAATGAGTAATGGTGTTTTACGTAAGATAATTTAGATTATATGGGAGGCAGTGGGATCCTGGGATGGTGGAGGAAACCTTAAGTACAAAGAGGAAAAAATTGATTTTCGACTAGCGGGAAATGACAAACTTTATTACACAAAAGATTTGTCGGAGTGGGGTTCAAGTCTAGGCAATGATAGGAATCTTGATCTGTAAGTGTACACTCAGACAAATTATCTACCAGTTAGTTTATAAGAGTCAGCTTAGTAAATAAATTGTTTTTAAATACGACGTGATTTTGTTAACTTATTTTGAAGATTTTAGTTTCTAATCCCATTAATCTTAACTTCGAAGGATGACACACAGTCAAATGTTGAAATAAGAGAGTTATACAAGAATATGAATACTTTGAACTCATCGATTTATTAAACATGTAACAACGTATCTCAATATCTCATTTGTTTTTGTTTTTGTTTTTTTTTTTTTTTTTTTTTCAAATAAACAAATTCTGATTAAACGTTAATTGGATAAAAATGATAAACAAATATTGTTTAATAAAATAAAATAAAAACTTCTTTTCAACAAGGCGTATTTTCATTCTAAATGCAATTTTTGTTTAAAAATTTGTAGAATAAAATGAATGGCTCAGAAATACAATGTAGCCATGCGACTAGAAAATTAAAACAGCACATTTTCAATTGAGTAGAATTTCTAATTAATTACGATAATCTATTTCTTTTACATTAATTGGGCCAGATTCCGATAAAACTTTGACAATTACACTTAACAATTTGATTTTGAAAATTTTCTTTCTAAATTTAAAAAATACGAATTTCATCAACAAAGCAGAAATAACACATAACTTTGTCGTTTCATTATCTGATTGCGAAAGAGCCCGTAACAATTATAGAAATAAGAAGTTTATAACTTTTTAATATCAGACCCACACACGAGATATTATGAATTATATTCCACTATGTTAAATATTCAATAAAGTATTCAAAAAAATTTAATGATACGTTGATCGAAAATATAATAAAATAATTCATACATCATTTGTAATGGACAATTGTTAAACATTATATGCAAAAAAGGCAAACAAAATCCGGATATTGCATTTCATATATGCATGAAATATAGTTCTGCGCAATTTAATTTGTACGAGATGTCAGAAAAGGAAAGGGCAAGCTTATTTACTAGTACAAAAGTCTTAAAACAGGATTGCGGTTGCATATTTACGGCAAAAATGCTAAATTAGAATTTGAACTTATTTGACCTTTTGATAAATTTCCTGTTTTCATTACTTTTGTTTATGATTGTGTTCCGTTTCCTTATATATACCTATTAAATATATACTCTAAATTTGTTCTGAACTCTTGTAAAAAAAAATTGACAGATCTATGTAACAGCGAGATTCCTAATTTCGTTCAATCCTTGCTAAATAAACTTTAGTATAGTGGCTATAATCACTTCATTTGCTTTCATTAAATAACACTGAACGAAAAAAAGCTTGAACAATCGTGTTTTGTTTTCAAGCTGTCAAAAACCAGAACATATTATTTTTGTGGCATTTTGGTCTGAATCACTGACAATAAAACATAGCATTTCTTCAAATGTCTCGGTATATCTTGATAAGGAAAAGTTTTTCAAGCCGGCTAGCGCATTTAAAAAAATAATAATAGATAAACAAATTTAAAAAATAATAAAAAACAACTCTGCAGACAGAGCTCGCATTTATTTTTTTACACTTAAACATTTCTTCAGCTGTAACTTTGAATATCCTGATATGAAAATAGTGTTTCAACACCCTAACTCGCATATATGTTTTTTTTTTCTTTCTTTTTTTCAAATTTAACTCTGCACATTGAGCCCGCTAGCGCAGATTTGTAATTTTTAAACAATATGAATGGAAATAATGAGTTGTGTCTTGTAGATCTACTGACGAAATATTATCCATTACTGTGGTTAAAAAAATATCGGAGGTGTGGGGGTGGGGGGGGGCAGGCTTAGCAATTAGCGGCCCGTAAACATCATTGCTTTTGTATTCTGCTACAAATAAGTTCATACATAATATGATAAAAAAATAATAAGACAAATAAATTCAATTTAAAAAAGCTGAAATAAAATTACACCAAATTTCTAGAAGCCTTGTTGCGAAACCTTATATTTGCATATTTGCCAAGAGGAGTTTTAAGTCAATTGTTCAGATACATTTTTTTACTGTTTGTGTGTGGTTTTTTTTTTCCAGAAAATCCGAAATTTCATTAACTGTTATCAAAAAATTATTCTGATAGCATATATCGTTTTGGTATTGTAGTCAACTGTGTAAAAAAAACTTATAAACAAATTTGTCACTTTGTAGTCAGTTAACTTATAAGGAAATATTATTATGTGTGTTCAGCATAAGTTGATAAAGATGACATCAGAAGTTAGTTATTTCATAGATAAAAGTTCAAGGTACTTTTTTATGTGTTCGTAACAGCGTTCCATCGTAATCATACCTATCCCCTCTGAAAGTACGACGAGATCATTGTATAAGCGACTTGTCCTTCATAAAGTAAGATATGACTTTATTACACTTCGTCCGTCAAGACATTTATCCTTATGACAAACCAAGTACATGTACTTCATCCGGGTTATTGTAAAGGGGCGTGGTCTCAGTAGCCGAATGAACAAAAAAAATGCTTTAACATATTACAGTGCCTCTGACCTTACCGTCAGATTCCAACCAAAACTAGACAAATTCAAATGTATGTAAAAATTTATCAGTTTACACACCGAAGGTCGGTGGTTTTTTCCGGGTAATCCGGTTTCATCCAACACTAACGGCCTAGATTAAAATTTAGAAAAGAATCTTGATGAGAGCCGAAAATAACAGTGCTCCACTTCATGTTTTTATCAAAAGTCTATAGTAGCTAGACGGGAAATCCCCATCACTCACTTGCCCTCTTAACCAACACGTGTTAATTTGTTTGCTTGTTTGTTTATTTAATTACCATGTTGATTTTAGTGTAACCGATGTAATCTGACAAGTTTTAGCTGCAATTTTCTGTATTTTTTTTCTTGAATTTTTTCTGTCATTTTACAAAGCTTGTAAGATGAACAGCTAATGAAAAAATTATCAATTAAAAAAATTATTATTAATATCGAAACTATATGTGATATTCTGAAGTTTTAAACTTTGTTATCAGGGCAGTTTAGTAAAGTAATATCAAAATCGTAACTGATACCTTGAAATTATACACTTTGTTATTAACAAACGTTACAAAACATTTTCCTGGCACGCAATCAAGCCCTTGGTGGCCAAATGGAGTGGCTTTCTGACGGATTAAAACATTACAATCTATCCCTAGTCTCGCAGCGACGGAAGTGGATTATCTCCGGAAACTCCAGTTACTCTAATTGTTCTAGAATTCGGACTAGTTTCAAATTTCAAGTTTCTTTATTTTTTAAAATTTCAATTACATACAAAAATGAGAACATATAAATATAACTAATGATTCATGAGTAACAGTATTACCTAAATACACAAATATCTCAACTCGGGGGAACGATTTTTACATTTATAGTTTTAGGAGTTTCGGTGGGCGAGTGGTCTAAAGCGCTTGCTTACGGATCACAGTGCCTCTCACCGCCTGGGTTCGAATCCCACTCGGGGCAGATCCTTGTGTGAGAAAGTTTGTCAGTTCGTTTGCCGAAGGTAGATGGTTTTTCTCCGGGCACTCCGGTTTCCTCCACCATCCCAGAACTGACCGCCTCGAAATAAGTGAAAGAATCTTGACTGGGGCGTAAAACACCATTACTCCACTCCACTCATTTTTTAATTTTCATAAACGTACATAAATGTATTTGTAACGATATATTTTGTATTATTAAACAATGGCTAAAGTTTTAAAGCATTTGGTTTGACAGCATAGTTCACTGGAATAAACATATTTTAACGAAGACAAGAAAGTATAACATAGATATAGTGATATTCATATTTAGAAACTAAAACGCACACAATTTAACTCAAATATGACACTTTATTTATGAATAAGAACATTAAAATAGAGTTTTTATTCCTGCTTAAAACGAGACCACGGCAAGTAGAAACTATCCAGAAAATTTCTGATCTTTACAAATTGTAATGAAAGACATTTTTCAGTCATTATCTAAACGTTATATCTTATATGTCCTTGAATTCTTTACAAAGATTCGAAAGAATTTAATAATAAATAAATAATATATAGCAATTTTTTTCTGCTATTTTGTTATTGTATTGTAACTTCCGTATAAAGACAAAAAGGAAATGTAATTTTGTCTCAACGGGACGCTTACGAATGACCTCGTCTATGTTGATACATTATTCTGACAAATTTAGAATTTTTTCACTTCGCTTGAGTGAGCTCGGTAGTTTTTTTCCGACGGATATTCCGATATCATCAAAGTTTTAGAACTGACCCCCTCGATATAAGTAAGAAAATTTTTACTTGGATCTGTCCGTTGTTTTTCTCCGGGTACTCCGGTTTCCTTCACCATTCCAGTACCGACCGCCTCGAAATAAGTGAAAAAAAAATCTTGCCTGGGGCGTAAAACACCATTACTCCAATCCACTCCACTCTACTTTACTTAGCCACATGCACTCCATACTAAATTTATATTCAAATTAAAAATCTAGCTGATATTAGAAAATGTTTTTAAAAAAAATTGTACTCATACAATGATGAAATATTATGATATACATGTAGGGTTTATATTTCATCAATGAGATCTCGATCATCAATGAAATCTCGATCATCAATGAGATCTCCAATCTATGACAAGTGGCATGTCAAATATATTAGTGACCACCACGGACATATCCAGTTAATAAGTAATTGTGGAAAAAGAATACATGAAGTGGAATAACAGGATAATCAGACTACCATAATCTATGTTATTAAAAATATAATAATAATGTTGTTGAATGTGCCAATTAGAGCAATACCTGACATAGTGATCTTGACAGTATTGCATCATACGGAATACCAATTAAAAAAAACCTTGTTTTTAATTGGAAACATTCTGATTGGTTCATTAAATGAACACAGAGAAAATGGCGTGACCTCGTACCATATGTTACCAGGACAGATTAGTGCGTACCAACTGAACTTGATCAGTTTCATTCATAAATATGTATTTAAATACATACCTGTCTGCATTAGTGTTTTGGCGTAGTCTGGGAACCCATTGTAGGTCATGTTTATACTAAATTCTTTATTTACTATAGTAAAAATTAATAAAAGAAGATTTTTTGTTGACATTAAAGTTATCTGTACTAAATCTAGATCTATCGATCAGTTCGCTTTATTGATTTTAAAATATAAATACTTACAAATTTTTAAATATTATGTTGAGAGAATGTAAAGACAGTGTAACGTTGTTGGCAAAGATACAATAAATCTGAAAAGAATCTACCAATTTTTTTTTTAGAAATCTTGTCAAATACCATGACAACATTTACTTTCATATCTTTTTTAGTTTTACTTCTCAATTTATTTCCGTTTGTTAAAAACTCAAATTTCTTTTTTTGTTTTGAAATAATAAAATATTAGAACAAACGACTATAGGAAGCTGAGCTATTGACACGATGTAACACCTTTGCGAACGTGAACGTTAATTCCCATTAAAAACTCTTAACCGAAAATACGAAATAAAGATAGGAGGATAAAAAAAAAAGATTCCTTATTCATTTCTTTGCCAAGATGGCAGTATATAAATATAGTCCTATGGTTGTAACAACTTATTATTTGTCGTATCTAGTTCCTATCTATTGGTTTAATCACCGTCGAGTATATAATTAGCTTATAAACATATTCACTGTTTTGTTTAAACACTAAAAATGTAAAAACATGTTCATTTCATGAGGTATACATAGTTTATAGCAAATGCCGATTGTGGCAAGAGATTCTAGTCCCGAATCTTTGTAAAAATTACGTCCGGTATTGCTTTCCAAACTTTGAATAAAATAAAGTGCAATTTTAGCAATAAA
Source organism: Tegillarca granosa (assembly GCA_029721355.1). NCBI lineage: Eukaryota > Metazoa > Mollusca > Bivalvia > Arcoida > Arcidae > Tegillarca > Tegillarca granosa. The sequence goes on from CM056603.1 coordinate 37,669,362, forward strand.
GTTTGACGAGAGGTGTTGATCCTTCCGCAGCACCTGTGCTCACATTTAACAAAATTTTCAGCCGTCTAAAATTTGAAATTTATTTAAAACTAAGGTTTGTTCCCTCATGCAAAGCATTCCTTAGCTGGATTTGGATTTATATAATTTTGGAAGTTTTGTTTCATTATTTTCAACTGTTTGGCTTATGTTTTTTATCTATCAAACTTTTCGGTCTTAGTGTCACTGATGAGGAATGAATTTCCGAAATGTGCACATCTGGCACTTCAAAATTTAACTGGTATAATATATTTCCTTGTGAAAGTTTAAGTGTTTAACTTAATTGGCTAGTTTTTTAATGTCTGGTATTGTGATATGAGTGGAGTGGAGTAATGGTGTTTTACACTCCAGTCAAGATTCTTTCACTTATTTCGAGGCGGTCAGTTCTGGGATGGTGGAGGAAACCGGAGTGCCCGGAGAAAACCACCGACCTTCGGCAAGCGAACTGGCAAACTTTCTTCCCCCTAGATCTTACCCGAGTGGGATTCGAACCCAGGCGGTGAGAGGCACTGTGATCCGTAAGCGCGCGATTTGGACCACTCGGCCACCGAGGCCCCCGATTGTGATTTGAACATACACCTATAATTTATGATTGTGTTTGATGACTATGCAATGCACATATCTATTGATTGACAACATGTGTTAATGTTATAGTGCGTAAAAATCTCTCTTGCGTAAACATTCACATCAATCGGAGAGTATGAGATAGACTTGGCAAGTATAAATTATAGACTTTGTTGGTATGAGTACTGCATGTAAGCTTAAAAGTTTTGATTTTTTTTTTCACACTGATGAATTTTGGCTTCCGTGATAAAAAAAATATAGTACTGTCGTATCATTGTGTTCATTTGTCAATTTACATGGTAAAAATCCAAGGGAAATAACTTTTCTAATTTTTGTCTTACTATTATTATTTAAAGAATTTTAAATCAATTTTGTTAAATTATTTAATTATTTAAGTTTATCTTAGTTAAGAAGATTAATGAAGTATTGGTGTTTTACTTCCCAGTCAGGAATTTTTTTTACTTATACAAAGCGGTCGGTTTCTCCGTTGGCTGAGGAAACCGGAGTACCCGTACAAAACTACCGACCTTCGAAAAGCACACTAACAAACGTTTTTACACTAGGGTCTGTCCGAGTAAGATTCGATCCTACGCGATGAGATGCAATATGATCCGTCAGTGAGTGCTTCAGACCACTTTGCCACCGACGTCCCTTTTTAGTTAAGCACGCGCATCTAAATTTTAAAAATTTTGAATATTAATCCACACAGCAATTCAAGCAGCATAATTATTTCTAGTTTGCAACATACATGACCTTTATAAAAATTTAGCTGTATTCTTTTAACAAAAAATCGAAAATAATCCCGCGAGTTTTATCAATTTACAAAGCGCCGGAAATATCAAACAACATCTGTGGCATTGTCTTATTTAAGCCAGCTATTGTTTGGTTTTTTTCGCTGACAAAACTAAAAAACTTTGTTGTTTATTCAGAATGTTATGGTTATAGCTTTGTTTCTATACATGTAAAATATAACTTGACTAAAATGGCACAAGTAAACATTTTTTTAAAAACAAATTCTGCAGTTATGTCATTTTAAAAGTAACCAAAGATCCCATGTCCTCTGTACCAACGATTGTTTAATAAAATATCATATTTCTTGTTAGTTTAATTTTGAATTTGGCAGGAAAAGCAGATTTTAAATTTTTTTATTGATTTGCAAATTCAGAGTTTCTTTTTATTAACTTTTGAAAAGTTCATAACAAAATTGTTATAAGAAGTCTGTTACGGTATCTGTACATGCATTGTACACGTAGTAATAATTTAAACTCTTTATAATTTATCTTATCAAATTATGATGAAGAGGAAATCTTCGTCTTTTATCAAATTTTAGATATTTCAAATAAAATCGGTTTTCTTATTTAAGCTAATTTCATTTTTTTACGCTGGTTAAAATTTCACTTTTATTGTCGAACAAGTAAAAATAAATATTACTTCATCTATTTTGAGTTTAGTTCCCCCGATCTGAACCCCCTTGATTTCTTTTTGTGGGGTTACCTGAAAGACAAAGTGTACTATCCTTTCACACAAACAACAGAGGACCTAAGACAGCAATCGATCTCTGTTGATACATGTAAAGCTGTGATAAAAAACTTTAGAAATCGTGTTCAAACAATGTTGAAGGCAAAAGGACGTCATTTGGAACATTTATTGTAAAATGACATACATTTTTTGTATTTTTCTCCAAAGAAAGTTTTTGGTGATTAATAAGAAAACTGTGACAAATGTATGCTTAACAAAAAATTTAAAACCTTTTTGTTATATTTTGTAAATTTCATAAATATAACTGAAGGTATTAAAATTTTACAACAGTTTAAAAGTGTAACACATGTTTTGGGACACCCTGTACAATTCATCTTTTGCATATTTTAAGAAATCGCTAATTTGTTGTATTTTGATATTGACTTCCTGCAAAATATCCATGCGACAAAATGTTGATAATGCAGGATAAAAATATATTGGAATTAAAAATTTATGTTGTCATTAATATATCTAGTTAATTACAAAATTGTCATTTTTGATATTTTTGATATTTTCGAAATATTTGCTTGATCTTATCTGACGTATAACATTACGGATTTTAATTTATTTTGCCAAGAATATAATTACAAAAAAATAAAAAGCACATTTTTTAAAGGTATTATTTTTATTGTAATCTAGTTCAATGTCGGATCAGACTTTTTTTAGCTATTTGCGACAAGTATAAGGGTATTTATCTCTAGAATTAATCTCAGCACATGTTCGTGTATGCATGTGATGTGCGAGTGTGTATTGTTGTCTGTTTGTACTAGCGCACGCAAGAAGAGTTTTTGTTAAGTTGCTAGCCTACTTAGTCAATATACCACAAACAAGCACATCACTCCCCAGTCACGTGATCATGGCAACAGTTCATAATTTGTCCATTAATGCTGAACGCAACGCGCGCGGTAAAGCAGCATAAATTTTTTGTATTTCACTTTGATGAACTGGTCGGGCATCGAACTCCAAACTTTTCCTTCTTGAGGCGAAACGTTCTTTAACTGAGCCACCGAGTCAGTATTTAAAAATAACTGTTTTTAATGTTAAAATTATTAATATTCATATTTCAAATTCCATTAGTTTTAATGACATAATGCATGTAGCAAAGCAATTAATACAAATTTACATCAATGAATTGTGAATGAATACAAAACCTGAAAACAATTCTTTTGGAGGATGGCGGGGGCGTTCAAAGACGTTTTTACTTCTTCATAAATGCTGTGCGCCACTAATTATGACGCACCCTCCTAGCCCAATAACTGTTATTATGAAATAGCTGAGTAATGATATAATATTTGTTAAGTACATGTAATACGTAGAAATTCCATTTAGATTTTCATTTAGCAGTTAATGTAAATGCTTATTTTTCTCTTCTTTGTCATATTTAAAGGGGGATTTTAAATTAACGATAAAAGAAAAGTTTGAAAACGTAGTTAATAAGTTGTTAATTAAAGCCACGCTATACCAGTTTCAATTGGAAGACATGTGCAGTACGATTTTGTTCTCGGCGATAAACATTTGTAAGATTAAACTGGAAGAAAACTTGGTGTTTTTGGCCTCAACAATCTTTCACTTATATTGAGATGTTCAGTTCAGAAACTGGAGTCAACGTAGAAAATCACCGATTTCTGGCAAGCGAACTGACAAACCTTCTCACACTAGGATCGTCTGAGTGTGATTCAAACCTAGGCAGTAAGAGAAATGGAAATGAAAAAATAAATAATTAAATTTCAACCATACTATCTAGGAAAGCTTGTCAATTAATTTTCAGTTTCGCAGTAAATTTAGTTTATGAAATTCGATATATTACCAGTTTGTCATTTTGTGATGTTAGACTGTTTCTGGCATTAATCTGTAATCTGTCTTAAATTACAATTTTTAATTATTATCATCATTTTTATTTTTATCATCACCAGTCATTATTATTATTATTATTACTTTTTGTTTTGTAATTAACTTGATAGTAAAATCTCTCTCTCTCTCTCTCTCTCTCTCTCTCTCTCTCTCTCTCTGTGTATCTGCCTTTATATATTGTTTTATAAGGGTTGATAATATAGGTTAACCCGCTGTGACCATACGTAAGCCACCAACTGTAAAGAAAAACATGAAACTAATTAAAACACAAGGTTTCATTACGTAGTTAATAAATAATGAACTTTGTAACCAAGGGCAAGTAAGTTCAACCTTGCAGTTGTTTCAGGACTATGTGGAGTCAAACAGTGGACCGTGGGGATCATCTAGAACAATCTTGTTTGAGTAATAATATAAAGTAAACATATTTATCTTCTTATTTGTTTTTTTTAATTTTCTTAAAAGATTATAGATACCTAGGTGACCATCCGTGGTTTTAAGAACGCACATACGGATCACATGTACAGTTCCTTCTAAACGACTAGGTTCGAATCTTACTCGACATGTCTTACTGCGAAAAAGATTGTCAGCTCGCTTCCCGAATGTCGGTGGTTTTCTCCGAACCCTCCTGAATGTCGGTGGTTTTCTCCGAACCCTCCTGAATGTCGGTGGTTTTCTCCGAACCCTCCTGAATGTCGGTGGTTTTCTCCGAACCCTCCTGAATGTCGGTGGTTTTCTCCGAACCCTCCTGAATGTCGGTGGTTTTCTCCGAACCCTCCTGAATGTCGGTGGTTTTCTCCGAACCCTCCTGAATGTCGGTGGTTTTCTCCGAACCCTCCTGAATGTCGGTGGTTTTCTCCGAACCCTCCTGAATGTCGGTGGTTTTCTCCGAACCCTCCCGAATGTCGGTGGTTTTCTCCGAACCCTCCCGAATGTCGGTGGTTTTCTCCGAACCCTCCCGAATGTCGGTGGTTTTCTCCGAACCCACCTGTTCCTTCCACCATCCCTGATTGGAGTAAGAGTGTCTTGAATTTTGCGTAAAACACCATTACTCCACTTAACTCTCTTAAACATAATATTGCCTTCGTTGAACTATAGCGAGGTGATTTTCTTTGTTTTGGCTTGTTTATCATGTATTAAGCTGATGCCAAATATGATTTTATTTGCGAATTTTATTTTTCTTTTAAGAGTCTTTAAAAATACACATTTTCTTGAACGTGTTGATTGTTGACAAGTTACAAATTTTCGTAATATACTTCTTGGAATTATCATTGACCCAACTTCTGAATATAAGTAAAGCTCTTTAACTTTCTTTTTTCGAAGTTTTTTTTTCATATTTTCAAACAGTTGCCCAAAATTAATTGATATTTAGCATGAAAAAAATGAATATATTAATTAATATTTATGATTGGCATGAGTGACTGTGATCAAAGTGCCATTCTGAGTGATTCTGGCCTCTTGTTCACCTAAATTACAGTCTAAAACATTCAACAGGATAGTTAAACTTTTAACGTTAGAAGTTATCCAAAATATTTGTCGTACTAACATGAACTAGCTAAATATGTTTGTGTTTGTTTCTAAACGTACCAGACGGTGAAGTACATACTATTAGATCATCATTAAAAGAACTGAATCAATCCATTTTACAAGTGCAGTACAAAATCATATAGACAGATGTATCATAATTATAAAACCAGACCAGAAGCCATTTATAAAATGCCAACTTTTCCTGTCTATTCCGCCCGTGTTTGCAATTTTAGAGTATGGAACAATTCTTTTAGATGAGGATTGGATTAGTTTAGGTAAATGGGGTTGTACACCCCATCCAAGATTTGTTTTGTGTCTATCGCGGCAGTAAGCTTAAGTTAAAAGATGGTTGGGTAAAGTCGGAGTGTCATCAACCTTCGGAGGCAAACTGACAAACTTCCTCAAACAAAGATAGACCCGACTGGGATTCGATTCTAGGCGGTATGAGGCAATGGGTTCCGTAAGCCCTTGCTTCAGACCATCGTCGACGAATTAAAATAAGGAGTGGAGTAGAGTGGAGTAATGGTGTTTTACGCACCAGTCAAGATTCTTTCACTTATTTCGAGGCGGTCAGTTCTGGGATGGTGGAGAAAACCGGAGTGCTCGGAGAAAACCACAGACCCTCGGCAAGCGAACTGACAAACTTTCTCACACTAGGATTTGTCCCGAGAAGAATTCGAACCCAGGCGGTGAGAGGCGCTGTGATCTGTAAGCGCGCGCTCTAGACCACTCGGTCACCGAGGTCCCAATCAAAGTAAAGAGATATTATTTTAAGGACATATTACTTATGTGTCCGATTAAATAACATTCTGGGTTTCAAAGTTCCAATATTTTTAGGTCATTTTAATTAAAGCATCAAGCTTTATAGAATGCTATGACCAAACGAAAACAAATTTGACATAAAAAAAATTGTAATAGCTATATCATGTATTTTTCTGATTATAGTAACGGTTCCCACCTATTATTTTATATGGCCATAACATTTTAGTTTAGTTATAACATACATAGTTCAATTCGGACCATCGACTGGTTCAACCCGGTGCCAAAATTTGACAGGTGGAGAGGAATGCTTTTTGTGGTGTACGTACTTTAGCACGTAAAAGACTATGAATGCGCTAGTTCAAGGTGAAACAATATCACATTCAGTTAAAAATTCTAATACATCCGGGGAAAGAGACATTTACACGAACAATATTTTGTCAACATCAGTATTCAGGAAAATCAATCTTACTCTCATTTTGGTGGAATACATATACATATATTCTTCCATCGTACCTTACCTATAAGCACCACAAAAAACAGCACTCTGTAGGTTTGAAATATTTTTATAAAAGCTTGTTCCAACTACGGGGACTTTCTACAAGGAAGCAAACTGCTTACATTAAAGTGTTGACTAAAGGATATTGTTAGCCTAGGCCAATCAAAGCCCTTAAAATTTTTATAGCCGTCATTACAATATTGTTGATTAGTATGAAGTCACTGTATCAAAACTTATACTAGATATATTTGTCTGACCATAGTTCCTTGTTCCTTTCATTCTCAAAATTGACTTTGCACTTGACGGGTGTAGCTAGCTAGACAGGACGTTCTAACCCTTCCAGGGCACTCGGTCTCACTTTCTTGATGGAAGTCCACGTGTATAAATGTGCCAGTTTTCAAAGATTTACTTTTTGATGGGATTGTGATTTGGACAAGGACTGGTATGTTTTTGTTTTTGGGATTGTGATTTGGACAAGGACTGGTATGTTTGTTTTTTTTGGGATTGTGATATGGACAAGGACTGGTATGTTTTTGTTTGTGAATTGTGATTTAGACAAGGACTGGTATGTTTGTGTTTGTGGGATTGTGATATGGACAAGGACTGGTATGTTTTTGTTTTTGGGATTGTGATTTGGACAAGGACTGGTATGTTTTTGTTTTGTTATCATTTGAAATTGATTTATTGTGCCTTACATAATCTGATTCATCAAATTTATATCATTTTTGATGCAATGAAATTTAATGCTAATTTTTAAAAGGGTTAGATTAAATTTCCATAAAATATCTTAAAGTTAATTATTTTCTTTGCTTGAAACATTTTCTGTTCACAGAGAGTCTTCTACTTTAAAATCCCAACAAAATATCCATACTATGCTAATGTCACCTTGGACTAAGTATTTAATGTTTCAAATTAATAAATTTTACGTTGAAATAAAGAATCGTTACTGACCAGTTTATTAACAGTGATATTTTTCGTTTTTCATTCACTAAAACGTTTAAGAGGTAAATTCCCCATGCAGGAAATATCTTTCCTGCATGTAGTCTACAAAATATAAACGTAATAATAATGAAAATGTTACTTGGTTTCTGCTTTTACTGTTATTTATTTGCATTTTGCTCCAAAAGTTATAAACATAACATATAAAGTCGCTATGTAAATATTGTCTGAAGGTTATTGTTAATGAAAAGATGTTAATCTGGATTACCTACCTATAAAGATCACCTGCTGTTACGCAATTTGCTACAGACGGATTATCGTTAATCTTGACATTTATCAAGCAAGGTCGTCTTTTCAGCGTCTGACAATGTGGTTATTTATCCTGACAAGAATTTGATATCACGCTAGCTTTTTTGCTACACAGACACTGCACATGTATAACGAATTTACATATTACATCTTACAAGATAAAAAAAACATACTGCGCTATGGCAAAGTAGACCACGTAGATGATCCCTTTTATTGATAATGTTCCCACAATATAATCTAGTTCTTGACACGTTCTATGTGGGATGTGGGAGTAATATTTATCTGTAAACTGATAAACAACACCAAGGACGTTTCAGGTAATATATATATATATATATATATATATATATATATATATATATATATATATATATATATATATTCACACACACACACACACACACACACACACACACACACACACACACAGATTATAGAATAGAAAAAATATTAATTCTTACAAATTTCACCAATTGATTTTCTATGACTCGTGATTAAGAAAACTTAAAACTTACATCAATGTTTTCATTTATAAAAAATACTTATATAAAATACAATCGATCTTACGTAAAGGAACTGACGAAGTTCCTCACATAAAGGTCTGCACAAGTGGGGTTCGAACCTAAGCGGGAGAGGTACATTGATCCGTAAGCGCGCTTTAGACCAGTCAAACATCCCAATTTTTTTTATTTGAACTTAGCTCCAAGGATTCTTATGGGCTGCATTTCAGAACAGATTTTAACGTAAAACATGGTTTTTAATAACAGATGACTGGGGAATCAATAGAAATAATTATTTTTTATAAAATACATCTGCTTTTGTTTGTTGGATGAATGTTGTTTTATCTTACATCAGTAACAATAAGAACTTACATGTAATTGTTTGGATAGATAAAATGTAACTTTTCCTTGGCTGCATTACAGAGGAAATAATTTGAAGATAATCGAAAGAAACGGAACAAATATAATTTGAGATCACAGATTAAAATTTTAAAAAAAATACACACTCGATTATCTTACTAACCCGCATGAAAATTATAAAACAAAATTCATAAATTTAACAGTTATAAAAAATCTTTTTATTTAAAAAAAAAATAAATAAATAAATAAAAAAAAAAAAAAAAAAAAAAAAAAAAAAAAAAAAAAAAAAAAAACAAACAAACAAATGCGGCATTTTATTGGGCTTTGAAATGTGTTTGATTGCGGATTGGTCATTGCGACACCATTTTGTTGTGTTTTGCTCTTGGTAATATATTTTGAAGAACTTTTTTTGTTGCTCTTTGGGTTGTTGATACAGTATTGTTGTGCTGTGATGTTGGTAATTTTTTCGTTAAAATGTTATTAATATTATCGACACAGTTTACTTTTTTAAAAATAAATTCTTCGCAAAATGGGTGACTGTGACACAAATCAAACTATAGGGGAATACAAGAAAATCGGTTAATAAAAAAATTATTCGACCTTCAGGAGGTTTTTTGTTAGTTTTATATATAACACTGGTGATTCGGTTGGTTGTAATGATGTTTAACGTCATATCAGCAAACATATATGACGTAATCACGTTAAGAATTAATCTGTATGTGTGTACGCCTCTTACCGCCTGGGTTCGAATCCAACTCGGGATAGATCCTAGTGTGAGACAGTTTGTCAATTCGCTTGCCGAAGGTCGGTGGTTTTTCCGGCCACTCCGGTTACCTCCACCATCCCAGAACTGATCGCATCGAAATGACTGAAAGATTCTTTACTGGAGCGTAAAACACCATTACTCCACCCTACTCCGCTTTTTACGCGAGATGTGCCAGTGTTTATTATGGTCTGCCGTGTATTATCGCTCACTAGGACCAACTTCTATCACGCACTACGACCAACTTCTATCGCGCACTAGGACCATATCGCGCACTAGGACCAACTTCTATCGCGCACTAGGACCAACTTCTATCGCGCACTAGGACCATATCGCGCACTAGGACAAATTTCTATCGCGACCAACTTCTATCGCGCACTAGGACCAACTTCTATCGCGACCAACTTCTATCGCGCACTATGGCCAACTTCTATCGCGACCAACTTCTATCGCGCACTATGACCAACTTCTATCGCGCACAAGGACCAACTTCTATCGCGCACTAGGACCAACTTCTATCGCAACCAACTTCTATCGCGACCAACTTCTATCGCGACAAACTTCTATCGCGCACTATGACCAACTTCTATCGCGCACTAGGACCAACTTCTATCGCGACCAACTTCTATCGCACACTATGACCAACTTCTATCGCGACCAATTTCTATCGCGCACTATGACCAACTTCTATCGCGACCAACTTCTATCGCACATTTGGACCAACTTCTATCGCACACTAGGCCCAACTTCTATCGCGCACCAGGACCAACTTCTATCGTACACTAGGACCAACTTCTATCGCGACCAACTTCTATCGGACCAACTTGTATCGCGCACTATGACCAACTTCTATTGCGACCAACTTCTATCGCGACCAAATCTCTATCACGCACAATGACCAACTTCTATCGCGCACTAGGACCAACTTGTATCGCAACCAACTTCAATCGCGACCAAATTCTATTGCGCACTATGACCAACTTCTATCGCGACCAACTTGTATCGCGCACTAGGACCAGCTTCTATCGCGCACTATGAACACTTTCTATCGCGCACTAGGACCAACTTCTATCGCGCACGAAGAAAAACTTCTATCGTGACCAACTTCTATCACGCATTACGACCAACTTCTATCGCGCACTAGGACCATATCGCGCACTAGGACCAACTTCTATCGCGCACTAGGACCAACTTCTATCGTGCACTAGGACCATATCGCGCACTAGGACAAATTTCTATCGCGACCAACTTCTATCGCGCACTAGGACCAACTTCTATTGCGACCAACTTCTATCGCGCACTATGACCAACTTCTATCGCGACCAACTTCTATCGCGCACTATGACCAACTTCTATCGCGCACTAGGACCAACTTCTATCGCGCACTAGGACCAACTTCTATCGCAACCAACTTCTATCGCGACAAACTTCTATCGCGACAAACTTCTATCGCGCACTATGACCAACTTCTATCGCGCACTAGGACCAACTTCTATCGCGCACTAGGACCAACTTGTATCGCAACCAACTTCTATCGCAACCAACTTCAATCGCGACCAAATTCTATTGCGCACTATGACCAACTTCTATCGCGACCAACTTGTATCGCGCACTAGGACCAGCTTCTATCGCGCACTATGAACACTTTCTATCGCGCACTAGGACCAACTTCTATCGCGCACGAAGAAAAACTTCTATCGTGACCAACTTCTATCACGCATTACGACCAACTTCTATCGCGCACTAGGACCATATCGCGCACTAGGACCAACTTGTATCGCGCACTAGGACCAACTTCTATCGTGCACTAGGACCATATCGCGCACTAGGACAAATTTCTATCGCGACCAACTTCTATCGCGCACTAGGACCAACTTCTATTGCGACCAACTTCTATCGCGCACTATGACCAACTTCTATCGCGACCAACTTCTATCGCGCACTATGACCAACTTCTATCGCGCACTAGGACCAACTTCTATCGCGCACTAGGACCAACTTCTATCGCAACCAACTTCTATCGCGACAAACTTCTATCGCGACAAACTTCTATCGCGCACTATGACCAACTTCTATCGCGCACTAGGACCAACTTCTATCGCGCACTAGGACCAACTTGTATCGCAACCAACTTCTATCGCGACCAACTTCTATCGCGCACTATGACCAACTTCTATCGCGATTAACTTCTATCGCGCACTATGACCAACTTCTATTGCGCACTAGGACCAACTTTTATCGCGACCAACTTCTATCGCACACTTTGACCACTTTCTATCGCGATCAACTTCTATCGCGCACTATGACCAACTTCTATCGTGCACTATGACCAACTTCTATCGCGACCCACTTCATCGCGCTCTTGGACCAACTTCTATCGCGCACTAGGACTAACTTCTATCGTGCACTAGGACCAACTTCTATTGCGCACTAGGACCAACTTCTATCCCGACCAACTTTTATCGCAACCAACTTCTATCGCACACTATGACCAACTTCTATCGCGACCAACTTCTATCGCGCACTATGACCAACTTCTATCGCGCACTAGGACCAACTTCTTTTCAGCAGCTAGCTCTCCAGACCACAGACAAGGATACCATTTTCAAATCCCATATTGTGACCCTTAGTGAACTAATTTAGGGTATGTCCTAAAGTCGAGCCCTAGATGATAAAACAATAACTCAAACTTTGAGTTTTTAAATGTATGTTTGACCCGGCAAGGTTTCGAACCGCACAATTTCCTATCTCCTTTGAATATGAGCGCTTTAGCATTGAGCAAACAGTGCGCTCTGATGATTTGACATTTATGATTTTAAATATCTTGTTTGTGTAGTAAAGTGAAAAAAGGATTGACTTGAGACAAATTAATCGTATTACATATATATTACATATAATTTATTATTTAATATAATCTTTCACGAGGCAGACTCGACATCTTTTAGTATTAATACGAGCTCTGACAATATCATCTTCGATATTTGAATATTTTATTTCATGTCCTTTTTTAAAAATTAAAATGCTTATAAATAAGATGACATTTTAAATATTTGAAAGTGTCGGGCGTTAAGTACATAAGAAGTAAAGAAAGAATTTGTAAGTCTTTCAGTTTAACGAATTAAGAAATAATTTGTTTATTTAAAAAATAAGTTAGGTTACAAGGAGTGGTCGATAAGTCTTAAGTAATAATAGAAAAAATTTCATCCAACGCATCAACGAATGCTCATGAAATTTGTATACGTCAATGAAATTACTTAAATAAGTTTTTGATACTAACCTATTAAAAATATTTATCGTATTTCATTTAAATCGCCGTGTTTTAAAATGATCTTTTTGATCTCATAAAACACGATTTCATCATTTTAAAAGAACTTTCCGGATCTATTTTCTATTGTTTCACACACCTTTATGAATACAAAGGTTTTAGTTCAAATTTCAATTTAAAATAGAAGTTCGTTGTTGGCAAAAAATATTCTATTACTTTAAGTTCAAATTTTTATTATCAAAAATATAAAATAAAATTGCAAACCGATTTTCAATTAAAAAAAAAAAACCCCGCTTATTTTCAAGGATGAAAATATAAAATATTACTTCACTTCACTTAATTTTGTTTGAATTTGATTGGATTTATGGCGTTTTACGCTCAAGTCAAGATTCTTTCACTTATATCGTGGGGGTCAGATTTGAAATGGTGAAGGAAACCGGAGTTCCCGAAGAAAACAATTTGCAAAATTTTGAAGTATTGACATACATGTATGTCTAGCTACTACTTGATTGTTTCAATTTTTCCGCGCGCATGCATTAATTACAAAGTATGACTTTTCTAAATCAAAAATTTTCTCATCATTTTCAGGTGGTATTGGGCGTGTTGTGTGATATTTATTCTCTTTCATAAAACACTGTGTTATTTTTAGTAAATAAAAACTTACCTTTCGGGTGGGCGTGGTCTATAACGCCCACGATTACACATTTAATTTTTGTTTACAATATTCTTTAAATTTTTGACTCATTTTTCATTTTTAGGCCATTTAGAAAACTATACATCCGTTGCTAGGGTCAACAAACAGTTTGAACCATACAGTTATAATGTTTACAACAAAAACCCTAACAACCAGATAACTCTTGATATCGTATTATTCAACATCCATGTGCCACGTAGATATTGAACATGTTATCTTTTTTCAGTTGTTGACTGCTTCTTAGGTTAATCAAGGCCCTCAAAATCTTTTATAGCCGTCATGACAATGTTGATGGTAAATGAGAGTCGCTGTTTCCAAATTTTTCTTTGGTACATTTGACGTCCAATAGTTCCTTGTTAAGAATGAACTGATCACAGAAATATTGGACGTCAAAAATAGTATAATGTTTAAAAAAGGTGACATTAGGCACGAAACGATTCATTGTAGCCTTACTAGGGAAACACGGTTAGAGTTATGATAATTTTAGAAATTATACTGTCTTAAAAATTATCTGTCGGTCTAATGCTTTACCAATACCAATGTTGCTGTTTCAACTTTGTTCAATAAAAGTCTCCGGACATTTATATGCACGGAATTTGACCGTACACATCTGGCTTCATTGGGATTGTGCACTGTTGTCGTTAAACAATAGATTTTGATATGAAATGTAACTATGACATTCTTAAGAGAAGTATTTTTGAAAGGCATAAAAAAAACTTTTACATCTATTTAAGACCAGTTAGTATTTTAAATGTGAATAAAAATCTTTTCGTTTTCTAAAATAAGCTATGGTAGAACTTATTCCCAGTTCGAGGACTTTCTACAGCGAATCTAGCTTATTACATGTAAACTGTTGACTCGGGGATATTGCAAACCTAGGCTAATCAACAAGCCCCTTAATTTTTTTTGGCCGTCATTACAATATTGTAGAAAAGTATGAAGTCGCTGTGTCCAAATTCATACTAGATATATTGAAAATATTTCATTCCCCATGATTCCAAATGCAAGTTTCTTTCACACTCAGTTTGATTTTGCATTTAACTGTGCAGCTTTCTAGATAGGAGGTGCTTACCCTTCCGAAACACCTGTCTAACTTTCTTGATGGAAGTCTACGTGTGGTGCTTGATAGGTCAGTTTTAAATTTTTTACTTTCAATTGTTGGGGGGGGCATTGTGTTTTAGGCACAGACTGGTTTGTTTGTGTTTTTATTTTAATTACTTTTAGAAAATAACAATTGTTTGAATTTTCTAAATTAAATCTTCAAAATTCCATAGTATGACAAAATGTAAAGTTATGATTTAGAAAAAAAAAAAAAAAAAAAAAAAAAAAGGAACACTTTGCCTGCCGTTCCTAACGCCTTAATTACGTGATTTACAGAAAACATACTGTTAACATTGTATTTCACATAATGTTTGCTTATCAAGCTTTTGCTTTAAGTATACTTCTTCCTCATATTTCTCCGGAAGAACATTTTTCGGCGTCTTAAGCATATTGTTCTGTTTATAAAAGTAAAAAACTTATACCGCTTAATTAGATGAAGCAATAGAATCTGTTATCGGAAATAATGTTTTATTGCCAATTTATATTTTGCTCTAAAGAGTCATCATATCTAATTGATGTTTTAAGTGGAGAAAAAATACGAGGAAGTTTAGACTTGGGAGAGTCTGTCATGTTAATCATACAAAAAAAAAAAAAAAAAAAAAAAAGAATTTGTTAAATGATGAAAAGGGTAAAAAAAAAGAGTAATGTTTGATAATGGTAGTGTTGTAAATATGTACTGCGTTACATTTGAAGTTTTACTATCGGAGATATTCTAAGAAGCTTTTTAATTGAAAAAAAAAGAAAGAAAGAAAAGAACGCAAAAGTAAACAAATAGTATATAAAGACTACAAACATGTAGATTAGGATTAAATGGGGAACTTTAGAATTTCTAAACAGTTTTGTATAAAAATCTTATAAAAGTTATTCAAATTTGTCAAAGAGAAATAAAACTAAATCTTTTAAGTCAAAATGTGTCTTTTATGTGTGTCATACAAATAATGTTGAAGAAAAAAAGCACAAATAAAATTTTAACGTATTGCTTATAAAGAAAACCGAAAAAAAGTTCAGTAAAGGAGTTTTGCGTTTCTTTCTTGTAAAGCTGCATTAAGCTTTTCTTTTTTCTTAATTTTTTTCTAAAATATTTTTTTTTTAAAAAAAATATAATTTCTAATCATGATTCATGAGATTCATTTCCTAGAATTTCATTCCTGATAGCTGTAAAAAACGGAATCCTTTAACGAGTTGGTCAACGTTTAGCGATGATTAGTATAAGCTTGGAGCATGCGCATGGATGTACGGGGACTCCAAGTGAAACCAGACAAATTGTATTAATTGTCCGACAGGAGTATTCAAATGCATCCACAATGGTGTTAACACATATATCCCTTAAAAAGTCACACATGACAAATTTAATGAAATTCTGTGTTTAGTTTATCGCATTTCACCGTGTTAGTTGTGTTTAAATGACCAGGTTCAAAAATTAGATCCCACAGACTACATCTCGCTGCCACTTCTATATTTATTCGAGCCTTTATTGTAAAACCAAATGTAGCATTGTTCATTAGGATTATCATAAATCAGATGAGCACCGTTTTATTTTTTTCCTGAGAAGACTTAATGCAACTTTAAATCGAGGCATTTAGATATTAAATTATGTATAAGGACATAAAATTAATGATAACCTACACCTTTAATACCGAAAAAATCTTTAACGAAGGTTTCTTTTGAAATTTATATGCGGCCAAGAGTCTGAAAAATATTTTATGTACTAAAGCCGTTGTTATGATTTTTACCAAATGTCTCTAAATATCTACAAAATCCTAAATACAAACAGCAAGTGTCTAGTCTCTAATTCGCAAATACAAACTGAGCGACAGTGCTATTTTTTTGAGATTTTTTTTTGAAAAAAACTACACTTATGTTAACTATTAAAAATAGTGATGTAAAATTTCTACGCTAAAGTCAACAGTATATTTCTCATATTTATTTATAGTCCGGGAAAAACAAAGATTAATTTTTCAAATTATCAATAAAATCATCTACTCTGTCCCATGACCGGATTAATTATTAATTAATTTTACGAATTAGTCAAGAATCTTTGATTTATATGACCAAAGAGGGTCAGTCTTGAATTATATACAAAACGAGATTGCTCATAGAATACCGACAGCATTTGTTAATATTCTGACATTATTCGTCACCTTTTCACCCGGTCCTACTTCCTAGTGGAGGTGCATGTGTTAAACATAATTTGTCAATTTATTTGGGACTGTATTTTGTATTTTTGTGTCTGATCTAAGTTGATGCTTAAATAACGTTTGTGAGTGCCTTTTAATCTCTATAATCGCACTTTTAAGTCTTTATCTTAAAATTATTTAATTTCAGGCGACAATAGTGTTAGTATAGAAAGACATATAGAAACAAAGTAAGAAATTTATACCCTCCAAATAAAATCACTCTGAAAAATATTAGTAAGTACCAGGCTCCAGTTTCAAAATCATTCACTCAATTGAGTGTACACACAACTCAAATATTCCCAAATTTTTCCTTATCTATAGTTTAAGCATATTCAGCATATGAAAAATTTTAACTTTTATAAGAAAATGTTTTGTTTTGTTCAACAAACCTACACTAAACAATTTGAATATATTACATTAGATTTTTAAAACTTTAACTGTGTAAATTAAACTTATGAAATAAACATTGAAATATTCTCTTATTTGAGTTGATTGTATGCTCAGTTGAGTAAATAATTGTGAAAGTGTAAACTGTGTCAAAAACCACAGTTATGATTATAACCACAAAACCTTCCTTCAATAAATAACTTAATAAAGTTCTTGTTATCCATTCGTTTAATGTTCTTTATGTCCAATTTATTCGCATCTATCCACATTTTTTCAACCGTTGCTCTCTAGACATTTACTTAAAATATTTTATTGAACGGAATAAGATTAAAACAAAAAAAATTGTTTGAAGGAACAACAAAGAAACGGCTTAGGTTATTGGTGATAAAATATATAACAAAAATACCTTATGAATTTTGGTGTGCCGTATGTGCAAATTTCGGAAAATATTTCCTAATAAGTGACACTAGGGGCCGAAAAATTGAAACGAAACAGTTGAAAATTTAAAAAAATTGAATGTTCTAAAATTATATGAATCCTAATCAAGCTAGGGAATGTTTTGCATGAAGGAACAAACCCTACATCTAAACATGTTTTTAAATTAAGGCGGCTGAAATAATGCTACAATGTACACGAAAATAAGTTTGAGAAAAATTGAAAAAAAGTTATTTATTAATAAGTAATTTTTTAGCCGTCTTAATTTTTGTAATTTATTTAAAACTAAGGATTGTTCCCTCATGCAAAGCAATTCCTTAGCTGGATTTGGATTTATATAATTTTGGAATTTTAGATTTAATTTTTTCAACTATTTGTCTTATGTTTTTATCTATCGAACTCTTCGGCCCCTAGTGTCACTGATGAGGAATGATTTTCCGAATGGTGCACATATGACACATTAAAATTTAGCAGGTATTTGTGTAATATATTTACTACCCTTGAGCGGGTACCGGTGATGGTGGAGTAAAACACTACCGAAGGATATCCATAACTCAGTCGGCAGTACTTTGTGGTGTCAGAAAACGTACCATTTAGCAAAATTTTCAGCAGTCTGAATTTTTGACATTTATTTAAAAATAAGGATTGTTCCCTCATGCAAAGCAATTCTTTAGCTGGATTTGGATTTATATCATTTTGGAACTTTAGATTGGTTTTTTTTTTCAACTATTTGTCTTATGATTTTTATCTATCAAACTTTTCGGCCCCTAGTGTCACTGATGAGGAATGATTTTCCGAATTGTGCACATATGACACATCAAAATTTAGCATGTATTTGTGTTGGTTCAACTGTACCACCGTACTACCGTAAGACCGTAAAATGTTAATTTAATTTATTAAGATGTTATCAATGCTATTTTGAACATAAATTATGTATATAATGATGGCACTTTAGGAATCCAAAACTATAAAGAAACAAGATCAATATGTTCAAAGGATGTACTAAGTTCAATCAATATAACTGTGTCAGAAAACACGGGATACAAATAAATGAACGCCTTATCATAAAACAGCAACATTGGTAAAACTTTTGATATTAGAGTACAGAAGCTTCATGATATTGTACTGGATGAGTGATTTCTTTGACGTCCATAACATTATTCCATATCCTGTAAGTAACACAACATGTACTGTTAACAGTAATTTATTTGCTACAAAAACTTTTCTCTTTACATATGTTTAATTTGTCGCAAATATTTCTTTATCACTTAAAAGAAAAATCTAGAAGGTTTGCAGGTATCTTAATTCTCAAAGCGTGCATTGAAGATTACTTCACGGAATTTCCATGGAATAAATCGAATGGAAAAATCGTGATGAGGCATTTATATAAAGTAAAGCGAATATTATTTTTTCTCTTGAACGAAACCCCAGAAAATTGCTCATATACGTATTGACTTCATTTCACTCCGATTTGAATAACAAAAAAGTAATTTTAATCCTTTTTTTCTCCTTCCATACTTTTATGGCTTATGTGTAAAAGCTAGCTGTAAAATTGTGTTTTAAATTTACTTACATAAGCCTTTTAAAAATCAAAAAAGCAAAAGTTTTTATAAAATAGAACGGCGCAAAAAACTCGAAAATGAATTAAATCGATGATAAAGTTTCAATGATCATTTTTCATTCTAGAATTTTAAAATGCTAATTTCAAAACTTATTACTAAATGATAAAAAAAACGTCTTTGTTCTTTGAAGTGAAATTTTTTTTTTTCAAATTTAAATTTGAGGCATATGGACAATATTGTAATAATTCATATAAGGATACTGTTTTAAATTTCAGCTGATGCGATCTAATTTCTACTGGAGGGTTCTCAACTAAATCATTATTTTACAGGCAAGGGATATTTTTGGAACAATTTAGGCTAGATAATGAATGCAATTAGGAAAACTATTACGCTTTTATACTAAAAAGTTAAGGAATATTGCTTGAATCCTTTTTACAGTGGCACTACAGTTTAAACAATTAAATATCAGGAAAGGCTTTCGTATTAAATGGTAAATTTTGGAATTGCATTTAACTTAAATAATACTTTCCTTTTTTATTAATTTAGTTTATCGTATAGTTAAAAAAATGTCAATAAAATGTTATTCAATCGTATTTTTATAGTTAATGTGATTTATATAATTGTTTTGAAAGGTTTTTTTTTTTATTTATGTCCTACGGATAATTAATATATTACCAGTATATCTAATTAAATCTCAATCTGAGTATGATTTAGTTTCCATAAACATCTATTTAATAAGATTAAAACGATATTTTTGAACTGAAACAAGCTTGAAACCTTATTACATTTTTTTATAATCCAGGAATTTCAGGAAGTTACGGAAGCGTATTAGGCTCACCTGCGAAAATGTTTTTCTCGAGAGTGAAAATATTTTATCTGGCGGCCGCCATTTAATTATCTGGCGGCCGCCACTTAATTATCTGGCGGCCGCCACATATTTATCTGGCGGCCGCCATTTAATTATCTGGCGGCCGCCACATATTTATCTGGCGGCCGCCATTTAATTATCTGGCGGCCGCCACTTAATTATCTGGCGGCCGCCAGATCATTATTTTGATGGCCGCCATATTATTAATTTGATCTAGCCTTCTGTCTCTGATTTGGTGCCATGGAAGTGGCTATAATATTGTTTCACAGTCTCGGGCTTTCTCATCAGGAATGTTACAATATCTTCAGAATTATATGCTTCGTACGACAGCTTGTTAGTGCCATTTTATACACTAGAAAAAAAATTGCTATCTCGTTTAAACGAGATACTAACTCGTTTAAACAAGATAATTATCTCGTTTAAACAAGATACTTTCTCGTTTAAACAAGATAATTATCTCGTTTAAACAAGATACTTGCTGGTTTAAACAAGATAATTTTCTCGTTTAAACGAGTTAATACTTCATTGTAATTCTGGTAATTTCTGACGAAAGCAGTGATAGATAAGAGCAGTATTAGTACCTGGCTATTTATAGCTGGGGCTGGCTACTTGTAGAAGAAAAGTTAGCTACTAGTAGCCAGTTACTTGATGATTAAAAATACAAAACTAGCAATTATTTCTAGTAACAAAATTTAGTTTTTATTTACTTATAGAAACAAACAAATGTTTACAGTGTGAAGTTTGGTTTTAATCACGGCTTTCGCGGATATCACTTCCGCATTCGTTTTCGTGTACCAGTACATCATGATTTTAATAAATCACCCACTTTTTGTAATAATTAAAAACGTTATTCAATTCTGCTCAGATGATGCCAAATATTCTAACATTTAAGTCTTCATACGCACATATACGCACATATATACGCTTACGCAATCCGATTAAAGTATAGATTTTTATAATATTTCAAATTAAGTACGAGTAGCTGAATATTTATTCCAAAAATATTCAGTATTTATTTATATCATGATCAATAATATTTTATTTTGTGTACATTGATATCAAATATCAGCCATAAAAGCTTTAATACGCACATATACGCTTAACGATTCGACAGGGGAGGGTTACATTTAGGTATAGATTTCTATGGGTTCCTTTTTTCGGCTTGAATTTCTTTTTTCTTACATATATTTACATTCATATATTTGTCCTGTATCTGACAAACATTACTATGAATAGAAAAGCAAAACAAACTGAGTTGTAACTGTGGCAAGCACAATGACTAAAGTCTTCCACCACCCAAAATTTTGACCCCCTTTAGTTTGCACAATAAGACTGGTTGGTTAAAATGTTGTGAAATGTCAAGTCAGCAAATTTTCAGCTATATGTTTTTAAGAATATCCTTATGACAGTTTATGTTTGTGTTATTCATGTAAAATGTACATGTAAAAATTAAAGTAAGTACAATTGCATGTAAGTGTGTGGTGTGCATTTGTGTTGCCTGGTCTGTTGTGTACTAGCACAAACTCGCGGTGTCTTTTTGGTAAGGTGCTGGCTCACCGAGTCAGTATGCCGCAGACAAGTAAACCATTCCCTCAGTTCAATATCCTGGCAACAGGTGAACTGGTCTAAATTTCAAATTTCAAAGTCATTTGTATGACCCAGCCACACTTCGAACCCATGACTGTCGAGGCAGACAGTCTACCAATGAGCCACAGAGGTGGTACTCGCTCTTAAGGCAGACCCTCTACAACTAAGCCCCCAAGACAGTAACAACAATGAATGAATATGTAGTCTTATTCTGGTGCACGACGTTTCATCGAATGGACATTTCGTCGAATGGACTTTTCGTCGAACTGACACTTGATAGAATGCGACATTCTATCGAAAATTCACTTATAGTACGACATTTCGTTGAATTTTTTTTCAATCCCTTTAAATATCATATTTTTATTCAATAGGTCTAGAAATGTTCCGAGCATGAACATATCATAAAAATGGTTATTCATTTGAAAAAAATCAGTTTTTCCAAAAGTGACACAATACACAAATATTTTAAACTGTATCACAAATTATTAGTTTAACTTCTAAATTCTTTTATTAATTGGTCTAAAGTGCGTGTGTACACTTGTTGATCACAGTTTCTCCAAATGCCTAGACTTTAATCTCTCTTGGGGAGATCCTAATTCATTATAACTTGTAAGTTTGCTTTTAAAAGTCTATGGTTTTCTCTGGAAACTACAGGTTACACCAGCTTCCAAAACTGACTGAATCAATATAAGTTAAAATATCGTGACTGGGGTGATATAAATTTAAAACGGTATTTATGAACTCTTTTACAGTTCTTATTGATCTCTCTAAAAGTTGATTTTATCATTCCAGTGATTTAAACGATTCGAAAAATTGCTAATTGGGTGTAATTTTTGAATTAGTTAATTTTTTGAAAAATTTTCAGTGTACTCTAGTTACTACATACACATTAGATACTTATAACTGAAATGTCGCTGGATATTTCTGATTAAGTATTTTGGCATCTCTAAGCTTGAGAAAACTTGGAAAGTTTTGTACCTATTGCACTTTGAAAAAAATTTTGGACATATCTCCAGGTGAGGCTTAAGGTCCATGGGCCTCTTTTGATTTTCTGAAATAAATATTATGTTGTCTCGGTTTTCTGAACATATGCAAAAAAGGTCTGTTATTTCAACTCTTATCTGAAAAACCCCGATTTTCACCAAGCAATAGTAAGACCAAATTTGTGGTGAATACTCTTGGTTAGTCATCAAATATCCGAGATAGCCACAGATACTTAAATAACATCAAATAAACAATAATTACATATTATTTTTAATCAATAAAAGCTAACTAGAAATAATTGCTACTTTTGTATTTTTAATCATCGTTCAACTGGATACTAGTAGCTAACTTTTCTTCTACAAGTAACCAGCTTCAGCTATATGTGGTCAGTTACTACTACTGCTTTTAACTATCACTGCTTTCGTCAATATGCCAGAATAAAAATGAAATATTAACTCGTTTAAACGACTAAGTATCTTGTCTAAACGATATAATTGTCTTGTTTAAACGAGATAGTTATCTTGTTTAAACGAGTTAGTAATTTTTTCTAGTGTATAAAATGGCACTTACAAGCTTTCGTAGCTTCGGCAATACTGACCGACATGTTATAATCCGGTAGATAAATAAGTGGCGGCCGCCAGATAATTAAATGGCGGCCGCCAGATAAATATGTGGCGGCCGCCAGATAATTAAGTGGCGGCCGCCAGATAAATAAGTGGCGGCCGCCAGATAATAAAATGGCGGCCGCCAGATAAAATATTTTCACTCTCGAGAAAAATATTTTCGCAGGTGATATTAAGTGGCGGCCGCCAGATAAATAAATGGCGGCCGCCAGATAAAATATTTTCACTCTCTAGAAAAATATTTTCGCAGGTGAGCCTAATACGCTTCCGTAGGAAGTGAATCTAAAAATCTATATTTATTGCTAAATCAGAATTATAATTTTAATTCAGAAAAAATAATTGATTTAGTAGAAACACAACTATGTGGGTGAACAAAACAGCTTATCATCTAAATTTTGCCCGGATATGTTCATCTTAAGTACGTTTTGAAGTTAATTCTCACTACCTAAAATTGCATTATATGATAACTTTTACAACGGGTTTTTATGTTTAATTCTATATGGCAATCAATGAATTTGAACAAAAACACCAGATATTTAATAGGCACATGATAGTAGCAACAAGGTTGTTTACATCCGTGAACTTCCCGGGAGTAGTAGCCCACTAGTGGATCAGGGGCCGTAACTCGATAGTGTTATCGGCCCATTATGTAACTGTAGTGAGTTTCAATAGCTAAAAACAGGGATTTAAATCGCTTTATAATAGTTTTTTGCGTTGGAATGTTTTCACTAGTGTGTTTGTTTCTTTCGAAAAAAAAGAGGAAAATATTCGCCCTTTCTAAATTTTCAAAAAGTATTGAGCAATTCATAATTTCAACATTTTGTTAAAAACAATGGAGAAAAAACAGAAATTCTCGATTCGAGGATATACACTCTCTCTCTTACACTGAGTAATATAAGACCAAGTAATAATATACAACTTTACCAAGCGATTGTGAGTGGTAACTGCATATAAAGGTACCTTAAAACATATCAAAGAATGAATCAAAACTGAATAACACTAGTGACGGCATTAGTAATTAACAGGTATTCCATTAGATTTTTTTCTGCACTCAAAACACACTAAATCCATCCTTTGTCCTTTTTAATACAAATTAACATTCAATTAACATTTCCTGGAAATGTTTTATGACAAAAATATTTTTCCATTAGAATACAATATTAAAAATTGTAATTACACAATGAACAGAAATACATATACATTTTTCTTTACTTTAATAATGTGCAGTGGTTATGTGTTTAAGTTACATTTATGATGTAATAAAATTAAAACAAAAACATACCGGTCCTTGTTCAAATCACAATCCCTAAAAACAAAGTAAAAACTTTTAAAACTAGCATCTTTAATTATACATGTAAATGAAAACAAACTGGGATTTAACATAATATTTAAGCTTGATCCTTGAATTGTCGGTTTGACCCCGTAAAGTACATATTTCATACACATTAGTGAATACTAGATTTAAACTAATTTATTGAAATTATTTTATAAATTTAAACAAGTCTTTACAAAGCCGAGAAAATTTTTAAAACCACATTGAAACAAGATTCAGTTATGTTATAAGAAAGATGTTACAAAAGAACCAACTAAAACATGTTCTTTTTTCAGTAAACCCAACTCATTTTATAACAAAATAATTCAAGAAATGTTACAAAATAAAGAAAAGATAGGTAGAGGTAGATAGTTTCAAGTAATAAAACTGATCGTATTTTTAATGTTATTTTGAACGATATATATGTTAAACAAATACCAGTTAAATTTTGATGTGCCAGATGTGCACATTTCGGAAATTAATTCCTCATTAGTGACACTAAGACCGAAAAGTTTGATACATAAAAAATATGTAAGCCAAACAGTTGAAAATAATGAATCTAAAGTTTCAAAATTATATAAATCCAAATCCAGCTAAGGAATGCTTTGCATGAGGGAACAAACCTTAGTTTTAAATAAATCTCAAATTTTAGACGACTGAAAATTTTGCTAAATGGTACATTTTTTGACAGCACAAAGTACTGCCTACTGAGTTATGGATACCCTCGGGGAGTTTTACCGAATATTGAATTCGATAGTTAGCATTTCGGACAACTTTTCAATATCATTCATAAAACGTGATAAAAGTTTTTGTTATTATGAAATATTCAACTTTCTCTTAATCATAATTTTTTTTCTACAATTTTATTACTATGTTTATTCGGTCATTACTCTTGCTTTGAGATCGTGGGTTTCAAAAAGTTCTTTTTCTATTGGGTTTAAACTGCAATAGAAAAAATATAAATGGCAATAAATAATTAGATTGATTTTTAATCTTTCGTTGACGAAGTTCGTTGACATTAAGAAAACATAATAACATGATGTTTTTAGAATGTGACAGCATGAAGGAGTAACTTTTTAGCTAACCATTAAAGTTACAGTTTTAGAAACACTGAAAATTATAAGGATATGAAATATTCATGAAAGTTTAAAAACATGATGTTAACAACTGTTCCCAGGCAAACATCGTGTTTTTTAAATAATATATACGTTTTTCTACATTTTTATTACAAAAATTGTGTTTATTCCAATGTTACGTTTGGTTGATTCTTATAAGTTACAATTTTTTTCTCTATTCATGAAATTAATACTGTAACAAATAAAAAGATGAAATTGATTGCTATATTTTTAGTTTATTCTTTTGTTGCTGAGGTTCGTTGACATCGAAATCAAAGAATCATTTCATCAAGATTTCTTTCAGAATGTGACAGTATCAAGAAGTTGGATTTCGCCATCAAGCTTGATTTGCTTTACTAAAATTTCTAGTATTTATAAGGATGCAGTTTCTTGAAATAACGAGAAAAAGGGTTTATTATTTAAATCATTTTGAAAAACGGATCACACATAAAAGTTTTCAATAAAGACCATCTTTAAATGCAAAAAAACCTGGCAGGTTCTTAAGTTGTATCATTAATATTGTTTCCTCAAAACAGATGGTTGCGAGAAATATGATTGAGGATGCTAACTTTTTATTATGAAAAAACGCAATTGATCATTATCTATTTTTGCCAGTTATTTAAAGCGCGCTCTCACAGGTTACAGTGACTATAACGGCCTAGGTTCCAACCAAGCTTGTCTGTGCACTTTCTGATTTAAGAAAGTTTGGCAGTTCGTTTATCGGGGCTCGGTTGGTTATTCCAGGCACTCTGTTTTTCTCCATAAATGACCTCCTCGGTGTAAGTAAAAGAACTTGGACTGGGATGTCATACTCAAATAAACTCAACTCTAAAATTAATTTTTTCAGTATTTAGGCCTTTCTTTTAACAGTCAGCCAACATGATATACAAACAGATAAGGACTCTTCTTGAGGTATTACCACAATCCACAACTCCCACAAACCTTCCCAGAGAATTACCGCAATCCACAACACCCATACATCTTCCTTAATTATTACCGCAATCCACAACCCCCACAAACCTTCCTGAAGTATTACAACAATCCACAACCCCCACAAACCTTCCTATAGTATAACCGCAATCCACAACACCCACTGAAGTATTACCGCATTTATTTTGATTCGATAAAATTACTCAATTTATATTTTTCATGAATTTATAATAATTTTTATTTGTGTAATACGATCCAGAAATGTCGTACTATGATGAATATTTTTTCAGAAAAATTAAAATCATATCTCTTAAAGATTACTTGGTTTTAGACTTCTAGAATTTTGTTTACGTGGACTTTTCTATATAAATCACAAAATGTGATGAAAATAATCATGTGTTAATGTAATTTTTTTATTTTACTTTTTTAACTAAGCTTTTTTCATTTATATATATATATTTTTTTTACAAATATTAAAGAGTTGAATTGATAAAACAAAATAAAAACATCAAGTAGGCTGAATGACGTATGATTTGTTTTTGTTTTTCTTTGGTAGTTTCACCGTCAAAGTAATCACTCATCTATTTCTTTCAGGTTCTTTGTTTTATCAAGCCGCTCCCATATTAGTATTATGTGATCCAGGTCACAATAAAGTCATATAATACAAAAATTCTCAAGTAGAAAAAGTCTTACAATACCCTATGTCAACCAGCAATCACGCCTGTTTACCTCTCATGAAATCTCATTATGTCGTAACTTGAGATAAATCTGGTGTTAAACAACCTTGTTTGCCCAATGTGTCTTCTACTAGTTCTTTTAGATCACAAAATGGAAATTCGTTACTAGCTTGACATGAGCTGATTACCCTTCTAAAGTACCCGGGCTCAGTTCCTTAAGTCAACGAGTGTAACTGAATTGGCCAGTTTTCAAAGTTTTTTCTATTTGTCTTTTTTTTTCTTTTTGTCGTTTTTCGTTTTGCTTTTGGTTTTGATTGTGATTTGGACATGGACTAGTATTATGACTCTTATTTTAATAGCGTTCTTATTCCGTCTTTAATGCTTTCGCAACTTTTTGTGATTAAGGTTAAAAATAAAAGTGTAAAAAATCAAAACAACATTTATAATTTCTTAAAAACTAAAAAAAATCATTTTTTATTTAGTACAAGGAAATTTTGTTAACATCTGGTGTAAAAGCATGATTTTGACTAAATTAGATTTACTTAGTGGTAAAAATATGCAAAAATTCGCATATATATATATATATATATATATATATATATATATATATATATATACATGTATATATATATATATATATAATATATATGATGATGATGTAAAATACATTTCCTTATTTGGTGTTTTGTTTTGGAAATATTGTGAAATCGTTACACAGAACAGATGTACTATAAACATGTTTGAATTTTATCAAAGGGAACTAATAAATTTCTCTCAAATTCTTTTAAAGATTAATGACGTCGGAACCAAGGTCTTCAACAGGATCATTTTATCACTAAATTAATAACTTTTGATTTCCTTTTTTTCTATTTTGATTTCGTATTTTTAAAAGGAAATAAAAACAGAATGATGTTGAAGAAGATAGGCTTCGTAGTTAAAATTAATTTATTTTAGAATAAATTCAATCTCATGATAAATAATCCCTAAAGTAATAATAAGTTTCGTAGTTTTAGCTTATTCAAATATTGGTTTCCATCAAAACAAAAAATAATTTTCTTTATTGATTTAAGCATGGAACATTTCAATCAACACAAAGAATTTATATGAAGGGATTGTACTTAAATCAAATTTCATTTTAATCATTTAAAATAAGCGCTACCAAAAAACCAGACTTTATTATGTTTTGTGATCTGTTTTATTTTATTTCTTTTTCAGTTTATTTCTATTTTTAATGATTAAACAAAGAAAAATTATTAAAAGAAAAATCAAATTTGGTTAAAATCATTTAAAATAAGCGCTACCAAAAACCAGACTTTATTATGTTTTGTGATCTGTTTTATCTTATTTCTTTTTTAGGTTATTTCTGTTTTTAATGATTAAACAAAAGAAATTCTTAAAAGAAGAAATAAAAGTAAATTGTAACTAAAAAAGTCCTTGACAACAAACATTGTAACCATAAAATTTTTTATTGATAATCATTGATAATAAAATTTAAAACTAACGTTTGTTTTCTCATGCAATGCATCCTTACCTGATTTTGGATTCAAATAATTTGGGAACTTTAGATTCATTAATTTTAATTGTTTGGCTTATGTTTTTATCTATAAAACTTTTCGGCCCCTAGCATCATTGTTGAAGAATGATTTTCCAAAATGTGCACAACTGTCACATCAAAGTTTAACGAGTATTTTTGTTATATATTTACAAACAGAGTCAAACAGTTAATGAATCCAAAGTTCCAAAATGAATACAAACCCATCTAAGGAATGTTATGAATGAGGGAACAAACCTTAGTGGATTTATTTGTTTTTGATAAGTTCAAATAAGTTCAAATTCATAGAATGATTCATGGTCTAAAAAATGTTTAATAGAAACAATCCTAACATGGAATCATTTTACATAGTTCGTACAATTTGTTTATAAGACAAACAAAATGAATATTTTTCAATAACTATTTGATATCCTATTTCATAACTAACAGAAAGTTAAAAAAAAGTTTTTATCGTAAAATATGCACTTGACAATATCCGAAGCAACCGAGAACAGGTTGCAACCAACGATTGAATTAAAAAGCAAGATACATTTACAATGTATTTTTATTTATTTTTTTTTAAATTAAATACACAGTACACAATAAACATATCTCATCAATATTATTTTATAACCAATTCCTACCTTTCACTAATCCATACACTCTGCCTATATTGCATCTATTAATTATAATAATATTTCGTATATGTAGTTTTTAACCCAATAATAATTTGGATTTCTGATAAGGATGCATTATTAAAATATATGAAAGATATATTAGAACTACAACTGTAGTAAGAACATACATAAGGAACTATTAACTATTTACCAATATACCATACAAATACTCTATATCGCATATGCCTTTTTGAAAAATATACCATCCTTTTACAGACATTGATATAATAGGTTTGTTGATATCTACATAAACAAACACACACACAGACACCTATAAGACAGATAATGTTGATTAACATGTACACACACATATATATAAACACACACACACCTATACGATAGATAATGGTGATCAACACATACACATACACACACACACACACACACACACATATATTTATAAACAATGTTGAAGTATTTATTCATAATACCACATCCAACTACATTTTTTTTTAATTTTCTAAAGATGATTTTTTTCTTTGCTATTTGTTTTCCAAAAAATAATATCTTTTTAATATCTTCTTTAAATAAACTTATTGCATTTTTTAAAATTTTGTTGATATTATTCTATATTAAATTCACAAATACGATTCTTTATTATTGAATGACTAATATAACATTGTACATGTACATGTATTTTTGACATATATTGATATTGCTACCACTAGAGATAAAACTTGCAATTCTTTTGAATGAATCGTTGACTTTATGGAATAAGTTTGTTTTTAAAATCGTTTTCTACTGAAAGATAGAAAATTGCTTGCACTACTGATAACTCAGTAGGCAGTACTTTGTGCTGTCAGAAAATGTACCATTTAGCAAACTTTTCAGCCGTTTTCAATTTTGAAATTTATTTAAAACTAAGGTCTGTTCCCTCATGCAAAGCATTCCTTAGCTGAATTTGGATTTATATAATTTTGGAACTTTACATTCATTATTTTCAACTATTTGTCTTATGTTTTATCTATCAAACTTTTCGATCTTAGTGTCACTGATGAGGAATGAATTTCCGAAATGGGCACATCTGGCACATCAAAATTTAACTGGTATTTTTGTTATATATTTGCATGTATTTAAAGAAGAGATCTTATAACAATTTAGAATTAGCATTGTTTAAAGTATACATTTTTTGATATCGTAATAACAAAAATAGTTAAATGGGATTTTCAATCAAGTCATTTAAAAATTTTGTCCAAACAAAACTCGACAGTTCTGATTGGTATTCTGAATTATTTTATTTGCAACACAAAAAATTTTACATTCGTAAAGATTTCCAAGTCACAGTTTTTTTACAATGCAATATCATATTTTTAAAACCCTTATGATAACCATACATGTACGAAAATAGGAAAAGAGAGATGCTAACAATACTAGTCCACAATACAAAAATGTTTAATTTTTCAGAATGTAGCACGTTAACTCGTACTTTTGCTAGTACACTCTGCAAACGAAAGTAACACTCATTTAGTAGAGTGGTCGCTTCGTATGTGGAAGGTCGGGTTTCGAACCAAGACTGGGTCTGTCCAAAACTTGAAAATTAGTACTGACTGTTCTTTCGCCAAGCACTTGGCAATTAGAAATAAAAGTCATAGGTTCTTAGGAAGGAGACCTTAAAAATTAATATTGATGACCCGTGTCACGGCAGGCGTAGCATGTTAAGGAAACCCTCCCGTCTTATTGTTATAAGCACACTGCATATGTCAAAATTTCTACCAATTCACCTAAAGTTTATAAAGTCTCAATATAAGTTAAATTTTCTTCACTGGGACCTAGAACCCCAATTCAAACATTTAATCAATCTATAAACGAAAGTGTGATTCGATTCCGTATAACCGTAAAAACATTTGCCACTTTTTCCTGTTTAATTCAATTTGCTAAGGAGATACGTTTTGTAGATAAATTGCTGCTGGAGGATAGTCAACAATAAGAATTAGTCACTTCAGTTCAAGAAAATCTTGTTAATCTGTCAGAAAGTAATGTATATTCTTGTATCACATAAACGCCATCAAAAAGCATATCTAAACGATTCTGTCAAAGTATTTCTAAGCTTAAATGATTGTGTCCAGACAACAGACCGTAGTAGTCTTGTTTGGATATTGTTTGCTCGATATGATAAATGCAACAGGATAAACAGATTTCGATTTTTATCATATCGAAAAATATGAAAAATTTGATAACATTAAATTGACCCAGACATGAAGTTGACAAATAAGTCAATAATGCTATAAATCTCTCGAATGTTTTTTTGCTTAAATCTTACATATTGAAATTAGTAATGTTTTTTTATTAAAACAATGAAAAAACTTCTTTTTATCTTCAAACGTTTACAATTTTCCGTTTATTTTTAGAGACGTCCTTCATATTTGTCAATATGACATTTTCAAAAGAGATGGCATGGGTTTGGATTTACTGCGTTTTACGCCCCAGTGAAGAATTTTGTTTCTTTTATTGAGGTGGTCAGCTGTTCAGAGATGGTGGAGGAAACTAGAGCGCCCAACGAAAACCTCAGAACTTTGGCAAGCTTACTGACAACTTTTTCACGAAATATACACGGGTAAGATACTAACATAACGTTAAGGAGAGACGTCGTGTTCAAAAGAGGATGGAAATTTGAAACTTAAACGTATATTTTTGTCAAGGAAACGAAATAATGGAAAACCAATCAAGACTGAAAAAATTGAGATGAGTGATTTTTAGAATCTCGGTTTGAATTATATCATGAACAAAATACAATCCAGTTG
The DNA here is from genome assembly GCA_029721355.1 of Tegillarca granosa. Lineage (NCBI taxonomy): Eukaryota > Metazoa > Mollusca > Bivalvia > Arcoida > Arcidae > Tegillarca > Tegillarca granosa. The sequence continues at coordinate 37,701,650 of CM056603.1, forward strand.
CTTTGCTGTAGTTTTATTTAGGGACTCCAAACTGTTAAAATTTGTATTTTTAATTTATCTTCTCTTGTAAAGTAGAGGGCATACTGGTCATGTTATATTTTAAATATGGTTACTCTGAACTCCTAAAAATATATCATTTTAAGTTCAGACATTAAGGGCGCTCAAACATCCCACTTACTTTACAACACTGACTTATAATAACGCCAAAAAAAAAAAAAAAAAAAAAAAAAAAAAAAAAAAAAAAAAAAAAACCAAACAAACAAAGAACCAACAATCCTTGTTGAATTTTTGAATATAAGGAACACACACACACACACACACACACACACACACACACACACACACACACACTATACTGCAGATATTTTAACTTTTAAATGATAGGTAAAGTTAGTTTAAGATATGCTTGCTGAACATATCAGCTAAATTATCTGTAAAGGTACATCATCGAAAGGGACATTGTTCGATATAATTCAAATCTCGGTTAAATAAAGGTAATTTTCCGAGACAGTTCACTACTCTCTTTGATGAAACTAATTTCGAGTTTGTGACTAATCTCGCAACTAAGCAACAAATAAGCCGCATATTGTTTTTATCGAAGTCTGATTGGGCGGATGATCTAGAGGGCACAGGTTTGAATTCCATCCGTGACAGTTTGTTAGTGTCGGACACTCCGGTTTCCTTCTTTATTATCCATGAGATGCCGGCCTCGATATAATTTAAAAAATAAAAATAAAACGCTAAACGCGTAAAAAAATTATTGTGTGTGTGTGTGTGTGTGTGTGTGTGTGTGTGTCTTGGTCATTGTTTTGTTAATATTTTAAAATTATATTCACAAGTTTGTATTACTGAACCTCTGTCTTTGGTTAAAATAACAACAAAAAAAAAAAAAAAAAAAAAAAAAAAAAAAAAAAAAAAGAAAAAAAAAAAAAAAAAAAAAAGAAAGAATTCGAAATTAGTGTTGAGAAGTTGAATATTTAAACCTGGTGTACGTTTGTAACCTGAATCCAGTTATGAAAAAGTCAGACATTTTAGAAGAAAATAATTTCATTACCAATTCAAAAATCAAGTGCCCCTTCGAGTCTGTTAAGGGTGTTTGATAAACCTTTGGAGACCTTGATGTTAACAAACGCACATATACCAACCGATCCTAATAAAAAGAATTCAATTATAAATATATCTGCATCAGATGAAGAATTAATTTCCTAGTATATTCCACTAATTCATTCTGTCAAAGCCATTTTTCATTTTAAGCGTATTTTCAATAACGAACGTCTCTTGGTAGATTTGTTAACAAAATATTAAATACCCCCGATGGAATTGTTATTAATTTTATCATCCTTGTCTGCCAAATTTTTGACACTTTGTTTATTTTACTGTAAACCTTGTTTTTTTTTTTTTTTTTTTTTTTTTTTTTTTTTAACGACGACATTTTTCTTTAAGTTTGCCGCTTTAGTTTACTATCTTAATAACATGTTGTAAAGAACTGGATCGTTGAACCACATTTCTTTGAACGGTTTAGCCAGAAACAGACAGCTAGATCGTAACACCGTTTTTTTCATGAACGGACAGTATAATCACATAACATTTACACCATTCATGATTTGGTGGCTAAACCAATCGATATTTTAATTGATTAATCGCTGAACCACAACATTTAACATTTTCCCCATGTATTCATCGCCTTTACATAAGTGAAAAGATCATCATTACAAACATATAAAATTGGTTTCAGTTCACAAGCATTTGCTTTCCAAGATTTTCCTTTAACTTCAAATCTGGAAAAATTAAAATTGAAATAATGCAGTTAATTGTTAATACATTGATAATTTAAAATGTCATTTTGAAGATCAGTGAGTGAGTGAGTGAGTTTTGGTTTAAAGCCGCATCAGCATTATTGCAGCTATTCGCGGCTAGTTTTGAAGATCAGTCCTATCTTATTAAATCTTAATTCTAATTATCGGGAATTTTTTTAATTTGTAATAACTTCTGCTAAAACTGAGATTGAGGTTGGGAAAATAATTTGTTAAAGAATGATTGTGAAACTGGGACAAGAAGACATTTTAAATCAACCGTTCCTCTTCCCAGTTCTTTTGGCAAACCACTGCGGTAGCTCAGTTGGTAAAGTGATCTCTCCGTAAGTGGGAGGTCGTTGGTTTAAACCCCGACCGGGTCTGACCCAAGACTTGAAAGTGACTGTTCTAGCGCCAAGCATTTGGCATTACGAAATGAAAATCACGGTTCTTTCGGATGGGAACGTAAAATAAACATGGTCCCGTGTCACGGTAGGCGTGGCACGATAAGGAATCCTGCTGTATAATGCCAACAGCGCAACGCACAGACAAAATTTCTGCACTTTTGTATATAGCTGGCAACGTCTCGATATAAGTGAAATATTCTTAACTTGGACGATAAACACCATTAATCAACTCAACTCCCGCGTCTCTTGGCAAAAATCTCATAACTCTGGTCGTATAACGCCAACATATTAAACCAAAACTCACTAAATGACTTAATGCCAATCACCGTCAGGGACACGCTTCAATGCATGGTATGGTCTTAGAACAAGACGTTTTATCTCCCACTGAATGGAAACCAACAAAGCTGAGATTTGATTTTGTGATTAGATCAAGGGTAACTTCTTGCACTTTTCAGTCGATTTATGTCACCGGATAAGCATTGGTTGGTAGGTTGTTGCAATGTTGTTTAAAGTCGCATCAGTTATTTTTATTTATTTGCGACAAGAGCAAGCTTATGAATTTTAAGGAGTAATTGACTAGTTCGGTTTTGCGTAAGCTGAGCAAACGATATTATGATCTGTCATACTAGCGCGCATTTTTAAGAGATTTTGTTGTGTGCTACCGCATAATCCTGGCACCGAGTAAACTAGTCGGTACGTTATGCTTCTTATATCCAGCGCCAAGCGAGAAAGCAAAATTTGATTGTCTCATGTCGGGGTTCGAACCCTAGACATCCCGTTATTAAGACAGGCGCTATACCACTAATCTACCGAGATGTTCCCTGCGATAAGCTACGGCTAGGTATGCTTTTAAAATCTTAACAGCCTTTAACTCTACATTCTTCAATTAGCAACATTAATTAGCAACATTAAAAAATTACATGTGTTTTACACCCAAGTCAAGATTCTTTCATTGATATAGAGGCAATCTGGAAAGATAGAGAAAACTTGAGTACCTAAGGAAAAAATTCATCATTTGGCAAGCGAACTTACACTTTTTTAATGACAGAAGCAACACGTATCGGATAAAAGAATTTTCGAAAAACCACAATTTGATATAAACATTAATCCTCATTTCAACAAATATGGTTAATTGCATTTGGGCTACCTACTCATCATCACACGATCTTTAAATAAAGATAGACAGTTTGCTATTGTAGCAGCAAACTGAACCATATAGCAATCCTTACTTTTATCTACATAACAACGTTATTCATTGCTTCAAAAATAATGATAACCGAAAAATTTGTTGCGCCCAAAGCGAGGTAACTCGTACAAAAATTCTTAAAAAGATATCGGTAATTTTCACTTCGATTTTCATGCAAAAGAAATCAAATAATCGGCTGGATAGTTTTGCGTCACATCAGGCTCTCGTGGCAAAAAAAAAAAAAAAAAAAAAAAAAAAAAAAAAAAAAAAAAAAAAAAAACCAATCTCGAGGATTAATCTTAACACAAGTTTATTTTGCGTGAGTATGCAAGTGTTTTTGATCTGTATTGAGAAAGTGTGAGTGTTAGTACACTAGCTCTCAATATTGCAGATAAACATCACAGACCACTCGTTTGAAAACTTCCATTTTACTATTACCGAGTCAACCAGTAAGGGCCTTTGGCAATGGTCTAGCTTGTGGCGGGTGAGATGTCCGGAGTACAAAGTCTTAACTCTTTAACAACTCAACCGGCCTTTGCAAATTAATAAGACCAGCCAGCTCAGGTCATATATAAACATTGAGAAATCCCAAACATGATCTACCATATGATAAAATAACTTTTTTTACACCCCTGATATAGTGGAGAAAAGTACCACAGACATTCGACAAGCGAACTTTCTCTCACTAGGATCTACCTGAGGTTCGATTCTGGATCAGATCAGAAATGGATAGTCCATTCAGCAACCGAGATAATAGAAATTTCATGATAGTGTATCCCTATGAAAACACAATCAGAACAGTGAGCCTTCCGGATTTCTTCGGACAATTCTGTTTCCTCCACTGAAGTCATACGGATATACTGCACTAGCTGTGATGAGGCTGTCTGTGTAAAATGTGTCACTTGTATTAAACCGAAAACCACAGCTTCGAGAATTATGAGACTACTTTGTACAACGGTACAAAGATGAAATAGCACAAAAACATGAAAAAAAAAAATAAACAGCAAATAGAACTTCAGAAGACATTACACACAATAGATGTCAATGTCAAAGATTATACTTAAGTTTCATATCAAACCTTTAATGGGATTAACTAGCAAAGAAATCAAATCAAATCAAATATTAACAAAAAAGCAGACGATCTTGTAGATCAAGTCGAGAAACAAAAACAACAGGATCTACAACTCATGGAGAAAGAGAAAAAAAGATATACACATCAAATAATTTTTATCAAATTTTTAAGTTGATCTTACAAAGATTAGATTACAATATAATTCTTATCTGTTTTGTTGTGCTAACGTTGTGTATAGTGATAAAATGTTGTTTTAAATCGTGTTTTGCATATCCGATGGTATACATACATGCACATACTACTTTTCTTACTATAATTGTAAATATTTATTTATTGTATTTAAACTTATACTGTATATATTTGACTTCTCATATTTCCTTGTTCCTTTCTGTATCAAATTGATTTTTTGCACGTGACGGATGTATATAGCTAGACAGGAGGTGGTTATCCTTCCGGAGCACCCGGCCTCACTTCCTTGACGGAAGTTGAAGTGTATAACTGCATTGGACAGTTGTTAAAGCTTTTGCTTTAGTTTTATTTTAGGGATTGTGATTTGGACATGAGTGGTGTGTTTGTGTTTTATCTAAAATGTGATAGGATTGTGATTTGGACACGGACCAGTCTGTTTGTGTTTTTTTTTTTAATATAAAAAATTACAAATATAAAACTTAAAGTAATAACACAATGATCGCTAATTATATATTGGTCATTGACTAATATACATTATAAAAACTATATCCGTTGTTAATTTGACGTCACAACACTAAAAGAATCACGTTAAAAAGACTGCATCTTAATAGAGTATTGGTTAAAACACTTCCTGATTGTTTTTCCACTGTCTATTAACACAGAATAGCTGGGATACTTCGAATTTGACTGAAAGATCACTAAGTTAGAAGGAAAAAATACGTTATTTCCAAATCTATCTTTAGCCCGGTGCTTATGAAATACTAAAGTTGCCGCAATGTGTCAATAAACGATTGGTCACTTCTTCATATATTGTCAGAACTATTAATAGCAATTGTATAGATTTTTAATTAAATTTGATAAAAGCAAAACGCATAAATTTAGTACTTGCATATGTATATGCATGTCAGATTCGATTGATTTTAAAAAAAATTAACATTCAAATTCTGAGAAACGAATAGTGTAAGGGGATTGGATTCAAAAGCGATTTCGACTATTTCAAATGTAAATATTTGATAACTTAAAGTTTTTTTCCGATGGTGGTATATATTCTTAAGCAAGAATATTTTTTTACGTGTCATTAAAAACTGACTTTTTTTCGTAAATACTAATCTTCATACCTTGTTAATATGGAGAGAAAACGCATTTCAAAGAGAGGACATAAAGAAAAGGGAGGTAATTTAGAGCAGTGCAAATTGTTTGATTGGCCTTTGCTGAAAATATTTTTACCAGCAACGATTGTTTTGGTTATTGCAATATTATCTGCGAAGTTGTACTTATCAAAGGATAATGAAAGTCAAAAATGTAAGTAAAAATATAAAATAAAAATAAAGCAAAATATGACTTTTTAAAATTAAAGGGATGCAAATTTGACAAAAGCAAGAACAAAAAAAAATAAAAATAAATAAAAATAAATAAATAAATAAATAAATAAATAAATAAATAAAAATAAATAAATATATAAATAAATAAATAAAGAAAGAAACGAATAAATAAAATACAAATAGATAAAAAAGAAAATAATAAATAAAAAATAAAATAAAAATGTAAATGATACATAGATTAGATCAACCAATGATATTGATGAATGCTTGATTAATAATACATATAGCGGGTTTGATAAATACAGATGCATGGGTAAATGTGTTTTACGCCCAGTCAGGATTCTTTCACTTCTATCAAGACAGCCTATTTTTGGATGGCGGAGAAAGCCGGAGCGCCATTAATAGGTACTGTAATTCGTATTTGTGCGCTTTAAAAAAAAAACTCGATATCCGAGGTACGCGGGTTTGATGAGATTTATTCTAAATGTTTTTTGTATTTGTCTACATAAATTTACTTTAAAACAAATAGTATGATATATTAAAAATTGATATATTTTTTTAAAATTTGGCGGTTTTTAATGTGTTTGTAATTATCAATTTTATTTGTATTTTGTAGTTATCTTTGTAACTATCGGTTTTCTTTGTAATTAGCAGTTTTCTTTGCAAGTCCAACCTAATGCGTAAACATTTCAAAATATATGAGGTATTTTTAATTTTCTAATTGTTCTTCGGGAAAGACCAACTTTTTGACTTTTGAAGAAAAGAATCTTGATTGTTAATTGTTTAAGTTTTAAATAAAAGATGTTAAATTTTGTTGATTTTCCTTTGCTCTTTAGCGAAAAAATCAACTGGCAAATACGTAGTCTTATTAGACCTGGTCTAATAATAGAACGCAAAGTTACGTCATACAGCAGCTTAAGCACGGGTCATGTAAAAACAGGCGCCTAGCCGATCGGTCATACATTATCAAAACTCTGTGTGTGTGTGTGTGTGTGTGTGTGTGTGTGTGTGTGTGTGTGTGTTTTGATAAATTTTTTTTCGCACATGTTATTCAGTGATATGATGTGATTTCTAAGCGTTTGAGAACGATTGAAGTTGGCTTAACGTCAAAGTCAAAATTTTTGTTTTTGAAAAATTAATTGATATTACCGTCATTAACAGTTAAGTAAGTTAAAACAGGGGCCGAGTTGACCGTGTGGTTTAAGAGTAAACCTTAAAACTCAAAGCGTTTTTACTCCGGTAGATTTGGCCCCGGTCGACAGAAAGGCTTGTTATTTAGGTCTTTAGTGGTTGGCTCAGTACTCGTTCTATGGAGTAAGTGGTCTGCGATGTTTATTCCGAGATTCCTGGCCAGGGCACTAGCATTTTTAAGGTCACCATTAGCAAAATATGCTTTGCTGCGACGATTTTCGAGGTCTATTCTCGGGTAGTAAGGTTTCAGCTTCCGCCATATATATGCAAGCATTGACCGCCTCGTTAATCATTGATTGTGACACAAATATTCTATTGTTTCACGCCACTCCTTTTTTTACAAAAATAAACCACTGATCAACAAGTCTCTGCAAAATATCGACGTTTATAAGTTGAGATCAACCTTATTCTCTCTCCCTTGTGTTGGTCAAGACATGTACAACAGATGTAACACGTGTAGCCATGCGAAATGACCCACCATTAAAAAAAAAATAAATACAAGACGGTGTTAAACATGATTTATTATGAAGTTAAAACTAAATATTCCACTGACTAGTATATTTCAACTTTTTTAACAAACAATTTCCACTTGACCCGAAGCGTGACCTGCATGACCTGGATTAAGTATGAGTTATTCCGACTGGAATAAAAAGAAATAACTCAAGAAATCTTATCAAATTTAGTAGTGGATGGTGTGGAAACTCTGTTTGACGTGAACAACAGGTAGTATGTTATATATCCATATATTATTGTTATTACTCTTTAAAAAAGCAAGAGAACATCTCATATATAGTTTTTTTCAATTACCGGAAATGTATGAGGTGCCGTTTTACTATTTATTCAGTATTTTGTGATATCACTAATTAAATTAGTGATATCACTAATTCGAATTAGTGATATCACTAAATAAATTAGTGATATCAAAAAATATTTAGTGATATCACTAAATCGAATTAGTGATATCACTAATTCTATTTTTTGATATCACTAATTTGATTTTTTGATATCAAAAAATCAAGCTGAATTAGTGATATCACTAATTCGATTTAGTGATATCAAAAAATAGAATTAGTGATATCAAAAAATCGAATTAGTGATATCACTAAATACTGAATAAATTGTAAAACGGCACCTCATAGAAATGAAAGGATTGGAGTCTGACTGTTATTATACTATTTTGCATATGCTTTGTCATTATCATTATTACATATCTCTCTCTCTCTCTCTCTCTCTTTCCTCTCTCTCTCTCTCTCACTCTCTGGCTTTGTGTGTGCACACACGTGTATTTAATTTTTTTTTTTATTGTTTTTATATATGCTATTTTAAGTAATAAAAATAAAACATGTGCTACAAGTTAAATGACGTTTTGTATCATACAATGATTAAGCATTTAAACTGTTCAGTGTACGACATTTTTTAGTATTCTGATAACCGACAAATCAATAATGAAGTTATATAGAGGATAGCTATACATGTATACAAATGTATATGTAACATGGATACATAAGTAAGGTCATTGTGTCTTCGTAGTAGCGATGTGGGATAACAAATACCACTGACCTATAATTAAGCAGACGATGGACTTGGGTGGACTTGGATTTTAATCAGTAAATTTTACGTAGATATACTTCATGCGGTATGATCGTGATTCGAAAACCTCGGTATTTTTCCTTTCGCGTCACTTTAACACTAACAACCGTTCGTGTCCTGAACTTACCTGCTTAAAGTCATATTGACATTTTATAAAAAACAAACACAAAACACTAACAACTAAAACACATAACTAACTCTATTCCTTGTTAAAAAAGATGTATTTATTTTTTTTAAATTAAAAAATTAAAAATGTGAAATGTTGTCAGAATTATTATCGCATCATGAAAAAATTCCGTGTTACAAAACCTACATTGTTAGTTAGCCTTGAACTTGAAAACAGCTGATGGATATTACTTATTAGAATTATTCACGTGACCTTTATTTAAATGCATACATATATATATAAGTGTCAAATGGTAAAAGTTTTTATTGAAATATCATCTTGGACATCACATTATATCGATCAAAAATGTCTGCAGTAGATTTAGGTATGTAACAGCTCATTTATACATACATACAACCATACATACATACAGTACATACATACACACACACACACACACACATATATATATTATATATATATATATATATATATATATATATATATATATATATATATATATAAATATAAATATATATATAATTGGATTTATTTGATAATTGAGAAAACAAAAAAACGATAACTAAAAATGTACAAAAAAAAAAAAAAAAAAAAAAAAAAAAAAAAAAAAAAAAAAAAAAAAAAAAAAAAATTGGCCAATAATATCTTTCCACTTGTATTCGCCTACAAAGGATTTTGTCTCTGATTCTGACTCCCTAAGTTCGAATCCAGCTCGGACCTAAAATTCAAGGCTTTTGTAACGGCATTGATATTTGGACAGTGTGCCGTTTCAAGAGCTTTGAATTTGGGTCTATTTCAATATTATACAAATATGCAAACTGCACAAAATTTAAAATCTGATCTGTCATATCTTATAAATTATCCAATAATTATGTCATTAATGATAATAAATAAACTAGTTGGAGGAATTGTATAAAAATACAATAGAAATGTTAAGAAATAGGTGTTTTCATGGCCATAAGCCTTTTTGCACTTGTAAAAATCTTAACAATCGATTTTGGATACTACGACAGACTTTTGTATAGAACTGTATAGAATTTAAAATGTAGTTATATATCCTGCTACTAGAACGCCGATTTTTATAGTATGATGCAATCTCTTATGTAAAGAGGATGCAATATACGTTAAGAATTGAATTTATGGATTCAAGGAGTTTTTGTAAACACCGACTTTTCAGTAATCTATAATTTGTATAATAAATGTTATGACATAATTTTTTTTTAAATTTCTAAAAAATGTTTACAAGTAACTTTAAATAATTTTAAAGAAAATGAATAAATAATTGACATGAAATTAACCCGCAAAAGAGAGCACATATATTTTTCACGCAGCAACGTGCTGTGAGTTTTATTTATAATACTTGTCTGTAGGCCTTGTATCTCAAGACAATTTAGGTGCGACTGCACTGAGATATTAGTCACAACTTAACATGCTATATCAACAGTCCGTTATCCCTAACCCAGGTAAGCAATCATCCTTTTTATTGTACAAATAACGTGTCCCGAAGAAATGCATAGTAATCTGCTTAAACGGGGACATAGACAAAAGTTAAAAAAAATAAATTGCTAGTACTAAAAGCAAAAATCGCTTAAATCTCTGACAAACTTTACTAGAATTTAATATAAATGTATTACTTTGTCGTCTCAGTTTAATTTATTCTAATTAAAAATCAGTTAGGATGGGACTTTACCGCTAAATTACATAACCCCTGACGTAGCACGAAATTGATTGATTTATTAATTTAATGGGCTTTCACGTCCCAGTGAAGAATATTTCACTTATATTGAGACGTCACCGGCTATAGGTTAAGTGACCGAAATTTTGAACTTTGTAGTGCGCTAAGGGCAATGTGCAGGGAGGGTTCTTTAACGTACCACGCCTGCCGTGACACGGGGCATCGGTTTTTAGGGTCTCATCCGAAGAACCCATGACTTTCATTTGTAAATGCCGAGTGCTTGACGAAAGAACGGTCACTACCTATTTTAAAGTCTTAGAGACTAATCTGCTTAAAATGCTGTCATAGTATTGTTTTGAAAACCGATCGATGTAGATATGTCAACCAATTGCAATAGTTTATGAAAAATATTTAGTGGTAAATTATTAGCTGAATAAGTATGTATCTTCCGATTAATTCACGAATTCATGAACCAACGAAACGGTTCATGTATTTTTCTTAGAACCACAAAAATCGCCCATGTAAAAAATGACGTATAAATTCCTTATTGCGATAAAAAAATTGAGTTTCTTGTGACATTTTTCTAATTTTGACTCGTATTATATTTTTACTTGTTTTTTGTTGTTTAGAGTTATCACTTGTTTAAAAAGACAATTTGTGAACTTTGACCTCAACTGATCTTTAAGGGGGATGGTTCCCTTGTGCTCTAACTTAAGCTTGTTATGTATTTTGTAAATGATATTTCATTAAATATTTTCTAATTAACTGAAACAAAAAATGTAAAATATGAATAAACAATTGCAAAAATATTTAAACAAATTAACAACTTATATTCAAATATATTTAAATATTTATTATTATATAAATAAATACTTTATAAACAGCAGTTTACCTGTAAATTGTTTAAATAACAATAATTAGAACGTGATTACCATACCTTGTATTATTTACATTTAGTGATTAGATTAAATATCGAGTTAAATTTTCCATCACCTGATTTATAAGTTTGATATAGATGCAAACAGGTGTGAAGGGGAATATTACTAAAACTTTGTAACGAACATTTTTGTAGGTGAATATTACTCAGGTTTGTATTGAAGACTTTTTTCTAATTTGCAAATAGTAAGAAGAAGGCTATGTTGCTATGGGTCTTTGGCAACGAACTGGTGATCAAGGCTCGTGAGTCTGAGCCTTATCCGGACAACGTGACATGTCCTTGAGCATTGTTCAAATGAACGTGTACCAGGAAATTAACTGATGTTAAGTCAATTGCAGGGCATTACTGTCCGATTCTTGTCTGTTAACTCAAAAGTCGAAATAAATAGGCAGACTTTTTATCACTTAGAATTTTGCAATTTTGGTAGATCTTGCTTTTAAAATATCTAAGTTTGTAATAACCGATAGTTTAATGCCAAAGTCAAACGCAAGTAAGATTGTTATACCGTTTCAATATTGTTTCATCTCTCTCTCTCTCTCTCTTCTCTCTCTCTCTCTCTCTCTCTCTCTCTCTCTCTCTCTCACACACACACACACACATACACACACACACACACACACACTATCTTTTTAATTTAGAAATTCACCAGTAATAGTATTTTCCGTGTGTATTAAGTTTATAGGCTAAATTGATTTGCAAAGTCAAAACGCGAAAAACTGAGAACAGCGAGTACAGCGAATACAGCTGAACGCTAACAAAACAAAAAACATATAATATAATGCATTTGTCATACATTTAAAAAAAACCGTTGAAAAAAATATATAGGCGTCATCAAGTTCTTATTATGCAATAACGTTACTGACGTACTTTATGACTTTTTTATATCAGTTTTTAACTATATTAACACAAACAATATTGGTCTAGAATTTGAGTGTATCATCGATCAGGTCGATAAAATAACAAACTTTCTCACATTTCCTGTGTTACAAATAAGACTGTTTACATGCGGAAGGTGGGAAACAATACATCCTTTCGTTATTTTTTTATCAGTTACTAATTAAACATAGGAAAATTAAGGATATATACCGGTAATGGAAGATACAACGTCAGGTAATATCAATTCAAAAAATATACCATTTACCAAAATTTTCAGAAGTCTTAATGTTTGAAATTTATTTAAAACTAAGATTTGTTTCCTCATGCAAAACATTCCTTAGCTTGATTTGGATTTATATAATTTTGAAACTTTAGATTCATTTATTTTCAACTGTTTGGCTTATGTTTTTTATATTCATTAATTTTCAACTGTTTGGCTTATGTTTTTCATCTATCAAACTTTTCGGCCCCAAGTGTCACAGATGAGAAATGATTTTCCGAAATGTGCACTTATGACACATCAAAATTTAACAGGTATTTTGTGTTATATATTCAGGAATTTCTCTTCAAGTTTTAGAATTTTTCTGAAAAAAGGGCGTCATTTGAGAAATATTTGATTTTAATATACTGTCTGTGGATATTATTTTTTTATGTGTAGACAGGTTTCCTTTGCATAAAAGCCGATGGCGCACTTACGGATCTTAGCATCTGTCAAGCCAAGATTTTGACTTTGACAGATCAGAGTAAACAAACAGAACACCGGTTTCCTTACCAGAGACTTATTTATGGGACTCCGGTTTCCTCCACTACTTCTAAACTGGCGGTCTTAGGTTAAGTTAAACAGTTCTGACTGGGACGTAAAACACCAGTACTCAATTCAACACAAAGGATGATCCTCAATGATCAATGATGTTGTGATATAGAGGACTCTCAAAGGTGTGACCTTGTTTCTTGGCATTTTTCCTTTAGGCGGATAGCTTGGCTTATTGAGACTCATCCTTTAGATTATAATAATAATAATAATGATAATAAAAATAATAATAACCGAGGCGATTAACCTTTATAATGATTACTTTAATACCGGTTGATAAAAATTGACGGACCCCGGTTTCACAATCATTCCTGAACTAAGATTTTTTCTGAAATTAAATCTGAAAAATGTAAAACCTTATTTATTCTGTTAATTGTTGAGATATTTAGTAATTTAAGGTGTCATTTTGAAAGATCACTTCAAGCTTGTAATATCTGTATTTAACTTTTTTATCACAAATGTGCATTTGTAACCCAGAAAGAGATCGCTAAAATTTGCTAAATTTTTGTGTAGGAAAATCTTAGTTAAGGAATAACTGTGAAACCGGGTCCAGGTATAAAATTTTTAAACAAACAGATTATGTGCATCTATTTGATCTTGTCTATTTTCTTCTCTCTTTGTCTGCATGGAATATGTTTGTGTAAATATGTGCATGTGAAGTCATATTAGGTGTTTGTATCTGAATGCGACTTACCAACATTACACAAGGTATAATAGAATTCAAAAGAAATCGTGTATTGGTCAAGGTATTAATGAAAGCTTCTAAGTATCAATATTACTATAACTAAAATCTACAGAGATTATACACTGGCCGGCTATATGTTTTATCCTGGAACATCTAAACAGAATCTGCTCTGCGTTAATCGGCATGTAGTAAATGATTGCGAAAGCATGAGGTAATCAACAACACTTCTACATGCTGGATATGCAATAATTGACACATTAGAAGATAAGGAATGACCTTTGTCCGAATTGTAAGACTTTCCAATTTGTTATTTTATAAAGACGTATATTGTTATGATAATAATAATGATAATAATAATAATAATAAAAATAATAATAAAATTAACTAATTGATTGATAAATTAATAATAATAATAATAATAATAATAATAATAATAATAATAATAATAGTAGTAGTAGTAATAATAATAATAATAATAATAATAAATAATAAATAATAATAATAATAATAATAATAATAATAATTAGACGTTGTCAATGGGCAGGCACACTGACAAAAAAGTCTCCCACTGACGAGTTTTAAGGGAGAAATAACTGTGTGATATATATATATATATATATTGTTGTAAGGGGGTGGGGGGCATATAGCTTTTGTTTCCGAATTACACAAAAAGTTCCGTTAACACACCTTTAGATGATGCTAGTTATCAGCTGAACGTTTCAAGTTGATACGACATAACTTAAAAAGTATCGGACAAAATTTGGGCGGAAAATCGGAAGAAAAGTAATAATGATAAGAAACAGTCCAAAAACAATAAGACTCCCTATTTTCGTGTTCGGGAGATTGATGATAATAATAATAATAGTAAAACAACTGAAATTAACAGTGTGACATAGTGCAAGAGATATCAGATATCTACTCAAGTTAATACAGATAAGTCGTATTAATATTAATAATTGATAATTATTTTCAGCGGTAAGATCTGCGATGACAGAGTTCTGGGAGGAACATTCACAGGACGGTTCACTTAACGAGATGATGTTGGACGATAACGCCGAGGAGCTCTGTAGAAAAGAGCTTCCAGAAATCTTGTCATATCTACCACCATATGAAAATCAAGATGTCATCGAATTGGGAGCGGGAATTGGGTATGAAAATTTATAATACATGTTAAATTATTTAAACTTACAGTGTCCAATGTTTGTATTTTTCACAAAAAACTTTGTTGATCGGTAGATAATTTCTTGATTTATGCTGAAGTTTAAGATGTGCATGAAAAACACCAAAACAATTTGGTCACAAAAGTTTGGTCAAGCAAACAATTAACGAACAAGTATAGGAATATTTATCCTTGAAATTTGGAGATTCTATATGTAGCATTGTAAATAATCAATTGAATTTGAATGAGAAAACACTTTATATAAACTCATTAATGCCTACGATTTATAAAAACTCAAAATTTGGACAAAAATTTTGATGTTTTATTTTTGCTTTTTGTAGTCGATTTACTGGAGAATTTGCCAAAAAGGTTAAAAGTATTCTGGCAGTGGATTTTATGGAGAATTTCATTGCCAAAAACAAAGAATTAAACAAAAAATATACAAACATCGAATATAAGCAAGCCGATGTCACAAAGTTAACATTACCCGCAGAAAGGTAACTATCTGTTTTTATAATAATACATGTATTATATTTTTTAAAATTAAGTAAGTTTTTAAAAACCAATTAGTCCAAAAATAAGATCAAAGATCAATTGAAGGTGGTTAAAACAGATTTGGGATTAAACTGGTTTCAGAGACAAACAATACACCTTTTGCATGGGCGTGTTTATATCTCGACAGAAAGTTGACGTCATTGTTACAAGAAGATAATGTCACCAAAACCAAATGGGTTTGCTGGTTGAATGTAGTTTTACGTTACAACAACAATTTTTCAGCTATTTGTGACAAAACACTTATGAATTATGTCAAAGATTGTTCTTTGCACAAATGCATTGTGTTCTTGAGTGTCCAATTGTGTCACTAAGCATAAATGGCGACCTTATGAGTGCTTGTACATTCGCCTGCAATGTCACAGATAAACATCGCAGACCAGTCAGTTCGTATTAATGGTACCGAGTCAGTCAGTAAAGACCAACTAGGAAGGAACTTTTAAGATTACATTTGACAGAATCTGAACCCACAACGGTGAGACGCCTAGATTTACAAGGCTAAAATTGTATCCACTTGGTTCATCTCGGACTCGCCAGGTTTCGGCATGAATTTGTTACAACAGAGATATTCAATAGATAAAACAGTGTTAAACTTGTAAATTAACTTTTTTGATTAGCACCCGACAATCGTTGTCGATTGTTGACAGGTTATTATTTAATAAAACTTTGACATGCGTACGTTATACTTTATATTTTTTAGTTCTGACGTGGTATTCTCAAACTGGTTATTGATGTACTTAGATGATGTAGAGGTACAAAATTTAATGAAGAAAATGTTACTATGGTTACGTGAGGACGGATATGTATTTATAAGAGAATCATGTTTCCACCAATCAGGTGAGAATGTTATGAATTTATACTAGTACATGTATATCAGAAGCTTTTAAAAAGAATATATGACTTTTGTAGACTAGAAATAGGCAAGTCTAAATATTTTTGTAAAAAGCGACTCAAAATACAAAAGTGTATTCAACTTTGATTCATTCATGCTAATGTTTGTTTTGAATCTTCTGATTCTAAAATTAATAGCATCCAAAACTTCGCCGCACACCATTTTGTATGAAGACCGAGTTTTTATCAAAATTTTCCATGAGTGGTTTAAATATTTTTTGTCTCAAATTGTTCTTTTATATTTGTACTTCTGATTGCAATTGGATATAGCCTTGCCAGTTCCTGTTTTTATTAGCTAAATAATGGCTTTACATCGTTGTGAACTTTGGACAATTATTGCATATTTTGACCAAAAGAAGAATGATGGAATAATGTAACGTTCAGTTAGATCCTTCTCATATCTTCATTACATGTAACAAATAATTATAATTATCGTTTTTGCAAGAAAATTGCAAACTTTGCAAAATGTTTATGTCCATGTGCTTCTGGAAATAGTAAATTGAACTTCTTAAAAATCATTTATGTATTATGATCTATATATTACTTGTATGATTTTTTTTTATTTTTTGAAGGCGATAAAGCCAGGAGTGTTAATCCAACAAACTACAGATCCCCGGATGTTTATGATGCTATGTTTAATGCTTGCAGTATACCAACAGAAGACGGACAGGCACTGTACGGATTCGATATTGTTTTACGAAGATCTGTTCACTCTTATACAAAGGTATAACACAGTGACACACTGACTTAGTAGAGAATAAGGCGTGACATAACAGCCATTTTCAGGAATAGATTTTATTACTGAAAAGCACAATTCTTTGACAAAACATTTATAAATCAGCAGTAATATTTGTATTTATTCATCCAACTCTGCATGAGTATGACAAAGGGACAAAATGGCCTTTGTTTTATATTTTATACATTTCTGTTCACTCTTATACAAAGGTATAACACAGTGACACACTGACTTAGTAAAGAATAAGACGTGACATAACAGCCATTTTCAGGAATAGATTTTATTACTGAAAAGCACAATTCTTTGACAAAACATTTATAAATCAGCAGTAATATTTGTATTTATTCATCCAACTCTGCATGAGTATGACAAAGGGACAAAATGGCCTTTGTTTTATATTTTATACATTTCTGTTCACTCTTATACAAAGGTATAACACAGTGACACACTGACTTAGTAAAGATTGAGACGTGACATAACAGCCATTTTCAGGAATAGATTTTATTACTGAAAAGCACAATTCTTTGACAAAACATTTATAAATCAGCAGTAATATTTGTATTTATTCATCCAACTCTGCATGAGTATGACAAAGGGACAAAATGGCCTTTGTTTTATATTTTATACATTTCATTTTTTGACGAAAACTAAAAATTTTGAGTTTAAAGAACAAAATTTAAATAAAAGAATATTACTAACTGTCTTAATTTTAACTTGCATGCAAAACCTAATTATTTTGAAATCATACCTCTTCTTAGCGTTTTATACAACAACCATGATGTTGATTTACGCTTATTGTGTTGAAAACTTTTGCACGACTCTTTCAACTGTGCCAGGTTTATTTTCGGAATCACTAATTTAAACATTGTCATATTCAGCTTTGGATGAGTAAATGAAAAAATTACCTTTGTTTTTATATCATCAACTTCTATTGATAAATGAAAACTAAAACTTATGTGTATAAAGAACAACATTTAAATGAAAGAGTTGTACTAATTGTTAAAATTTTAAAATGCAATCAAAACTTAATTATTTTGAAATCGTTCCTTTTCTTAACGCTGTTTTGTATAACAACCATGATGTTTTTAACGCTAATTGAGTTGAAATATTTTGCATGACTCTATCAACTGTGCAAGGGATGTTTTTGGGGATCAGTATTTGCAAAATTGTCGGATCGTTGAGACCTTTTAATATTGTCCTACCTAAAGCTTTAGATACAAATTTGTCATAAACTGAAGTCTCCGTATATACAGTGGTATTCATTGGTCTCAGTTTCGTCTATTTTTAATGTCTAATGTTACTTACTTCAAACTTTTTCCTTTGCTGTTTGTAGTTATAATAGCTGTTGCCGTGATCACGTCATGTAGTAACAGTTTTCTCAATTTCTGTTATAGTAATGAGTATTTTTCTTTTTTACAGTTAAAACAAAACAGTAATCAATATGTTTGGCTAGTACAGAAAGTAAAACGCGCACTAGACAGTAACCATGGTTTTAAGTCATTCCAAGATTTTCTTGATAATCAGCAGTACTCAAAGAATGGTATACTTCGTTATGAGAAAATATTTGGGAGAACATACGTTAGTACAGGTGGATATGACACCACTAAAGTAAGTATACTTTAATCTATGTTTTTTACCTGGTAAAGCAATACTATATGCTCATTTCATATTCACTAGTTTTGAATTAATATAGATTGATCCTTCCCAAAATGATATTAATTATTTGTTCTTAATTAATGGCATAATAAAAAAAAATTGTCAGATATAAATTTAAAAAGTCAATGAAAAATAGGTATTAATAATAAGTTTTCTTTTGCATAACGATGTTTTTTTGGAACTCAACATTTTATAACTAATAAACAGCCGATTCTTACACAGAATCTGATTATGACGGTTACATTTCTGTAATTTATAACAGATTGTATGTAAGAAAACCCGGTAAGGCTGAAACTAAAACTCCTAGTTTTTACCGTGCTCACCATAATTGGTTACCTTTCTGAGTGTTGATGGTTGAGCAAAAATTTTGCTTACAAAAGTAAGATTCAAATTAAAATCTTTTTCATTGATATGCATCATTTTAGTACTTACTTCATTTTTTAATGGGTAAGACTTCGTCATTGTTTCCAAAATATATCAAACATAGTTTTATAAATGGCCCGAATTGATAAAAAACGTAATAACAAAAATTAAAATTAGGTGACAGGTTGTTAGGTAACGAATATGGCGTCATTCATGAAACTTAATGAAGCAAGTGATTTTCCTTACTATATACGCGCATAAATATGCCATCTATAGAGGAGCCACTTTTTCTGTGTTTTATTTTTATGTTACACGCAAAAAAGTTTTCGCTGATATGGGTATATATATGTCTAATTTATTTTATTTGTACTTGTAACAGGAATTTGTATCAATGCTAAATCTTAAACATGGCCAGGAAGTGTTAGATGTTGGTTGTGGTATTGGAGGAAGTGCCTTCTATATGGTCAAGGTAATTATTTGACTTATCGACTTCGTTTATAATATATCCCTCTATTTCAGAATTACATTTTGCAGAAGGTTTCAAATGGCAGCAGCTAGAAAAAGTGATAAAATAAAATAAATAAAAATAAACTTGCCAAAGACACTTATTCTTTAATCTTTGATTACTAGAAATATGCAATTAACAGTTTTTAGCGACTGCTGTTAAGAAATATATGTCTATATATATAGCAAGTATCAAAGGACCGTCTTAATTTTTTTGTCAAGACCAGCTTAAAAGTAGTTTACACACTGCTTAATCATCGTCAGTTGACTTTATCAATAGACAGTCCGTGTACATTTTGACAATAAAACACATCGATATGATGTTAATCGAAAATTTAAGTCAGATCCTAGTTCTATAGTAATCGAAAAAGACATTGACTTTTTCCCTAAAAGTTGTAGAAAATACTTGAATCTTATTCTTTTTACAGGAGTTTGGAGTAACTGTCACTGCTATAGATCTGTCAATTAATATGGTCGACATAGGAATAGAAAGAGCAGAAGAAGTTAATATCAAGGATGAGGTAAGATTTGTCTTTTTACTTAGCTTAGCTTAACTAAATGATCAGTTAAAACCAAACCCTCGTCCTGCTTCTTTATGGTTAGTCTTTACTATGTGTTTTGTTTTTAACAGCCTGTTTGATTTTTCTATCAATAAATTTTTATCTTGGTTCATTGTTTGCTACTGTTTTATAGTTTTATGCATAAGGCAGGTAGATGAAAATTGCTGTCATTCTCGGAAAATAATCAGTTTATTTAATGAATTTAAAATAGTGTACATGTTTATATGAGACTGTAATAGGAATTGTAAAACTTATATTATTGAATTCATAATCTTAAAAAAAGCATCGATATACGGATCATTGGTCGTAAAATCACCTAAGATCGTATCTAAATTGAAATATTTATGTATAACGTTTTGATTATTTTTTGGTAGGATTAGTATTTTCGGTGATTTCGTTTCGTCTATCAACCGACAACTGCCTGTATTAACTTTGTTTACTGGAATGTTAATAACAAGTTAACCTTCTAGATAATATCTTTTTGTAAAATAATACAAATTTAACAAGCTGCGATTTTCACAGTGTTATTGATACTGTAAATATAATTTTTTCATTTTATTTTAGGTGCAATTTGAAGTAGCTGATGCCACAAAAAGAGATTATCCACCTAATTCATTCGATGTAGTGTACAGCCGAGACACCATACTTCACATAGCAGACAAATTATCCTTGTTTAAGAAATTTTTTGTAAGTTTTCTGTTGTTTGTTAGTTTTTCTTACTAAAATTTGATTATTTGAAAAACGAAATTTGTTGACTTATAGATTTTATACATTAATGAACATTTCCAATCATTGCAATATCAAATGTTTTTTAAATCTTTGCATTTTTAAAAGTTTGTCCCAATTTCAATTCTGAATCCTGAAACATATATTTTCCTTTTTTGTTAGAAATGGTTAAGACCAGGAGGTAAAGTACTGATTTCAGACTACTGTTGTAGTGAAGGTGAACATTCTGACAGATTCAAAGCATACGTCAAGCAGAGGGGGTACAACTTACTATCCCCACAACAATACGGTAAAGTGAGTACATTCAAATCAATACATTTGCATTGGTGGATTAGAGTGGGGGGTTGTGGTTGCAAAACGGTTCCAAGAAATAGAAATTCATTTTTCGATCCTCAACAGGGTAACTTAACCCCATGACCCCTAGCTACTGAGGGCTTGATCCATCGACGCTCGTTATAAAATTACCCCCCCCCCCCCCCGTCATAAAATTCTAGATCACTCCTTGACTTTGCACTTTTTATGCATTGAAAGGCAGTTAAAACTTTTGTCTTTGTGAATTTTCAAGAGTTTGTAGTCTTCAGCTTTTTAATATCTATATGAATTAACATACCTTGACTGAGGTGAAATATTATTATTTCACCTTTCTTCCCAGCTTTGGAAGACAATTATATTCTATAAATTTGTCAGATGTTATATAGTTGTATAACTCTTACAATCAAAATATTGCAAATGCATTATTTTTTGGTAAGTTACATCATGTATATTTAAACCATTTATTTAAAACTAGAAAATATTAATTACCTGAAATTATCTTCTTTTCAGATTACTTTTTATATGATTTATGTTAAGTTTTAGACTATTGTATTCAGACTTTTTCTGTATATATTTAACGCCTTATAGATCTATGTTTCTTTACTCTTAAATTTGTTTTTGCAATGACGGGTTGTAGCTGGCTAGAAAGGAGGTTCTTACTTCTCCGGAGCAGCCGACCAAAAGTTTATGTCTTTACTCTTCACCTGAATATACTAGTCAGATTTCAAAGTTTTTCGATTGCTCTGGAATTTGGACTTGAACTGATATGTTTGTGTTTGAGTTGTTAGTTATTTTATTTATTATAAGCGAATGTTGTTCTGACACCTCTTTTTCGTTATCTAATCATTTTACTATGGGTTTATATGTTTGTTTTAGGTATTAGAAGAGGCGGGTTTTACAAACGTCAAAGCAGAAGATAGAACAGATTTATTCGTCAAAAGTCTTGAAAAGGAATTAGAAAGAGCTGAAACTATCAAAGATGAGTTTTTACAGGTAAGTAATATCAGTTGATGGTTCTTTTTAGATTACTCCAAATTCACTTCCGCGAAGCTACGTTAGATTACTTATTTTTAAAAGCTTCAATTTTCGTTTATACCTTCTGATATTCTTCGTTTGACCTATTTAAAGAGAAAGGTACTACATTTCTTATTAAGTAAATTGCTGAAAAAAAATGATTCTAAATCAGAAAATCTCGGAGCCAGTGTTGGTTCTATGCACAGAACTATTATTCTACGACCACTGAAATCTTTATTCCGCTCACGGCACAAAATTGTAAAAGGACACATAACATAATATAAATCATATTCCAATTTAAAAAAAATCAAAAAGAAAACAATTTGGTTTAAGATAAGCATTACAGTAAGCGCCTAGAACCTATCCAAGACCTAAGAAATGAATCTCTCCAGTTATGTTATGTGTCATTTTTTCACTTTACTTTATTTGTTCTTTTATAAGTTTGATTTATGCTTACTTTATCCTAGTGTATTTAAATATTAAAGCTAAAGATATAATACTTCACAATATGTTTTAAATGTCATTAGGTCAATAAAATACACAATCGTTTATACTTTCGTATTCTTTTTCCAGGAATTTTCTCAGGAAGATTACGATTATATAGTAAATGGATGGAAAGACAAAATAGTAAGAACTGGAGAAGGTGATCAGAGATGGGGATGTTTTTATGCTGAAAAACCGAGAAACTGAAAAAAAGAGAAAAGTTTAAGGACATTTTAATGCAGTTGATTTGAACGAGATGTTCGTGTGTCCATAAGAAACATCACAGTTTTTACTGTTTATACAGTATAACACAAAGCAGCAACATACCAGGCATCAGAGTTGTTATAAAGTGATAATGATGTGAAATACAAGTACAGTATAAAAAGCAAAACATGACAAACCAAAAACATTTTCCTTTTGAAGGGAAAAATTTAATTGAACAAATGGAAAATTTTAATTGAACAAATGTTTAAATGAAAACAGTTTTAAAAAAGACTGAAAGTAATAATTTATTTTGTAAACCAAAATTTTTAGTATTTATTGATTTGGGAATTACATTGAGTTAGTGCCTCGTTTATTTTAAAACAGATGCACAAGTAATAGTCGAAAATAATATTTTCGATACATGTATTTATAATGATATTTTAAAGAAAATATCAAATGTAGTTGTTTGTTAGGTACATGACAAACATATCGTCATTACGCAATTTTGGTGTGTGATACTTAATATTACGAGTCCCTTCATAAGGGACTTTTATTTTTGTTTTTCATTGTTATTCTTAAATATTGTTATTTTATCGGATACAAAACAGATTTCAGTTAGCGCAATAGTAAATTTTGTATTATTTATTTTGTTAATATGCAATACACTTACATACATACATACATACATACATATATTCAAAACTTAGAAATAAGTAAAAATGTTTTTCTAAGACATAATGTTATGGACAGTTCTTCTTGTTACATATTATTCACGATATAAAATATGTAATGGCTTAACATACATAGATATTGTTATGACATATATACCTAAAATTACGAAAACCCTACTTCATTGATAATAGGATTTTTTAGTTTCCAATACATAAATTTACCTCTCACAAGAGATATGTTTGGAATAATACATGAGCGTAATATAAATATGTAACGGTATTTATACTTAATTATTCATAAAAGCTTTACTTTTGTCTGTAAAGATAATTTAACAATGTTCTGTAAAGATAATCTAACAATGTTACATAATATTTCTTTTATGAAAAGAAAAAAATATTCTAATCAGCATCGCTTAATGTTGCATCAATTTTGTTTCAACTTTCTCTACCATTTACTCTTTTTTAAAAATATTTGTCTGTTTCTAAATGGTCTTCTAGAAGTTAAAACTGGTCGAATTTTTTCTGCTACATTTGTGATAAAAATTTTTGTATTTATTGATATGATTACGTTTTAATGCAAGTTGTTTTACAATTGTTACTTTGTGAAATTAAAATAGATAAGACTGATAAATAATGTTACAAATACGCATGTTGGTCAGTCTGATTATTTAATAATATCCAGAATTCGTTTATTATTATTTTCAATACTTACTCTTCAGTTTTGCTGAATCAAATTTATGTAAGGATAAACAAGGTAGTATTATATTTTTACAAAATTCCAGTATTGGTTTTCGAACGTAACTGAAAATAGTAGATTCAGCATCAATGTGTTTATCAGTTGTTTTCTGCTTCTAATTCAATCTTTATATAAATGACCGCCTATCTATACAAAATGTGCGAAAAATATGATAAAGTTCTCTACAAATGTAAAAAAAAAAATCACTAGGTGTCGAGTATTTTAAAAAATGTTGATTAAGATATATGAAAAAAATTACGTTTTATTTTAGTACATTATTCAAATTAAAAAAATGAATTAAATGCTTCACTTCATTTTAGTACGTTAATTGAATTTTTTTAAAAAAAAAAAAGATTAAATCCTTTGCTTAATTCTGATGCGTTAATTAAGTTTTAAACATATTAAATACATAATGTTTGTTTTAAGTTTAATTAGCATAGAGTTATAAGACGATTTATGGTATATCACTTACATCGAGGTAAACAATTCTAAAATGGTGGAGAAAACCAGGGTACTCGTAAAAACTCCAAGTAAGACTTTATATAATGAGAGGCTTTGATACCGAAGTCTGCGCTTTGAACCAATCGCCACAAAAATTCAGATTTTTGTATACACCTTCCTGCTACAGAAACGAAGATAGCAAATTTGATCTGTATTATTGCGAATTTTCAATAACTAATAACTGTATAAACTAATTGAAAGGGATTCTATTCGATAAATTAGAAAACGCAAACGACGATGATTAAAATGTGAACAAATACGTTTTTTTTGCTTAAAAACTCTATGCACTTATTACTTTACTGAAGACTTTTTTCTATCCCTATACTTTTTTATCTTTAAATAAAGTTCGTCCAGGGCCTATAGAAGTTTGTCAATTCGCTTATCAAATGTTAGTTTTTCGGGTACCCTGGTTTTCACCGTTTCAGAACTGACCTCGATGTAATTAAAAGGAGTTTGATTTGGGCATTAAACACAACTACTTAACTCCAATATTTCCAACATTTATACCTGTTATAAAAATCATTTAGCCAGCGTTTGGATTCAAAATCAAATAAGGTAAACATAATCTAACTTGAAACTTATATTTCATTAGCATGTGCGCTGCAAAAGCTAAAAAATCTTATCTGTAATATTTTTAGCAATAATTATTATTGATGATAATATCTTATAAGGA
Source organism: Tegillarca granosa (assembly GCA_029721355.1). Lineage (NCBI taxonomy): Eukaryota > Metazoa > Mollusca > Bivalvia > Arcoida > Arcidae > Tegillarca > Tegillarca granosa. The sequence continues at coordinate 37,727,252 of CM056603.1, forward strand.
ATTACTTAATTGGAATTTTTGTATGGAAAAAACGACAATAACAATAAAAATGATCAGATATCAGTGTTTTCCTGGCAATAAACCTCGTTGCACTTGTTACCAAAAAAATTCTAAAATAATACTGAAACAGACTTTTGTATAGGGTATTTTACTCAACATTGAAAATGTAGCAAACGTGTTGAATTGAGCTTTTCTTAATGCTTGTCTGTATGACTTGTATCGTTTAAAGCGTTCTCAAGGGAAGTTCAAGGTGCGACTGCACCGTGGCAAAATTTACAAGTTTACATTCTGTCCTCACAGTCCATTCTCCCTAACCAATGTAAGCAAGATTTTTTTCACTTTCATCCTTTTTACTGTATAAGTAACGTGTCCTGAAGAAATGCATTGTAAGCTGCATTCAAGATTTAGAAATTTATTGGCTAGAACTTAAAATCACTTAAAATGTAGATATAATTCACTATAATTGAATATTACTGTCTGTCTGTTTAACTTATCTTAAATAAAAATCAGTTACAGTTGGGGTAATAACGCTAAATTACATAACTCCTGATGTTTTGACCGTAAGAGTTGAGTACTGAGCTTTTTCCATTTTTTGTGGGTTCCAATTTTCATTGGTTTTGTGGGCCTTCTGACAAACGAAACAATATGTCAACTTATAGAACTAGTTTCTTTAAAATATATAGTGATAAAAGATTAGGTGAATAAGTACATCACTTCTGTTTAATTCACGAATTAATGATCGAAAAAAAGGTAAATATATTATTTCTAAGAGCAATCGATAATCAAAAACCACGAACAAACATTATGCCACAAATGTGTGGTTATAAGATTCTGTTGTATTGTACACTAAAACTATCTTCTAATAAATCTTCTTATAGATAAGTTACTTAAAATCTATAAGTTAAATTGTACATTCACAATAAAATGCTGAACCAATTGAAAAAGTACAATACTTTTCAAAAAGTTGATATTTGGTTTTCAAAAATGGCCTTCTTGTGACTTTCACTTAATTCTGAATCACATTTAATTTTACGTAATTTTCTGTCCTACAAAAGACTTGTTCCGAAAGACAGTTTGTGAACTTTGACTTCAAATGATGATTGTTCCACTGTGCTTTACCTTAATCATGTGATTGCTATTTTTTAATATTTTAATAATCAAATAATATTGACGTTTATGTTTACAAAATGTTTTGAAACATAAATGAAAAATATGAATAAACATTTGTAAAAATATTTAAACAAATCTACAATTATTTTTCCATTATATTCAAATATTTGTTATTGTAAAAATAAGTTAGTTACTTTTTAAACTATAGTTAACCTGTAAATTGTTTAAATACTAACTAGAATGTGACTACATAACTTTTCTGTTTGCATTTAGTGATAAGATTAAATATTGAGTTGAATTTTCTATCACCTGTTTCATAATTTTAATATAGATGCAAACACTTGTGCAGGAGAATTATACTAAAACTTTGTAAGGAAAAATTTTTGCATATTTTGGCCAATATTACTCAGGTTTGTAATTAACACTTTTTCTAATTTGCAAAAGGTAAGAAGAGGGTAACTTGGCTAAGTACCTTTAGCAACGAACTGGTGATTAAGGCTCATGATTTTGAGCCTCACTCGGACAGCGTGACATGTCCTTCAGTATTACTTCAAATGTACACCAGGAAATTAACTTATGCATTGCAGTACTGTCCGGTACTCGTCTATCCTATTAAATATGAATTATCGTAAATCAAAATGAACCTTTAGACTTTTTTACTTACACTTTTGCAATTTTTGTCGATCTTGTTTTTAAAGTCTTTATATTTGTAAAGGCAGATAGTTTCACACCAAAGGTAAATGCATTTAAAAATATTATACTGTTTCAATGTTGTTGTTTAAACTATCTCTCTCTCTCTCTCTCTCTCTCTCTCTCTCTCTCTCGATTTGGAAATTCATTAGTGATAGTACTTGCACTTTGTATTAAGTTAATAGGACTTATGTGACTTACAAAGTCAAAACTTGCCAAAACGTGTAGAACGTAAAAATTTTAATTCATATAAATATCAGTGTTCCATACTTATGTGACATCTGTCTAAAGATAAATTTCGTAACTTCTAGTATAGGGCAATGAATCTTTTGTGTACCTCTTCGGTACTTTTCAAGGGCGGATGAACAATGTTATGAAGTATTAGTATATTTTCATGACATATTTTGATAGTCGAAGGCTCAAGTCCCTATCGGTGAGGGGTCTAGGGCCGCTAAAGACTATCAACAGGACCAGGGCAAAGTCCAAAAGTGAAGAATTCCCTGAAAAAATATATATTTAATTTTTTGAGGAATTTTTCGACACATTTCCTCTCATTCTTTCTTTCTTTCTTGAAATTTTTGCACCCCCAAGAATATTCATAGTCCAACCTTACTGTGTATTGAGCTGCACTAAACAAAACTTTATGCTGTATCATACGCTTGTGTGATGATGAGGTTATTATTTAAATTAGATTCTAAGCTGACAGTCTGGTTTTTAAAATCATTAATTAATAATTTTTTGTAGTGAAATTTTACTAGGTGAGGTAAATCCGCGCTTAAACAGATGAAAACATGTTTTTCATATGTCACTATAAAAATAATTAACGTTTTATTAACGTTTTAAAATAAATAAATAAATATTAAATAAATAAATAAAAAGTAAATATATGCATTTTTGGTTGAATAAATCTCTAATTGCAAAAGTGAAGGCGAAAAACAATCCATTCTTTCATTATTCTTTTTATCATGTGCTAATAAACACAGAAAAATAAAGGATACATACGGTTATCGAACATACAACGTCAGGTGGTATATATTCGATTTTCTTTGATTTAAGAACCTTTTCGAACACAGGGGGTTAATGAGAAATATTTGATTTTAATATACTGTCTCTGGATATTTAATTTGTTATGTAGAGACCGGTTTCTTTGCATGATGTCCGGGTGCACATTTTACTTTTATTATAAGTGAAACAAAGCTGACTGTGACGTAAACACTATTGCTCTTGTCCCCTCTACTCAAACACAATTTGTTATATGAAATAATAATAATAATGATATAAATACGAATACTATGAAATGATAATAATGATAATAATAACTGACGCGTTTAATCTTATAATTATTACTTTTATATTGGTTAATAAAAATGAGAGGTTCAATTTTTAAATAAAAAGATTGTGTACATCTTTTTATGTTGTCTTTTATTCTTCTCCCTTCTAAAGTATTTGTCTTGATGATTTTTGTGTAAGAATGTGCATGTGAAGTCACATTCGGTGTTTGTATCTGTATGTCTCATATCAATATTACAAAAGACATAATAGAATTCAAAGAAATCATTTATTGGTAAGGTTTTCATGAAAGTACATATGTATCATTTACTGTAACTAAGATAAACCAAGACTATACACTGGCCGGCTATATTTATTGTCCTGAATTATCTGAACAGAAACTGCTGTACGTTTAACATAATATAGTAAATGGTTTTTTAAGCAGCATGAGGTAAAGCATACTTCTTCAAGCTGGATATACAAAATTGATACATAAGTAGCTCAGGAATGACCTTTGTCCGAATAATTGATCTTTTTCTTTTTGGTAATTTTTATAAAGACGCAGATTTTCAAATAATAATTATAATAATAAATGATAATAAAACAATTACATTAATCAGTGGCACATAGTACAAGAAATATCAGAAATCTACTTACTTAATATTGATCAATCATATTATTATTTGATTATTATTTCAGCCGTAAGATCTGCAAGGACATAGTTCTTGGAGGAACATTCACAAAACTGCACTCAACGAGATGATATTGGGCGACAACACTGAGGAGCTCTGCAGGGAAGAACATTTAGAAATCCTGTCATATCTACCAGAAAATGAAAATAAAGATATCGTCGAACTTGGAGCCGGTATTTGGTATGAAATCATAATATAAAAAATTAATTTTCTTATTGTCTTAAATTCTTAGTTCAAGGAAAAAGCCGTTAAATAAATTATCTTAAATTGTAATCAATTTGTGTTAAATGTTAAAGGTAATTTTGTAATATATGCTGTTTCGTTGACATGTAAATACCCGAGTCAGGAGTTCATAAAGACAACAAAATTATAGTACTACAAAATATCAATGGTTGTACAATAAATCATGTAAATGATGCATATATTGTGAAAAAACATTCATGGTTATGTTCATTAAGTTTAGTGATTTGGAATTTTGGATTTTGAAATTATACTTAATCTAAACACTCCCTACCACAAATTTTAAATAAAAATGTGATAGACTTAAAGAGTTTAGGTTGCTTATTAGAAAGAAAACCAACGTGCTGTTAAATAAAGTGTACTTTTCAATAGCGGTAGAACAAAAACCAAATAACAAGTTAAGGAGTTTACTTATTAGAATGAAAATCAACGTGCTGTTAAATAAAGTGTACTTTTCAATAGCGGTAGAACAAAAACCAAATAACAAGTTAAGGAGTTTACTTATTAGAATGAAAATCAACGTGCTGTTAAATAAAGTGTACTTTTCAATAGCGGTAGAACAAATAACCAAATAACAAATAACCATTACCTTACTATCAAGTTTTAACAGTAACTGTTTTATATCAAATATGTATTTATAAGGGACATGAATCTCTAATAAAAATAGCTCTTGCTTATCAATAACACAATATTATTCAAAAAGGAATTTTAATTATGTACCTACCACCTTTCAACATTATCTCGCAAGTATTAAGAAATAACTCTTCAATGAAAATGGTTTTGGACCGAGCATTAAACACAGATTATACAGCTTTTGCAATTTTAAAAAAATAAATAGAAATATTACCATGACACCCTTAAAAAAGAAGAAACACAGCAAAACTAATTTGTCACCGAACATCGTTTGTAGAGCATAGTATTCAATAGACATAAAATAAGAAAACAACTTAGATAAAGTTATATTTTCATCTTTAATTTATAAATTTTCTATCATTTGGACAAAGAATTTGATGTCTTCAATTTGTTTTCTAAGTTGCTTTACAGAAGAATTTGCAAAGAAGGTCAAAAGTGTTTTGGTAGTAGATTTCATGGAGAATTTCATCACGAAAAACAAAGAACTGAACAAAAATATACAAACATCGAATATAAGCAATCCGATGTAACAAAGTTAACCTTACCTGCAGAAAAGTAACTATTTATCTATTATGGACCTCTCCCGAGGGAACCGTTCTCCTATAGTGTTGTCTGGAGAGGTATAGTGACCTTGCCTATCAGACTCGGTCACTTTACCTCTCCAGACAACACTATAGGAGAACAGTTCCCTCGGGAGAGGTCCATAATAGATTTAGAACAACACACGACTTTCTTTTCCAATCTGAGCAAAAATTAATTTTCAAATTAACTATTTACTTTATCGCCTGAAGCCATTTTGTATCAGACGACAACAAAACAGAGCGCCAGCTGAACGAAGGGGAGTAATTTGATTTGGTTTGGGGGGGGGTTACGCGAGGGACTATACTTGAATGTCGGGGGACTATATCTAGTATAGTCCCGTTGCTATGCGTTGTTAAGGACAGACGATTTCTACATAAAATAGTATTCATGTAGTTATCCAATGATTATTCAACAAATTAACATGTGATGTACTAATTGATTTTATAATAGCTAGAATTCTTGTAGCACTAGATTATAGTTCAAGTTTTTATAAATTATGTTGGCTAAAAACATGTACATTATAAATATATTGGTATTAGTTTTAAGTGGTTGAAACACAATGATCTAGGCTTTATACTGGTTGAAATGACCAACAATACGTATAAGTCAAAACAGTAAGTTCACGGTTGGTTGGTTAAATAAATTATAGTTTTTAAGTGACATTTGCAATTGTTCAGCTATTCGTGACCAGATAGTTTAACATAATGCTAATATAATGCGTGAGTATACACGTGTTTATGATCTACATTGTACTAATGCGCACTAAAAGCCACTTAAACAGTACTAGCACACTCGCCCCGAAATGCTGCAGATAAACATCACAGACCACTCAGTCCATTATACTCGTACTAAGTCCACCAGTAAAGGCCAAAAACAAGGAATGTCCTTTCCAATTTACAGTCACTAGAATCTGAACCCGCCGCGGTGAGATACCTCGAGGTACAAGGCTAACCCTTTACCCCTTCGGTTCACTTCCGCCTTGTAAGAATACAGCATGAATTTGTTACAACAATATGATGACGTTAATAACCAATAGTGAATAGAGCCATACAGTAGATTAACCAACATAAATTGTAGAAGGATTAAAATACTAAAAAAAAATTTTAAAAAATGCGTACGTTGATACCAAGATTTAAATTGTTTTTCAGTGCAGACATTGTATTCTCAAACTTGTCACTGAGGTACTTAGATGATGTAGAGGTACAAAATTTAATGAAGAAAATGTTACTATGGTTACGTAATGACAGATATGCATTTATAAAAAATCTTGTTGCAACAAATCAGGTAAGTCTCTTATAAAATATTTTATCAATTACTTAAAAAGATTATGTACAATTTAAAATTTTTTGAAATTTTACATTCGTTCAATTATGCAAACTTTTGAAGATCGTAATCGTAAACATAAAATTCATTTGAAGCTTTGCCGAACACCTCTATGAAATATACATCCCAAGGTAAGGTTTTTGTTTTTCACGAGTGGTTAAAATATTGAATTGTTCAAAGAAATTACATTCAATAAGTTTGAGAAAGTAAACTTTGACACCTACGGAATTATGAGGATTTGTAAAGGGTGAAATCCCTCTCAGTTGTCTCTATTTCAATCAGCATTAAGCATCATGCGATAACTATGGTCTCTTAATTTTGCAAAAAAACGATTAGATCAACTTTCATATCTGCCAAGGTTGCCTTTCAAAGATTTGGTACTTTTGGTTGCGCTTGATATTGTAAGTTTCTTGTTTTTCATATAAAAACGGATGTAGTCCATTGTTATTCAGGATAGTAATTCCCTGAATTTAGTTAAAGAAGAATAAAGTATTATAATTTGTTTTACCTGTCTCAAATCTTGATTAGAAGCCACATAAGGTGGTTGATTTGAACGCCATTGCAACTTGAAAATAAATTCAAATCCTTACACACAAAAAACCAGTGTTGATACCTTAAAATTGTTCGTGTAGTACTAATATTAATATTGTGTTTTGGTTTTGAAGAAGATGAAGCTAGAGGTGTCAATCCAACACATTACAGATACTCGGGTGTTTATGATGCTATGTTAAATGCTTGCACAATACCAGCAGAAGACAGACAGGCACTGTACAGATTTTATCTTGTCTTACGAAGATCTGTTCAGTCTTATACAAAGGTATGAAATGTTGTTTGAAAAAAAAAAAAAAAAAAAAAAAACCAACTTAACTTGACATTACTATCATAATAATGAATACAGAATGGCAAAATGATATGGATAAGCCTTAAAGTACAAATGTATAAAGCAACATGTCTATTTTAGTTTACCGTTCAACTTTTGATAAATTTAGAACATTATTACAAAATTTTATATAATTTTTATATTTTTATATAATTTGTTTTCAATCAAAAAGTACAAGTTTTAAATTGTAGATAAAAAAATTCATGATAAAAGCAGTACTAGCTGTAAAAATGTGAATATGCATATCAATATAATATTTAATTTAAAAAACATTCTTTCTTTTTGACATTTTTTCATTTTGTGACTGATCTTGTTGTAATAGTTTATACAAGTCTATCATCTGTGCCTGATTTTGTAGTACCCCTAACTTGAATGAGGTCATTGGTTTTCTTATTATGGTGATCAAAACGTTTTCTAAACAATTATGCTTATTTTACTCGCGCAATGCAAAAATTATGTTTTTAAAAAATAATTTTTTTAATTTAGACACTTTTAAAAAATTATTACTATTTAATATCAAAACATTCCTGTCACCACGATTCGGAAAACCGGTCACTAGAAATACCGAATACGTCGTTTCGCGAATGTATTCATTCTTTGCCAATTCGGATTTTAGTATCGACCTGAATCATGTGACCAGCCTCGAATTTAGGGCATAACAAAAACGTCAACAATGATTGACTGCATGGTGATATGAAAGGGTCGTAATTTAATTATTTTACATATAATTTCGAGCTTATACCTGTATCAAATAATTTAATTGTTTTAAATGAATAGATTAAATGACATCTCAAGATCTAAATTAGAGTTTATCAAGATTTTTTTGGTCATTTTAGAGGGGAGCAATATCGAGAAGCCTCTTTACTAGGGATAACGTAAAATGTTATACGTAATACGTCTTTAAATATCTTTAGACCGCTAGATTTTAATTTTATTTGAAATATTTTATCTTATATTATACAAAATATACAAAAATGAATCTTTTAAATTATGAAAATCTTGAATTTTTGTCATGCAGATTCACTGTGCAGACATCACAACAGGAATGTTTCCGGCGAATTTTAAATGGAATAAAATAAATTGATAATGTCTATATGATTGAATACCGTAAAAGAATCTTAAAAAACATTCTTGGTGGAAAACTTTTTAATTTATCATCAAAAACGAGACCTAGCAGTTCGTTGTATATATGTTTATAAACAAGTCGGTAAAAACTGTCCTTAATTCAATCACGTGACACTTCGTCAGGACCATTGTATCGAAAAACGCCGTATAGGCATGTAATTAACTAATCGATCTTTGTTTTAAGTGATGTGGATAATATTTTGCTTCATATGATGTAAAAAGCGTATATAATTTACAAAAACAATATTTTGAAAAATAATTTTTTTTCATTTTCATCCGGAAATTGTACCTCGTCTGCCTTACTTACAAAAGCAGAACACATGTATCCGTTTTTGATATTGTACAGTTTTTTTTATTTATCTGCCAGTCTGTAAGCTTTGAATTTGAATTTATTCACAAGGTACTTGTTAAGTTCAAGAATTACATGTATGATCAATGCTTACGGGAATGTAATGATATTTGACGACATTTTAGTATGTCTTTTGTCAATGCACCGTTTGATAAAATTGTGAAATGGATATGATTCTGACCGGATCGGTCTACCGGATCTATGAGGCCCATTAAATACCGGCCCCTCTGAAAACAGTAAAAATTTCTCGGTCCCAGTATACGAGGCCAGTATTCGGAAATTGCACTGTATTATTATCTAACCAAATAAATAAATAAATGAAAATCTAAAAAATGGTGGCGTCATTAGCTGAAGTACCTGACTGATTTATTAGATTTCAGTTGTCCCAATTGTGTTTATTTTCAATTTCTTATTGTATTTACTTCATATTTTCTGTTCATAATGATATTTGCTGTTGCTTATTCAGATGAATTTTACTTATTTTTATTTAAGTGAATATTTTTCTAATCTACAGTTAAAACAAAACAGTAATCAATATGTTTGGCTAGTAAAGAAAGTAAAACGAGCACTCGACAGTAACCATGTTTTCAAGTCATTCCAAGATTTCCTTGATAATCAGCAATACTCAAAAGATGGTATACTTTGTTATGAGAAAATATTTGGGAGAACGTACAACAGTACCTCTTAAGTATGTATACTTTAATCCATTTTTATTAGCTGGTAAAGAAATTTTATATTCGCTAATTTGATTTACTTTTCATCTTACTTCAAAATCGATTTATGTGATCTGTCAAAAATGTTTTTGTGATTTATAAATGGAGTACTGGAGTACTGCCTACTGAGTTATATTTACATTTGCTTTGCAACTTTACTATATAAACATGTTTGAGACATGTGGCAAATACGGTACAATAACTGACATTGATCACATGATCATTACACTATGCGTATGAATTTTTCACTCTCTGGACTATTTAAGAAGTTTCATAACAAAACAACACAGCCTGAGAAAAAATATATATTAATTTTAAAATATACTTTGAATTAAAAACACAACGGAAAATTTCGAATCATCTAAAAAGTACCATAATTTCTCTCATAATACTGAAAAAGTGCGTATGGTACCATCTGTTCTATACATTTAATTTCACGAGCTATGGGAAACCACCAGTTAAAACCACTGTCATAATTGAGTTTCACATTGACGAGTCTGGAGAATATGTAACTTGAAAACATGAAATACAACCAAACAATTTTCAGAGGGGAGATATCTCATAAAGGCAAAAATAGCAGATGTTAAAAAAGAATATATATGCAACTGAGACGGTCGACTGTCCTGTAAAAATGTTAAACCGCTGTTTCTAGTGCTTCGATAAAACTGACAAAAATCCCAAAGTTTGTTCAATCAATATAATAAAAAGCTATGGCTAGTCCTGAAGAGTCTGATATATGGTTCATGTTCAAACCCCTTTTAAAACGCACATTTGCCCGTTTTTATCTGACATATGCCATGCTGCAAAAATTGAAACTAAATACGCTCCTCGCTGTTTGCGGGTGACGGCCATTCAGCATCTCAATGACCTGGGGTACGAAGCTCGGCACAAATTTGTTTATGTCGAACCATAAATGAGAAGCTTCTCCCAATCTTACAACAGAACTGTCTTAACACAACAGATAAAAACGTCATAGTAACTCATTGTCAGAATTAACTCACCCTGCAAAAAATTTAAAACTGAATCAGCTGTTGTACCGCGCCTAAACAGATCACAATCTGGGTCGCATGATGTGGTCATTTCCACAAGTTCTACGAATAATAATGACAGAAACTATGACTTTCCAAAGCAGATTACATTTCCGTCATCCAATTAATTCACTCCTGGTTTCTTCGTAGATTCCAATTTCTGGCACTGCACTTTTAAATTTCCAAAAATGACAGCGAGAGTGAGACATCATTTTCGTGTCAATCTTCGAGACTGTTCACTTGTTCGTCATCCGCCGTAGGAAAATTTGTTTTTTTAAAAATAATTTCGTAAAATTGCTATGAAAGTGACTAAATTGATGTTTTATATAAAATGTGCAAAACAATGTGATGGTTAATAAAATATTTCATAATTTTTGCGTGTTCCGTGTTTTTTCATGCTAACGCGCGTTATTCAGTTTGCCTGGCAAAGCTATGTCATTTATAATCCAATAACTGCCATAGCTATGCTGTTCAATGGTTAAATAGATACCCTCGGGGAGCTGTACTGCACCAGCAGCGGCACCCGCTCATGGGTAGTAATAAAACAAACATACCAGTCCTTGTAGCAAACAAATTGATTTCCCGTAGGAAGTTTAAAATTTTAGGTCCATGGACATTTTAAAAAAGATCTTGCATCGATGATGCTGAATAAAAAGTCAACATAATCCAGCAAAATGTGCTGAATAGATTGTTGACACTTACAAGGGACACACTGAGGAGGTTGTTCTCCCTTCACGATAAATGAATGCGTAAAATAAGTATGGCCGATTCTACAGCGACTGAGGACAACACCTTCACGTCTACTATACTGAGACAAGGTGTAAATCCTAGACAAGGCTGAACAAAATGTAACTTGTTATGTTCCTGATTGCTACAATGATTTGACCAATGATCATTGATATAATTGGATATCAATGGCTTAAAATCAGCATGAGGAATTAAACAAGTAGTCATTGATTTGGATAATGCTGCTTAAGCAGCTGAACCGGCTTTAGTATTTTATAACACTTATACAAGTTGAATTTTAATGTGCCAGATGTGCACATTTCGGAAATTCATTCCTCATCAGTGCCACTAGGACCGAAAAGTTTGATATATCAAAAACAAAAGCCAAACTGTTGAAAATAAGGAACGAATAAGTTCCAAAATTATATAAATCCAAATCCAGCTAAGGAATGCTTTGCATAAGGAAACAAACTTAGTTTTAAATAAATTTCAAAATTTTGGATGGCTGAAAATTGTTCTATATGGTACATTTTCTGACAGCACAAAGTACTGCCTACTGAGTTATGGATACCCTCGGGGAGGTTTCTTCAGCAGCAGCGGTACCCGCTCAGGGGTAGTAAATATATTACACTGGTACCTGTTAAATTTTGATGTGCCAAATATGCAAATAATCATTCCTCATCAGTGACACTAGGGGGTCAAAAGGTTTGATAGATGAAAAACATAGACCAAACTGTTGAAATAAAATGAATCTAAAGTTCCAAAATTGTATGAATCCTAATCCAACAAACCTAAGTTTTAAATAAATGTCAAAAATTTTGACAACTGAAAATTTTGCTAAATGGTATATTTTGTGACAGCACAAAGTACTGCATACTGAGTTATGGATACCCTCAGGGGAATTTCTTCCACCAGCAGCTGTACCCGTTCAGGTGTAGAAATATATAACACTAGTACCTGTTAAGTTTTGATGTGCCATATATGCACATTTCGGAAAATCATTCCTCAGCCGAGGCACTAGGGGCCAAAAAGTTTAATAGATGAAAAACATAAACCGAGCTGTTGAAATTAAACGAATCGAAAGTTCCAAAATTGTATGAATCTCAATTAAATAAATAGTTAAATAGATTAATAAATAAGAAGATTCATAATTTAAAGATGTTTGATGTGAAACGAAAAAAGGAATTCAATGATTATCTGTGATAAAAAAAGTGCAAGATTTTAGTGTCAGATAAATTAAAAAAGAACATTGAACTTTTTTGTGCCATTTTGCAAATGTTTGGCAATCGTGATTTGCCACTAGGTAAAAACTTTATAAATTAATATTTATGTTTAAATGTTTTCCATCTTTTTAATCTGTTTAAAATAACAATATAATATAAATAGTGCCCTTGGTTGAGAGAATTTTTGAAGATTGTTTTCCCGAGACAACATGATTTCCCGCAACGACAGGCAAGGGATATAAAATCCCAAAAGGGAGGTAATCCACCTTATTATCCATGATAAGGACATTATTTACTTTACTATACCAAACAAAAATACGGTTTCTTTTATCTTTTATTCTGACAAAGTCTATTTAAAACGCATAAAATTTGCTAGATATAATCTGTATCAACAATTTCTGTAAATCTGATTGTCTGTCTAAAAGTTTACAAACCATTCTTCTTTTACTATCCGCGTATCCATCTTTTTCTTGTTTTTCCTATTTAAATTTCCACACTTTTAACGATGCATAAAAATGCAAAGTAACAACTAAGAATATTGACTGGGGAAAATTCGGGTTAGATTTTTTAGATGCTTCTAAGCACAAACGATGGATACACGGGCAGAAGTAGGATTACACGGTAGTTTCAGTGATGGACAGTCGTAAGTGTCCGCTCCTGACGATAAACTTTTCAATATCATATAGTTATGTTGATCGCTGTGTCAAATCATGTAAATTTTTTTTAACCACGTGATTAAAAATTGACTTATTATAGTTTAAAAACTTTTTGTAAGGTATAGTTAAAAGAAATGCCTTTGCATTTATTCAAAAACTTCTCCTACCGTTCGATTTTTGTATGATTTAATTGGGTTTTGTGGATATATTATATATTTATTATATGAATTAAACTAAATAATTTTTGCATTTTTCAGAATTTTTTATTTACAGGAAAAAAAATAAGGCTTGATGTTCCATATGTTTTATACATGTCATTATTTTTTATTTTTGACCTTTTGTTTGATAGAGAAAAATTAAAAATACATACTACTTAAACACTGTTGTCACATACATAAATACAACAAGACAGTAAATGAATGCTATGTCAAATTGTTTTATTTACGCGATTTATTGACACAAATAATCAATTACTACTGTATTATCCAGCTTTGAGGATTTGCAACAAATTTATATTTTGAACGACTTCCATTTAAGCTTGTTACAGCTGTTTTTGCAGAACTAAAAAAAAATGGTAAGAAAACAAAATTAATAATCCATTGTTATGTTGCAATTCTGTATTAATGAAAACATGCACAAGCATTTCCCTTTCAGTTTATTACTTGAAATAGAAAGTTAATTTTTACTTAACATAAATATATTTTAAATAAATGAACAAACAAATAAATAAAAAACAAATGATTAATGTCAAACAAAAAGGGATATTATTTTATGTCAAGATATAACGGTCATTGTAAAATGCTTGTAATAATATCTAAAAAATATATAATAATAAATTGATTTCATAAAAGGTAATGAAAATCTTAAAACCCCTTTTGATATTATGTTATAATATCGTGTTATTAAAATCATTTTAGGTGTGCTTTTAGGCGATCGCTTTTAAAAAAACAAAAGTTTTGTAGCTTAGATACAAAAAAAAAATAACAATAATAATAATAATAAAATAAAAAGAGCAAAAAAATTAAAATCGATAAGACTTTGCTATCTTTATAACTGCCACACTGATGTTCTAGAATTTATTGTATTTAAGTTAACTCAAAATTGTTTTGGTTTTATCTGAATATGTTCGACGCTGAATCAATCCTAAGACGTTCTCGTATTTAAAACAAGAGGCCCATGGGGCTTAACGCTCACCTGAAGATATGTCTAATATTGTTTGCAAAGTGCAAAAAAGACAATATATTAAGTACAGAAACTTTAAAAGTTTTCTCAAGTTAAGAACTCCGACAAAACTTAAGCAGAAATATATCGAATCATTTATAAGTAGCTTATATAATATGCATGAAGAAACTGTAGTACAATGAATAATTTCCAAATCATTAATCAATTTCAGTATACTTATGCAGCTATGTCCTTGACATTTGAACATATATGACTTCGAACAATATATGATTGTCATGACAATACCTACAATATTCTAATATACATGCCTATGCATGAAATTAATAATTTAAGTATTGCTATGTTGATATGACCTTGACCTTTGAACATAAATCCTCGAACCATATATCAAAATGATCGTCATGTCAAAACCTAAAATATTCTAATATATATGCCTATACAAAAAGTTAATAATTTTTAAGATAATTAGCAATTTAAGTCTTCTTTTGCAGCTGTGACCTTGACCTTTCAACATATGACCTTGACCCATATATCAAAATGATCGTTGTTGCAATACCTACAATATTCTAATATGCATGCGTATACAAAAGCTTAATAGTTTCAAGATAATTAGCAATTTAGGTCTTCTTTTGCAGCTGTGACCTTGACCTTTCAACATATGACCTTGATCCACATATCAAAATTATCAACATGTCAATCCCTACAACATTCTAATATACATGCCTATACAAAAAGTTAATAGTTTTCAAGATAAAGTGACAAATATATAATTTTTAGCAATTTCCCCACTCAGTTCCTTACAATTCCCTCATTTTGAGCCCCATGGCTACCATTTGAGCAAATCTGAAAAAAGATGACCTAAGGATGTTATAAATGAAATAACTAAGGTATATCTCTTGTAGATTCAAAGGAGAAGATTTTTTAAAGTTTTTCACTATTCCCCCCCCCCCTTATGAGGCACCAAGGGGACATGACTCCTTTATTTGTGCAAATCGGAAAGGGCTTCACACAGGCATGATGGTTACCAAGTTTCATTAAATTTGGCCCAGTGGTTTTGGAGGAGAAGATTAAAATGTAAAAAAATTACGCACGACGGACGAAGATGGATAGCAATAGCTCATTTGAGCTTTTAGCTCAGGTGAGCTAAAAATTAGTCATATGCTACCTTTTTTAATACAAACTGTACAAGATTAGTTTATAATGCGACACCGATGTTAATAAATAGAGGACAGTGATTGGCATTTGTACAAATATTATATTCACATAAATGCCATAAAGGATGACATTCTCTGATAGAATTTAACTTATGTAACACAAGAAAACAAACTACAGCTTAATTTCTGATACTAATTAACTATATATATATATAAATGTCGGCCACAAATTTGTACAACTCATTTTTAAAATCGTTTTTTATAAGATTTAAGGACCGTAAACATTAATTATTTTTTTTATTATTTGAAAGGAAATACATCTAATCTTAATTGTGAAATACTTTATAATACAATAAATATGAACTTTATACTTATCAATTCATACCTTGGTGTTTGCTTGTCTTGTTATTGATCTCTCAACGCGACCAGTGAAACGATTATATAACCACGATCCACCTCCTGTTAATTTTAGTTTTGCTGATCCCACTCTACAAGAGCAACCGCTTATTACAAGTTTGTTACTGTTTCCTGTATAAATCAAATTTTGAATTATGTAGGCTGGTGTAAAGAAAATTAATCGACTTAACAACAAAACAAGACAATATAGTTTTAATTATAATCTGCTCTGTCTTCAAGTTCTAGACATGTCAATATCAATCTTTTCTAAAATTGTTAAATTGGTTTTAAATAAATCTCATCCGTTTCAAAAGTGTATCTCGATACACATTTTATCCTATTTAAAAGTTCATGTAGTATAAGCTTCTTGGTTTTATACAATGACTATTTACGAGTTCTAGTATTGTTAACAGTGTTTTGACATCATTATACATTTTTTCTATTTTTTACATTTTAAAATACCAATTTTCTGTTTTATTTTCACTTTATCATATAGTTGTAAAAAGTAGTCCAATATATTTTTAAATATTTTAATTTGCAAGGATGGGAAGCGATAGGATTATTCACATAAAATCTCGCAATGATCTTCTCTAGCAGTTTCTGTAGATTTTAATGAATTATAAAATGAATAAATTGTAAGCCAAAACCACCAATCTTTTCTTCCCGTGTATTTGGGTGATATTTAAAGCTGCATTAAGTTGTTTTTAATTTTCTGAATTTTTTTTGATTTTCTAAAAACATATTTTTTTAAAAATAGATATCTTCTAACCACGATCCGTGAGATTCATTTCCTAAAATTTCATTTCTTTTAGCTGTAAATAAACGGAATCCTCTGACCGGTTGGTCAATGTTTAACCATGATTATTATGAGCTTGGAGCATGCACATGGATGTACCGTGAATCGAAGGTGAAACATGACAAATTGCATTAATTGTCCATCATTAATATCCAGATGTATTTAAAATGGTGTTATGTATCCCTTACTAAGTCACAAATGACAAATTCAATGAAGTTCTGTGTTTAATTTATCGTATTTCACCGTTTTTAAAGTTGTGTTTAAATGACCCGGGTTTTGATGACGTAACCATGTTCCAATATTAGATCCCAAATGCTGCATCTCGCTGGGTAATTACTGTAATTTTTGTATTTATTCGAGCTTTTATCGTTAACCAAATGTAATATTGTTCATTAGGAACATCATTAATTAGATAAGCACTGTCTGAATTTTTTCTTTGGAAAACTTAATGCAGCTTTAAAGTATTGTATTCAGTCAATTTTTATACCAAAAATGGACATTACAAATGAACATACATGTACAATTATTATCTGTTTGTTTAACAGCACGCGAGTTTAGATATAGTTTATTTGCAGATAATACGGTATGGTAGACCTTGTTACCACTACCGTGACTTCTACAACGAAGCTGCTAACAATTAAAATGTTCACTAGGGAATATTGCACGCCTAGGCTTATAAAAGCCATCATCACAATTCTGTTGATAAGTATAAAGTCGTTGTTTCCTTTTACTAGATATATTTGACATCCAATTGTTCAAAAAGTCCCACATTCCTTTCATTCTCAAATTTAATTTTGCACGTTACGGGTGTAGTTAGCTAGACATGAGGCGTTTACCCTTCCAGAGCATTCAGCCTCATTCTTTAAACGATGTTCAAGGGTGTAATTGAATTGGCCAGTTTTCAATGTTTTTACTTTTATGAATGGAACATCGACTTGTATGTTTGTATTTGATTATAACTTCTCTCTGTCTAGTAGTGTTATTCGAACAATCTATTGAATAAATTAGTCCATGTATTAATCTAGTTTTGCGTTACAATATTTTGATATTAAAGGCTAGGTGTGTTTAGTTTCTGTCAAATAAATTCATTTAATAGAATTATATGCACGGAAGGCGGATATCAATCATTGCAATAAGGTGGGAACATATTACAAGGTATTATGTTTGGCCGTGAGAGCTATTTTACAATTCCTTTTTACACAATGCATGCTTATACATATGGCAGTTATAAAATATTATTTGATAGTAGAATAACAAATTTGTGAACATTTAAAATAAATCAAGATTTCCCTAAAAAACGATTATTTATTTATTGAAAAATATGAGCAATTAATTTGCAAATGGTGGGTTTATTTATGGTTATAAATAAAACAAAAATACCAGTCCTTGTACAAACCACAATAAAAAAAACAAAGCTGAATCTTTTAAAGCTGGAGAAATTAGTTATACATGTGAACTTCCATCAAGGAAGTGAGGCCGGGTGCTCCGGAAGGTTAAGCACCTCCCGTCTAGCCAGCTACACCCGTCACGTGCAAGTCAATTTTAAGAATAAAAGGAACAAAGAACTATGGCTAGTCAAATGTATCCAGTAAGTTTGGATACAGTGACTACATACTTATCAACAATATTGCGATGACGCCCGTAAAACTTTTTAAGGGCCTTGATTAGCACTGAAACTACTATATATGTAAAGCGTGATATATACAATATTCATTTTTCTTTTACTTTTAAAAACTTACTTATATACCCGGACAATGAAAAGTGAATGTTGTGAAATGTTAATCTGAATCGACCGCTATCACGAAATCTGAAAAAATGGTATAAAAATGTATTATGAATAAAAATCGAATACAAAATACACTTTATCGTAAAAAACTTAAATGCGTGTTTTAGACTTAATTTTATTTAAAAAAGGTTTAAAATTGTCAATTTTAAGTATTTTAAAAGTATTATCTCATAAAAAAATACAAAGGTAAAGTTAAAGAAGTGGTATATTTAAAAGCATCCCATTTAACTTTTACCAAATTTTTCTTATATTCTTTTAGTCCATAACATGATAATATTTGCACCATATCTCCTCCTTGAAAAGTCTGCCATTTGTAAACAGCATGACATCTCGTTTTGCAGACAAAGATCCTGGTAAGTGCATTACCTATGCTTATAGCAAGAAATGGGAATAGTTTGAATTGTATTCGACAAATACGGCTATCTTTACTATATTCTATGGTATCCTGTCATATACTTAATCATTTTCATGTTTTCACATGGACCTGTGCTACTATGGCATTGTTCCGGGGGTATAATGCTTAAGCCGCAATATTTTTCGTTTTTGTTTGACTTTTACTTTTTATTTATTTGTTTATTTATCCATTTATTCATTTATTTTTTTTTTTTATTATTAATATTAATTGCAAAGTACATCGGGTAAAAACATGTAGCTTTTCGCTATTTAAAACTATGAATGAATTTTCACTTACATCCAAGAAATTTTGAACCGCCATTTTCCTTTCACCGTCACATGACCGATATTAACAGTTAAGCGTCCGGATGATGAAGATGGGTTCCAATGTGTCGTTAATTGTGAGGTTCCTACACTTGAAACTCTCATACTGAAAATAAAAAACGGTTTAAAATTAACAAAAAAAAAAAACATTAAAAATAATAATAATAAATTAATATAATAATTAATAAATAAATAAATAAATAAATAAATAAATAATCCAGCATTCAATTATACCGCATAAAAGATTTGACCAAGAATATTTTAAGGTTTTTTCAACTACAGTTAATTTTTATTTCAGTTAAATTTAAAATATATATATTATTTAGTGTATTAAGTATTTAATTAATTCATCAATTAAATACAAGTATAATAATGGTCAAAAATATTCAAAAAAACTACTGATTGCTTATGATTTAATATTTGCATAATGCTGTGTCAATGATATACTTACTCTGAAACACAACCACTTAAAAATCCAGATTTGCAGATGTTCGGAATAGATACTTTCTTCAAAATCGGACTCAAATTGCCCAACGCTGTAAAAAATTATTCCTTTTTTAAATAAAACGTAAACTGACATGTTTTCTACAGGACACAGGCATAAAAGAATGGTATACCTGTCAAATGGACAAATGATAGTAAATTTGAGTATTATAATATGTAACTCAAGACAATCTCACCTGCATAAAAAGTATTCCGTTATCTCTTCCGTAAATTCGCCACTGCGGTAGCTCAGTTGGTAGAGTGCTCGCTCTGTAAGTGGAAGGTCGTGGGTTCGAACCCTGACCGGTTCTGACCCAAGACTTGAAAGTGGGTAGTGACTGTTCTTTCGCCAAGCACTCGGCATTACGAAATGAAAGTCACGGTTCTTTCGGATGGGAACTTAAAATAAACGAGGTCCTATGTCACGGCGTGGCACGATAAAGAACCCTGCTGTATAATGCCATCAGCGCAATGCACAGGCAGAATTTCTACACTTTTGCCTATAGCTGGCGACGTCTCGATATAAGTGAAATATTCTTGACTGGGACGTTAAACACCATTACTCAACTCAACTCTTCCGTAAATGCCAAGCAAATAAAAGATTACGATATCTTGGCGACATATTTGATTTAAACATATTTTATTTGTCAGTCATATATACACAAATATAAGTACATTATATATAATTATAATTACATATATAAACAAAAGGATTCAGAAACAAGTGTCATAGCACTTATATTAATCTGTCTCCCAAATAAATAAGAAATTCATTTTTCAAATGCGCCTAGTTTCAGGGTTAATCACACTAAACATTTAATTTTGAAACACTAAGTATAAGAAAATCGTTTTGTCAGATGAATATATCTATGCATGGATCTGAAAACTTCTATATTTTGTTGGGGCTGGAGTGAAGTGTCACCAAACAATAGTAAATTAGTAGACAATGTGTGTGGTAACGAATGTAATAGTCTGTCACGTAGGTTTGAATAACGGTTACAATAAAAAAGAAAATGTTCGGTTGTCTCTATTTGACCACATGCACAATAAGGATTGTCAATTAAATTTTTGTTATAGAGATGAGCCCGAAGTGCACAATTATTGCGAAGTCTGGCGTGTAAGATTTGAGACAGTCTTTTACCAGTATTATAATAAAAGGGTGGTTTTATTTGATTTTCATTAAGAAGAGCTTTAAAAGAAGAAGGTGAAGTTGTTTGTCTCATAGATAATGGAAGTTCGTTCCAGTCTCTGATAGTAGCAGGTAGAAAATCTCGAAAATGTGCTTGAGAGTGACAGAGAATTGTAGGTATTTGATCTGACTGTCTTGTTGTTCTGTATTGTCGTTGGGGAATTAAGTTTGAAAGATAGTCTTTTGTCAGACCATAAAACATCTTATGAAACTGAGTAAGTCTGTGTTTTTTTCTTCTGACAGACAGAGGTTCCCAACCTGTTTCTGAGTAAAGAGCTTGCTTTGAACAAAGTTTTGTGAAGCCAGTTACAATTCTTGCAGCTTCAAGGTTTAGTTTCTCTAATTCTTCTTGCAAGTTAATTGAAAGGTTATCCCAAACAATATCAGCGTATTCGAGTATCGGACGTAAGAATGCAAAGTATAGGTTTTGAAGGGAATTTCTGCTAAGATGAAATTTGAACTTCCTAAGAATATTTAGTCTAATAGAAGCTTTTGAAAGTATGTTGCTAACATGTTGGTTCCAAGAACCATCTGATGAAAATGTGATGCCCAAGTGTTTGTGTTCATTTGTTTCAATAATATCTGCATTGTTAAGTGAAAGAGTTGGATGTGTAATTTTGTTATGTTTCCTTGATATAACCATGCTCTCAGTTTTCTGTGGGTTGAAAGTAACGAGCCACTTTCTGGACCAATCATAAATAAGTTGGAGGGAAATATTTAGCAATTGAGAAGCCGTTTCTGGGTTATCAACTATTAGATACAAGGTTGTATCGTCTCCAAAGAGTCTAATGTTAGCAGTGATATCACGAACTATGTCGTTTATGTAAAGAAGAAAAAGAAGTGGACCAAGGATAGATCCCTGAGGTACCCCAGCTAGCACATCCTGCCATTACGACAAGACAGATAATCTGTAAACCATAAAAGTAATTTACCCTTTATTCCATAACTCTGAAGTTTGTGAAGAAGTCCCTTATGCCATACTCTGTCGAAAGCCTTACTAACGTCCAGAAAAACCATCCTAATTTCTTTTCCATCATCTAAAGCTTTGCCAAGAGTGTTTGATAGATCTAGTAATTGATTAACAGTAGAATCGCCCTTGGTAAAACCTGATTGGTATTGCGATATAGCAGAGTTAGAAAAGAGATAGTTATAGACGTATTTATAAACACATCTCTCCATTACTTTGCCTAGTACACTTAGAAGTGAGATGGGTCTGTAATTCGTGACAAGAGAGGGATCATCTTTTTTAAATATAGGAGAAACGTTAGCTTTCTTCCATAAGCTAGGAAATTTACCGGTCTCTAGGGAAGTGTTAAAAAGATTGGAAAGGGGATATTTCAGTTCGGTTGCAGCATTTTTAAGGAAGAAAGGACTGATACCATCGGGTCCGGTAGCTTTGGAAGTGTCCAAATTTATTAAGATGTCATAGACATCGTTTTCACTGATATAAATGCTAGTAAGAGTGTTATCTATATATTGAGACTGAGTTGACGGAATGGAAGTGTGTTCGTCATTAATTGAAGATTGAGAGCAGAAGTATTCATTAAAGATTTGAACCTTGTCATTAATGTCATCATATACTTGGCCATTGTGTTGTAAAGGTGGTATGTTGTGATGTTTTTGTGAGTATCCTGTAAGGGATTTTATTGTTGCCTACCAGACTTTTGTTTGTACGTCGACGGATTTTAACTTGGTTGTTATATTATCATGAAATCTTTGTTTAGCCGTCCGTATATAGTTTGTACATCTGTTTCGGAAGTGTCTGAAAGCAGCCCAGTGTTGAGATTTATTAGTAGATTTAGCCCTACTGTGGAGTCGTTTGCGTTTTCTAATCATCTGTTTTATAGTTTTGTTTAACCAATGTGGTTCATTTTGTCGTATTGTTATTGTTTTATTTGGTATACTGTTTGTTGCAGTTTTTAGTATTGTGTTTGTAATGTTATCTGTCGTCTGATCAATGTTAACTGTTAAGTCTTGTTGCCAGTTGTAGTGGGCAAGAGTTTCTTTGAAAGCTGTAAGATCAGCCCTATCATAGTTCCAGATATGACGCGAAAAAGAAGGAGAGTTTTGTTTAGGAATTTTTAGTCTAGTAGAAACAGGACAATGGTATCTGTATAGATTCTCTAGAAAGTAGTCCCCAACTGTATAATTGTCAACAAGATTTCTGTCGCTTACGAGAATAACGTCAAGTAGTGACGATGAGTTATCCCAGAAATGGGTGGGTTCTGTGATTAGTTGAGAGAGGCTATACATTCTACATATATTTCTTATTTTATTGTTAGTAGGTTTAAGTTGGTCCTCGTTAAAGTCACCTGTAAGAAGAAGAATATCTGCGTTGAGGTCAAATGCTGAATCCAGGGCAGTTTCAAATTTGTCCCAAAATTCTGTGCCCGAGTTCGGTGGTCTGTAATATGTACCTATAAGGATTCGAGTATTTTTTGTCTTAACTTCAATCCAGAGACTCTCAATGTCAGTCAGTTCTAAGTCATGGCGTCGTTCCGAATAGTAGGTATCTTTAACATAGACAATAATACCACCGCCGTTTGTCTCTGTAATTCTGTCAGCTCTGTATGGTTTTTTTTAAATTTTCAAACATTACCTCATCATTTGATGTTGGATTTTAACCAGGATTCAGTAAGAGCAATTATGTCGTAAGATGAAAATTCACATTGTATTTGTAGTTTTTTAGGTAAGAAGCTTTGTACATTCATGTGGATCATAGAAAAAAGGTTTTTATTTGAAATTAGGTCCGAGTGTATAGTAGTGTCGGTCATTATTGTCGAGGACGAAATGTCGTGATCATTTGGACCGGGGTTGGATTCTATATCGCCTGATAATAAAATACAAATTATAATCCACTGGAGGAAACATTGAAAAATAATGTTATGGTGTCGAGTTTGTTGGTATGCAAATAAAGTACTTGATATCAGTGTATAAATTAAATTTCCAATAATAATAATATTTTCTTACAATTCGATACAAACAATACTCGAATTGTAATAGTAATACTACTATGGGTACTTGAAAAAGCACATTAAAAATATTAGAAAAACAATAGTAAATAGCATTAAGAATGTCATCTGACAAAATGTGTAACTACATTCGTACAACATGGTACCTTTACATGACTTAATAATACCATAATACGCTGCGTAAAAAAGGCCTATTCTTGTAATAAATGTTCTATTATCGACAGGCATTATGTAATTCCATAAATATACCACACAAATAATGGAACAAGATAGACCAAAAGTGATACAGATTTATAAAAACGCAGACTGCATGTAATTACAACAATAACATTAGTTGGAAATGACTGAACAAATGTGAAAAATATTGAAAAATTAAACACAAAACATATATACATGTTAACTAACAGTAACATACAATCAAGATGAAATATACATATGTATGTACAAAAAGATATAAAGAAAATTACTACGGTATGCCATGAGAGTGTCATGATGGCTTTATATTAGGAGTGTTGTATTGTAAGACTTTTTTATGCATTAATGACAGCGCGGGATAAACTATAATTGTATAATTATCAAATTGAACGCGCGGTTTAAAAGGCATGAAAAGTAAACGTGCGAATATACAACAAAAACTTGAATATTAAAATGACCAGGTGACACGCACGCACACGTACGTGAGTAGAAAGTGAAACTGCCTAAAACGATTAAAACATATTTCATTATTTTCTTGTACATATTGTTATATAAATAAGTAAGTAATACATTTATACAGATACCCCCGAGATGAATGTTTTAAAGAATGACCCCAACTTCTCTAATGTTACTTGTGCCTATTTACGACACTAATCACTTTGTACTGAAAAGATTTAATGGAGGCATCTGAATGTCACTGGTTGTCATTTTGGATGTCGCACTTAATGCATCAGCATAAGACAGCGTGGATGATGTAGTCGGGGTCTGGTTGTAGCGAGGTGTGAGCGAAGTCGCGGAGAACTGCAGCAAGTCTCGGATGGAGTCAATTCGAAATTTCCTATCATTTCGATCTGTAACGAATACTTTCCCATCCCAGGTCCAACATTTATTACAGTGTTTGTTTTTAACGTATTCGCGGGCAGCATTATATAATTTGGATCTTGCTTTTGTAAGGTCTTCATTTATGTAAACTGATTTTAACACAGTATCTCCAGACTTTCGGAAATACTTACGAGCTTTCATCAGTTTAAGTTCAGCACGGTAGTTGGTAAATTTAGCTATTATTTGGCGCTGAGTACCTTGTTTCACTGGTCCAACGCGATGAGAGCGATCCAGATCGTTAACAGTGATATCCAACTTTGCACGTTTTGCTATGTCCAAGACAATGTCATTGGTGGATTCTTCGGAATTCTCTTTTATTCCGGCTATCCGAATAGCGTTGCGTCTGCTATATTGCTCGAGTTGGTCGAGTTCGGCTTTGAACATTTCATTTTCTTGTTGGAGTTTGATGTTTTCCTCTTTAATAGAAACGTTTTCAGTTTCAAGGTTTTGTATTTTATTTTAAAAACTATTAATAACTTGTTGAAAAGAGGTCTCTATAACTTGGTTCAGATCTGGTACAATTAGTGAACGAACATCTGAGACAATTGCTGTTCTGAGATCTGTGAAAACCAGATTCTTCATTACTAAAGCAATTTTCTGAATTTCAGAATCTGGAATTGGACTTTGTGTACTCATTATTGTTGATTGATTATTGTTTATGTTAGTGAAATGTCTTTGGCGTTTCTTTTTAGGTTTTTCAAAATCTTCTAAATCGACTTCATCAGGGAGATTTGAATTTGACATAATACATTCATTTCAGAATTTGAATACATGAGATATAACATACATTGTTTTGTTAGGTGAACTATATTGTACATATATGTGTTTTCACATGATGCACACTTGTATACACAGGTAGCAGACAGGTAACGCAGATAAATACATGTATACTATATAGGTGTGTTATGAGTTGTTTTCACATTCCTGTTGTGTATGATATTTTGTAAATATTTCAATTATGATTTACTCACAAAGTCATCTTTCATATCAAAATGTTTCCAAGTTGTGTCTTTACCCATCTGTAACATCCTTACGGAATACAACACTCCTCAAGTGTGCTTTTTTCACATTTTTCTTCTTTTTTTTTACAAAGAAAAACACAACTAACCACTTTGGCGCATGCGTAATGTTGTTCATATATAATATTTAATATGAATAATCATTAATTATGAAAAAATACATTATAATTTTTTACTTAAGGCAATCTAGAGAACTTTATAGCTAAATGTTGACAATTTTGACGCACGCCGACATTTTAACAAAACGGTATTTCTTTGTAGAAGCTTTCTGAACTCTTACTGTTTTTCTCATTAAAATAGTTTCTTAACTTTAAATCTGCTAATTATAGAACCTTGCCACGTGCAGAAAAAGTACTCGTTAATGAATATATCAAATATAAATGCGACATAAAAACACTTGAATATGAACAAATGCAGAAAAAATACCTTTATGAAGGCGCAACCTTGGATTCCTTTTCAATTCCCGCATGCGACTGAAGTTTACAAACTTATTCAACTACCTCAAAAGGAAAAAAAAAATTTTCCCCAAAATTTTACGCGTTAGACCGTATGTCTAACTCTTATTTTTTCTAAGCTTTCACTGAACTTTTTTAGTTATTAAAATATTTTAATAAATACATGTATAAACAAGCACTATCAAAATAAAAATAATAAAAATTACTACCTTTATTAAAGCGCCACTTCGAAAATCTTTTTTCGATTCCATTCTGAGGCTGAGGATTGCCGACTTGTATAACAACCAGTAATATAACGCACAGAGCAAGCACCTTCCAGGATAGTGCGTGTGACGTCATAGTGGATATATATATTTGATGTGATAAGCCAGCTAATCCCGTCGTAGTATTTATATAAATAATGAATCAATATTCGAACAGGATATAACTTATAAAAGTATAGTGTTTGATTTTAATCAATATTTAACATAATATATTATATTTTTAAAAATAAAATACAAAAACTATTCGCTGGTAACATTTGTTTGTTTTCCGTTTTACGTCCTCGTTGGATTTGTCCAACGGAAGTTATCCAGTCAAAATAACGGAACTTTCCTTTGCAACAGCTTAGATTATAGAGTAACTTTTAGCAGACTGGTCACTTTTTTTATAAAACACTATATGAAAAATGTAGTAAAATGAGAATACTACTTAAAGCTTGCGCGAAGATATTTAAAAGTTCAAGAATGAAATTTGCGAGTTGAAATTCCTAGCGGACAGAATGAAGCTTACTGGAAAAAGAAATGAGAATATAAAAATATTATCACTATCAAAAGTTACCTCGACATTTTGGTTCTTGGTATTGAAATAAGGATTTGGCCCTAAAACGTTAGAAATTTAAACCACATTTGGTTTTAAATATTTGTCAATCAAAAGTTCGCTTTAATTAATAGGTTTATTTATGATTTACTTTCGTTGTTGTGACATTCTGACATTGTGTAATTCTTCGTCGGATTGGTCAGTGCATGTAAAGCATATTTTTAAAGGAAGGATAGATTGAACTGAATCGTACATATCAATTTGTCGCCCCCCTCAGCCAAGGTGCGAATTTCATTTAAATTAAATTTTGAAAATGTTTGTAAATTTGATCGTCAGAGATAAGTAAGTCTTTTTTTCAATTGCTTTGTCATAACAGGCAAAAAAAACTAAAGTTGGAAAGCATTTGTCTACTTTACTTTGGATTCTATTGTATTTAATAAAAATATTAGATGTCAAGTAAAATAAACCGCATGCTAAGAAAAAAAAAGCACATTACGTAAGTATTCAAGTATACCTTGGTACATCAATATAAATAAAAATTGTTAGATAAATAAATAAATAAATAGATTTAAATTAATATTTTGCCTGTCTCAATTATAATTTTGATCATAATATTTAAATATATTTTTTGAGTAAGTATTGACCCAAATCTTATCTGTGAATATTGATTTAAATGAAGTTAAAACATAGCTGAAAAGAATAACTAAGACTAGCAAAAACACTTGTTAGGGAGACATAAACAAGATAAATCGGACCCTACAACATGGTTTTTAACTGAACATTAGGCCCCAGTTTCCAGTCATTCACTCAACTGAGTGTACACTCAACTCAAATATTTCCTTTTTATTTCCTTTTTTTCTCTTTTATTATTATTTCATAAATTTTAAGTCTTATGACAAAATGTTTTGTTTTGTGCAACAAAACTACACTAAACAATTTAAATATAACATTAGTTATATAATTTTGACTGTGTAACGTCTTAATTTGAGTTGAGTGTACACTCAACTAAGTGAATGATTGTGAAACTGAGGCCAGCTTGTCCAGTATAAACAATATAACATACGTTTTAATTTTGAATGTTTTAATAGAGTAATACATGCAATATTCTGTACAATAAACAAATCACAATTACCTCCCATTATACAATCTATACGCAAAACGTAACAATTGTTGTCAGAATTCGAAAATACATTTCAGAGATTATATTCTTATCTTGAATACAAAATTCATTCAATGTCATAGCTTAAATACAAAATGGTTAAGTTAGCAAATTTGGAAATATTATTATTCCAGTTATATTGACATCAATCTAAAAAATTATTTGTATAATTGTATCGTATATATATATATATATATATATATATATATATATATATATATATATATATATATATATATATATATATATATATATTGTAACGCCAGGCCACTTACCACCCTACGTGCATGGTAAATACTTCACCCGGGTATGACATAATCACAAAACATGCACAGGGAGGCAAGTGTTGCTACGTAGTCGAGCGGATCTTCAGAGTACATTATGCTATAATCATTGTTATAATTAATAAAGTAGAGCTGCCACCACCTGACAATGTGAGGAAAAATATACACATAATGTGTGGGTCCGTAAAACCAGTATAGTTTTGTTTTAAGAGTTATAGGTAAGTCAAAGTTTGGTATGGAGATTAAAGGTTAGGCATGGTAACTGCCATATGTTTGGTTACATCATCTGCATGGGATGTTGATCTTCTAGCTGAATGACTGCTCTAGATGGTAAGTCTGGTGAGCTGTACTTGCTGTAATATTCTGTTGGTGTGGTTAAACAAGTATAAATGAGAAAGCACACAGAAACCCTAAACCAGCATGTAGCCTTTTTAACATACAAGCCTGAGTTTAAGATGCAATATAAAGTTGAAAATACCTGACCAATGAAATCATAAAGTCAATTGAAATAAGTAATAAACTGAACCTAGGTGGTTGTACTAAAACCAAACATGGTATGAAACAGCAACTATACTTGTATGGTATCTACAAGTATTCTTGGTACATAGAAGGTACAATTTCAGTGATCAGGTAGTCTCACTTTTACCCTAATGAACTGAAATAACTAACATCCACAACAACTGACCTTTAAAAATGGAGTTTTAATTGTTAATAATATTTAATTCGGAAAATAATAAATAGCAATATTTACAAGAAAATACATTTCACTACACTACCACTGACTCTTAACAAATATTAACTGGAATTAACTAGATAACTTGACTAAAAAAATAATGGTCCAAATATACCTAAAAATGTCTTTTCTAATTAAAAGTAATATTTGAATTCCTAGTTTGAAATTAAATGCCCCCAGACCAAAATAAATAAAGCATTTATGGTTCTCTAAAATAGGTAGGATTTACAAAACATAAACGCCCCGTGTGACACCTGAATAAGGTGTGCACAAAACAAATACGTCCTCAAACTGAACGGCATTGCAATAATTAAAATTCAGAAATTAAAATAATCTAAAATTTAGAAAAATACCCCCCAAATATAATTCTATATAAAACAAAAACATTGTAAACCATAAGGTTTACGCCCCCCCCCACTTTTTGATAGAGAACATTGGCTGTCGAAGGCTAGGCCTAACGGCGAGGGATTGGCTGGGTAAAGGACTGTCTCAAGGTCGTGTCAACTGGTACACTTGCTCATCGTGGAAATACGACGAGAGCTAAAGCCCTGAATATGGACTTCCCTTGGATTATAATTTGGCTACTTATTACTGAATGGTGCGCATTTTATTGGAAGTATGTACCTTCAAAGGCAAGTTGCTCGTTCAGGCGAAAAACAAAATGGAAATGTTGCTGGCGTCTTGGATGCAGACAAAGGCAAAAAGGAACTCGCGACCGAACTTTGGACCGCTTTATATACTGGGCGTGGTCGACCAAAAAAATGCGGTCGACCGGACTGACCAGCCAATCCCTAAAGGCCATTTTGACTAACGTGACCCCTAAAAAGGGTCAAGAAAAAGGGTGGACCGAAATGGTAAGTTTCAAGATGGCGGCGATTCTCGTAGATCCCTTATATAAAATAAATCTCTCCTCAAGCTGTTGTACAACTTCAATCAAAGTTTTTATTACTGAAATAATGTTCTCTAACGTTTCTTTACTATTGTCCCCTGCTAATAAATAATGGGCAAATAAAATTTCAAATACCCCGACCCCCTTCACTTGGTGTGTGAAATAAACATGAATATACAGTTTAAAACATAGATTAAGTGATATTAAAATGCTAGTTATTAAATAGCAGTAATATTTCAGTAGATTACCGCTTGGCTTTGAAATAATAGTGATAAAACACCCTTCCCCATTACACACCATACAACCTTTAAACATGCCCCCCATCACCTGCTAGCTTACAAAATGAACATTAGTTATATATATATATATATATATATATATATATGGAATATTTGACGAAAACGTTATCGATTTCATTCCGCAAAAACGTTAAAAGCTAATATTTACAATACCTATTGAATTCCTATGATGAAATCATTGTAGAAAACTTAGAACATTAGACAATGACACACTGTTTTTCACATACATTGTGCGTATGAATACACCTAAATTTAAGATGGGGACTTCCGTGACCTAATTTTATCAATCTATGCTTGTTCTTCTCTACCAGCAACTGATAATCACGTGAAGGTTCCATGCTCGGACCTGTGCACAACCCAGTCCAACAAAACGTCGCGCATTGATGTTTCCAATACCCTGTCATCCATACACTCCGGATTTTTGACAAATTCAACGTTTAAAAGCTGTAATTTAACAATTCATATGAATTTGTAACTTTGTTTGCCTATTCGAATAAAATTGTATGAAATGTTCTTTTGTTTCCAGCGTACTATTTTTTAAGCCGTCTGTTACGTCACACAATCAGTGAGAAGGCGGGTATTATTTTGATTGACATATTGGCTGTTCCCAGAATGTTTACATTGCCGACATATTCGGTATACAGGTTTTTCTTTCTTATTTGTATGACACAATCGAGAAGTTTGTAAAAAAGAATACTAGGAAAAATATTGTAAAAATAAGAATTGACTGTCATTTTTTCCTGGGTTATCAAGGAATGAACCAGATTTTAAAACTAGCAAATCTAAAATGAACTGCGAATATTTACAATACCTATTGAATTCCTATGATGAACTCATTGTAGAAAATTTAGAACATAGGCAATGACACACTACTTTTGACATACATTGTGCGTATGAATACACCTAATTAAGATGGGGATTCCCGTGACCTACTTTTATCAATCTATGCATTGACAGTCAATTCTTAATTGATGGATGGCACGCTGGCGGGTTCAAATACTGTTTGATGCAATAATATTTATGCTGTTTAAGTAAACTTTAATTTATAGGTTTTTTGAATATGTTTTACGACCCATCAATTTTAAACAAGTTGTAATTTAGGATCTTATAGTCGAAATCAATTAAAAACTTATATTCTCTCTGATTGGTTGAATTTATTATCATTCAATAATGAACTCTTTGTTATTTTTCACATTGTTAATAAGTTTGTTAGTCGTAACAATCTATAACAAATGTTTATTCTGACGCCTTTCTATTGATATCTTGTAAAACAATTTCATCATCTCTTGTTTTTTTATCTGAAAGAAAAAAGTAACAAGTTATATAAAAAAAAGAACAGATCATTGTTACATGTCCCGAATTTTTTTTTTTTTTTTAAAAAGGAGATAACTACGGAGAGGGTTAACATCACCAGTCAAGCTAAAACAAATTCGGTTGATTAGATGTAACGTTTTTAGCGTAATTTCAGCAGATTATCAGCTTTTTTTATAATCTCTGAGGATTAATTAAAAACTAAGAATATTTAAGGGTTTACTAGCGCGCACTCAGAGAGATGACTCGACCAAGCAACGTTCTTGAGGTTTAATTACGTACAGCGGTCATCCGTAATTGAACGTTTACATTTTGTTCAAGATTATTTCACTAACATTAAGTTGGCAACATGATTGACTTAAAAACACAAAAAATAAAACTAAAACCATTCTACAACCTTACATATTAGAAACGATCCAATGTTATAATTAGCTATTTTATTCCTAAGTATTCGATTAAAACGGTTGAAAATATTAACCAAAAATCTCTATTCGGAAATTCAGTTCCAGAGACAACACAACACCTCTAACCTTCTAGGTTCAATTCCCCTATGTATGAGAAAGTTTGTCAGATCGCTTGCAAAAATGTTTTTTCTTTGCTCTACCTAATTTTCAACCATCCGATAACTCTATTTGGCCGTCTCTATAAAAGTGAAGAAGGGTTGACTGCGACTTCAAACAACGGTACCATTGCTGTACAAAACTTCAATTTCTCATCCCTTTTCCTCTTTTCTTAACCGTGAATCATTCATTTTGTATCGCAAGAAATGAGCGAGCCTGACATGAAATTTACCCATAATGCAATTTCTAAATTCGATTATATCATACTGAAATACAAAATAAACGTTAACTTATGCGATTGTTTTTCACGTTATACTCCAATAAACTACGCAACCATAGCAACGCTAAACGTAAAGGGCGTGGTTTATATCTCTT
Organism: Tegillarca granosa; assembly: GCA_029721355.1. Lineage (NCBI taxonomy): Eukaryota > Metazoa > Mollusca > Bivalvia > Arcoida > Arcidae > Tegillarca > Tegillarca granosa. Next base: position 37,760,125 of record CM056603.1, read on the forward strand.
TACATTTCATTGGCTGGAATTATTTCCAACGCAGAGGAAATTTTATTACATTTATAAAAAAGTTTATTATTAAACTTTTAATTATAATAAATTTAAAATACGCGCATTTTAAATCGATGCCAAAATAGTAAAACTAAAATGCTCGCTTTAAGGAGACGGTCTTACTTACCTCTACGTGGAACAACCCGTTTAGACCAACGTTCACGTGTCAAACATATGACTAATATAGCTACAACTATAATTAAGAGGAAGCAACCGAAAACAGATCCGAGGATAATAGCCAGTCTAAAATAGATAACATAAGTTAAAATACATTATCATATTTTAAAGCAAAAATTATCTAGATAATTTTCTATTGAACCATATTGTACTTTGTGCTCAGGCCAAAATAAAAATATAGTTTGTTTCCCCTTGCGCGACCGACCGTAAAAAATCCCGCCGACTGAAAAAAATTTATTATTGAAAATTTAATTTTTTTTTTCCTCGCGATTTCCGGGCCGATAATTTCCGGTTTGTTTCTCTTTCCGCTTCAGGATTTATACGTTTTATCTTCTTAGTTGTAAAGACGCTTATATAAGCACTATACGGTGATCCGATTGTTACAAACGTCGTAGTGATTAAGATGTTATAGACACACGAATGTCGGAAATGTTGGGACAATTGAAAAGGAAAGATCGTGATGAAGACTTCTTTACGATCTGTGTATCGTCGACGGTGCAGTGTGGGCAGAAGTGTACACAAGTATGCACAAACATATATATTAAATTTTCGACTTAATTACAATCTTTGTGTTCAATTGTTATTCGTAACAATAATCGATAATTTGTTTTCAAAAAAAAAAAAAAAAAAAAAAAAAAAGCCTACCTACCTACCCAGTTTCAAAAGTACGGGTAGGGCAAGGGGAAACAAAGATATTTTTAATGGTGGCCTCAGTATTTTGTCCGACCATTATTTAAAAAAAAAAAAAAAAAAAAAAAAAAAAAAAAAAAAAAAAACGCCTTAATGGATTGTTAATTCGGATATAGTCTTTTTGACATTTCCTTCTGTTTAGGAGCAGCGAATCCTTCCATGAATTAGGAAATTTTTTCGTAGTTTTGGTAAAATAAATATTATTTTAATATGATTCTGAACTGCAAAATTAAACAGGTAGGAGTGAAGTGGTGAAGTAAAATTCCCCAAGGGTATCTTTAACTCAGTAGGCATTACTTTGAGAAAATGTACCATGTTTCAAAACTTTCAGCCGTCTTAATTTTTTAATTTATTTAAAATAAGGTTTGTTCATTTATGCAAAGCATTCCTTAGCTGAATGTAGATTCGTATAATTTTAGAACTTTAGATTCATTAATTTTCATATGTTTAGATTGTCTTCTGGAATAGAATAGTCACAACAGTAGATAGTTACTCCAGTTCCCTTCTAAAAATTTAGTCCTCCCAGTACGTGAACCACTGTGGTACCTCAGTTGGTAGAGTACTCACTCCGTAAGTGTGAGGTAGTGTGTTCGGGCCTCGACCGGGTCTGACCCAAGACTTCAAAGTGGGCAGTGACTGTTCTTTCACCAAGCACCGGCATAACGAAATAAAAGTCGCGGTTCTTTAGGATGGGTGCGTAAAATAAACGAGGTCCCGTGTAAATGTAGGCATGGCACGATAAAGATCCCTGTTATTTAAGGCCATAAGCGCAACGCACAAGCAAAATGTTTGCTCTTTCGGCTAGAGCTGGCGACGTCTCAATATAAGTAAAATATTCTTGACTGGGACGTTAAACACAATTACTCAACCCAACTCCTCCCAGTACGTGCCTGTCTTTTCTTGTTTAATCCCTTTTGTAACATTTACTTGTTTTGTGAAACATTTTTGTTTGCGCTTTCTGTTGCCAAGGGTACGGTTTCAGTTACATTGTTTCAGTTAGCACGCCAGGTGACGTTGCACATATATTGAAAAAAAATAAATTTTTAACACAAATACCTGCTTCCGTGATCATTTCATGATCATTCCTCATCAGTGACACTAGGGGCCGAAATGTTTGATAGATAAAAAACAAAAGCCAAATATTTGAAAAATAATGAATCTTAAGTTCCAAAATTATATGAATCCAAATCCAGCAATTCTTAAATGCATATTTTAAAAAATATATGGATTTTTAGTTAATACATACGTTTTATAATCATCTGCACAACATTTGTTATTACAACATCCTGCAGAACATGTTCTAACATATGTGTTAGTTCCTTCAAAGAAATCACAACTCTCCGAACTTGCTGAAAATACATTGAAAAAAATACTAATGTTGTATAATAAAAACACCTGAAAATATTATCGTATAATTTAATCTGTTTGAGCAAACTTAAAGCTGAAACGGATGGACGTTGGATTCAAACCTGACCAGATTTAACATATAAACTAAAATTAAGATATTTCTTTAATGGTGCTTAGTATTAAGAGAATGAAGTATTAGTATTAAATGGTCCATTAGCTGTTAGTTTAATTTTACTGAAGAGCATTCCTTAGTCTGTGGCTTGCTGACTCTGTTACTCGCAATGAGAAAATAAACGAACTCGCACATCTGTCACAAAAAGATCTTGGTTCAGATATAAAAAATATTTTTCAGCGCAAAAAAACCCAAACGATTGCAAATGCGATGTAAACAACATTTTAACATCAGCAACTCATAATTGAATCTTTGAAAGAAAAACTTATATTAAATTGTAAATATTTTTTCTTTTAAAATTACATGACAAGATGAATAATCAGCTCACGGAAATTTATTTCCTGTACACGTCAATCATCTGTCATTGATTCAATTGCTTCCTGTTTTAAGGTTAAACTATTAAGATATTATTTTTGTTTACGAAAGTTGAATAAGAATACAATTTTTAGAGCAATATAACTGATTAAGGAATGTTTACAGGTCTGAACTAGAAAATCAGATTGTTTTCAGCAGTCAAATAAAACGGAGATTTTTTTCAGATGTGCACCAATAAACAGAAAGTTTAAAAATTTAAACCAAAACCAGAATGCAGAATGCTTACAGAGTTGAACTAGAAAATGAGCCTATAATGTTTAGGGATGTAAACCAAGCATACAGAATGCTTACAGAGTTGAACTAGAAAATGAGCTTAGAATGTTTAGGGATGTAAACCAAGCATACAGAATGCTTACATCAATGAAGAGAATATAGACTGTTAAAAACATGTTAAACCAAAACGTTTTTACACATGATTCAAAACAGAAAGTAAGTGCAACGATGAACTTATAGAACACAGTTTATGAACCCACTCAACATAAAATCAGAGATCACGGAATCTTTATTGCTGTGAACCAAAATGTATACAAAGCTTCAATACGTCAAACCAAAACACAAGACTCTTACAACGGTAATCCAGAATACCTATTATTTACAGCAGAATAGGTAAACAAGTTGAGTCAGATTAAAATTATAACAGGACTTAACAGCACTAAAAAAGAATACGGTAATCCAGACACAGAATATTATCATGAACACAGAGGACCAGATACGGAATGTCAGAGGTAAAAAAGAAAACATTGAACTACCAACTAAATGTTTACAACAATAAATAAAATTACTGTTAACCAAAGTCTCAATCTATTTTTTCTATTCTGATCTATATATGTCTTCTACTTTTCTATATCGTAATGAAGTTGATCATCGACTGTATTTATTAAATATCAGTTAATAATGAAGTAGGAGACTGGTTGATATAAGAGATTATTTCTTGTTAGCATTAAAAATAAAATTGTATTGTATATTAAAAACAATAAAACTATATATAAACTAAAAATAGAATGTTTACAGTTTTAGCAATTAAAAGCACTAAACAAGAATACTATGAACTAGACACAAAATATAGAAGAATTGGTTTCAATTTTTGCAAAGTTATTGAAATTGAAATATAACACGACGAGTACCAAAAACAAAGAAAGAATTTTTACAGCAATAAACAAGAAACAATAAACCAACAGCAAAATGTTTAAAGCAGAACAAAAGGACTCGTTGAATCAGAGACAGAATGTTTATAGCGGTGAAGAAAACATGGTTAATCAAACACAGAATGTTTACAGCGGTGAAGAAAACGTGGTTAATCAAACACAGAATGTTTACAGCGGTGAAGAAAACATGGTTAATCAAACACAGAATGTTTACAGCGGTGAAAAAAACATGGTTAATCAAACACAGAATGTTTACAGCGGTGAAGAAAACATTGTTAATCAAACACAGAATGTTTACAGCGGTGAAGAAAACATTGTTAATCAAACACAGAATGTTTATAGCGGTGAAGAAAACATGGTTAATCAAACACAGAATGTTTATAGCGGTGAAGAAAACATGGTTAATCAAACACAGAATGTTTACAGCGGTAAACGATTACCTACTTCATCACTGACATTAAATGTTTAATTTGTTAAACACGAAGAATGTGAACCAAATACGGAATGGTTTACAACAACAACAACAAAACTTGTGAGTCAAGATCAGATCGCTGATCGTACAAAATCCTACATTTAGCGGTTATTGGATGAATGACAAATTTTATTGAGTGGTGTGGGAATCTGTGGAGTATTCTTAAATGAAACACAGCATAGAATTCAATGTAGCGATTTTAAAACTATTGGAATTCCCTTGCATTCACCTGTATTGTTACAAATTGACAATATAAAGCGTGCTTCTGTCAAGACAATTTAAGTAAAATAACAAAATAAAATAAGATATAAAAAATGAAATGAAATAAAATGAAATGAAGTAAAGTAAGGTATAGGCAAGTGAAGTGAAGTGAAGTGAAGTAAAAGGAAGTGAGGTTAATTGAAGTGAAGTGAAGTGAAAGGAAATGAGGTGAAGTGAAGTGAAGTGAAGTGAAAGGAAGTGAAGTGAAGTGAAGTGAGGTAAAGTGAAGTGAAGTGGCCCTCCCACAACGCCGTAACATCATCTTAAATTTAAGCTTTGCATCAGAAATTTTATATTGCACAAATATTAAAAAAAATCTATTATCGTTAAGAGTAAAATAAATTCGATATGAAGGTATCTCTAGAAGCAGGAATCAAATCTCTCAAATGCATTAATAAACTTCTAAGTAAGACTTCCGCGTTCTCAATTATTTACTGCGCAGTTCTGAACGTCTTAAAGATTCTTAACTTAAAACGCGAGGTAAAATGAATGATTTCTTCGTATTACAGAATCTTGTAATGTTTTTTTCTGCAGCATTAGTATTGAATACTGAATAATATTGATCTAAACCTAACCTAACGATGTCTGATGATAGGATATGGTCGTCAGAGAATTAAGATATATAGCTTTAAATATAAATGCCGCATGGGATTGTCATCCAAAGCAAAACTTCAAATTTTAATACATAAAATAACCATCATATGTTGAGGTGTCTCTTGTTGTAATTTCTTATTCATCACGTGACGGTTGCCATAGAAATAGAATAAGATTTGTCGGCTTTTATTATTTTTATTTTACATTTCACTTTCCGAAATTAATTCTTGTCAAAAACATGTAATTTTACCAAAGTTTAAAGCATTTTTCATGAAACAACTGACATGCAAATGGTTTAACGTCTGTTCTCGTCTGTTCGAGACTCTAAAGTCTGGTGCTAAAAGCTAATTGCACATTTTCCAAGACAGATTATTACTGAGGCAGTTTAATTATTTAGTTCATTATTTACCTATTCGTTAAATAAACACTAGGTATGAAACTTTGCATAAGAAAAAAGCACGAGTTCACACACACACACACACACACACACACACACACACACACACACACACATATATATATATATATATATATATATATATATATATATATATATATATATATATATATAAACGTGCATTTCATATTTCAAAAACACAATTACTGATTAAAAGTGTGTGTGTTGAGGCTTAAATCTACACAGTGTCATACCTTTGTGTGTGTGTGTGTGTGTGTGTGTGTGTGTGTGTGTGTGTGACAACACTAATGTCTCGAAAAAACGAATCAGTAACATACATTCGTTAACTATAATATATTTACTAATATTGTTTCAAACCATTATTATTAAATCATTCATTTTAAGATAGGATTTAAATTCTATGAGCTAACTATAGACTTATTATAACACATGCATTGGATCTTGTAATAAAATTACGTGGTTCTGAAAAAGCAAATATTGGTTACTTGAAACTTGTTCATGGCAACAGTAAACGTTGCCAAGAGCATGACGTAACACAATGAATTGATAAAAATAACTACAAGAACATGAGAAGAGAATAGAGTCACTGACGGACCTAAGGGAAGGGGTGGGCGTATCCCTCCTTATATGGCTGATAATACATTTTTGTACATTTTTCTTACACCCCTTTTCACACATTATGAATAAAAATATTTTCTCTTTAATACAACTTAGATTACACCAAAATGCAAGATTTGGCGCCATTGTTTTCAAAATATTACTGGGGAGCATGCCATCCGACCATCCTAGGAGGTTCGAGCCTTCAGCTCTCGGTTTTTATGCACGCCCTCTCTTGTATAATTCTCTATCCACCTCTGGGAATGACAGAGATAAGAAGATTGGTTTTGTCGCCAAATCAAGGGTTTTACATCAAAACGATCAGTTCTAGGATAATAGAGGTAACTGAAAAAACACTGACTTTCGGCATGCGAACTGACAAATATTCTCACACTGTGATCTACCCCGTGTGGGATTAAAACCTAAACCGAGGCACTGACCCGTGAGTGCCCACTTCAGGGAAAAGACCACAGAGGGCCAAAAAACAGGAAAGGAATTAAAAAAGAGATTACAATTACTGTGTAAGTTCATTTAAATATTAATAATAAAAATGATATGATGAGTTGTTATATATAATTTTCACCTTAATATTATGACCACTTTCTTTGATTTAATTCATTGATTTAATGGGGTTTTAACGTCCCAGTCAGACTTATAACGAAATGTCAGCAGCTATTAGTGACGTTGGGGAAATTTTTAACTTTGCGGTGCTTAGAGCAATGAGAGGTCTTTAACGTGCCACGCCTGTCGTGACAAGGGGCATCGGTTTTAAGGTCTCCTCCGAAGGACCAAGTAACTTTCATTTCTAAATGCCTAGGGTCTAGCGAAAGAACTTTTACTTTTGTTCAGAGCCGGTCGTATTTCAAACCCCGAGCAAACGAAGCGAGAACTCTACCGACTGAGCTACCATATTGGTCGACTCCCTTTGAATTTTTACATACATACCGAAATTAATAATGGTATCCAGATTAAAAAACGCTTGTTGCAATTAAAAATTTCTAACTTTAATACTTATATTAAAGAAGAGCTCAGCTTACCAAACCACTTATAACACAGCTAGAATACAATATTAGTCATAGAATTGTATATATATACTGTATAGCTAAAGCTAAAACAGGATGTTCTTACAGTTCCGGAGCACTCAGCCTAAAGTTCGTGGTAAAAGTTAACGTGTTAAACTTACTTTGCCAGTTTTAAAAGTTTTTATTTTGCTTTTTGGATTGTAATTTGAACATGGAACGGTACGTTTGTGTTTGATTATAAGATTTTATGAATATAATTTTTTGCTTATTTGAGGAATATAACTCTATATGTAGACAAATCTTTTAAGTAGTATTGATAAGAAACAAAGATCAAGTTTATCGCATAACTTAAATTTTTTACGTTTTTACAAACATTTTTAAGAATTGACTTCGTGTTTGGTAACGTATATGAGGGTATGGACACTAATGAAGCACGTGCAAATTGCATTATCTGCAAAGCATTACCAAACACGAAAGTCATTCTTATATTTACAATTCGTGGCATATTTCTGTGTAAAAAAAACTGTAAAAAATCATAATGTATCAATTCTTGAACCTACATACATTGTATAGCTTTTTAAACATATTTAGACTACATGCGTTAGTTTCGGGCCATATTTTTAAAAAACAAAAAATAGTTCCAAGTTTAACACGTATTTTATTGCAATATCTGAATAATTAAAAATGCTTTTTATAATGCATACGTACACCGTGTTCTCGCGATATTTCAAAAAGTTTATGTATAGACATTAATCTGTGTTTTGAGATGTGTTTTTATAAATAGATTAGGAAATGTTCCGACATCTGTTTACAAATTTTTCTATATTATTACGCCCTTAGTTGTTACGTCACACAACTGCACGTTCTATACTGAAGTTATGAGGCTATGAACTAGCGAGTCTTACAATGGTTCACATAGTACAAAATATTAGCTATTGTAAATATTAAATCCTGATATGATATTTATTGATTACATTCAGTAATAGCATGCTTATTATGAAAAGAGGCTTAGGGATCTAGGATAAGACACAATCGGGCATATCCTAGTTTAAGTAATATAAGTTCGCTTTAGTTTGTTCAAGGTACTCCGGTTTTCTCCATTATAGAAAAGAAAAACATCTACTTGCACGAAAACACCGTTTTCAATTAAGTTTGGTGTTTAATTATTATATCACTTTGTTGTGTTAATTGACATTCTGACATTGGTGACTAATCGATCACATTTGAGGTTTCAAATACTGGATGTCTAACCAATCGCAATAACTTGTGCTGTGGTTTGCAATTGATATTTAGCATTTAATACATTAAAAGCTTTAGCCGAAAACTTTAAAGATTTTGCATACATGTATTTACGGAATATAACATTTTTAATTAAATATTGTAATAAAGGCAAAATCTAGAAGCCGAAAAACGGATGGCAAATTAATCTCGCTGTTTTGTATTGCGATGGCTCGGATAAAGATTTAATACATGTGAAAATAAGACAGCGAACTTATCTTACATTATATTTACGGAAGAGGTAAAATACAAATTGAAACTCGGATGAAGACTCAATCGAGCTAGAGGCAAAAGGTTTCAATCTGACATTTGATCTTGGAGTTAAATTGAGTAATGGTGTTTAATGCCCCAGTTAAGATTCCTTCAAAGGAGTACCCAGAGAAAACAAACAACATTCGGCAAGCGACACGAGAAACTTAAAAAAAATATATATATAAATATATATATACACACGTAGCCATCGAACCTAGGATGTGAGAGACATGGTGATCTGTAAGCGCGCGCTTTTAGCCACCATACCACCAAGGAGGCTTTTAAAATTTTGGAATATATTTGGCAAGCTCTTAAATTGTTTCTTGAATTAATTATTCATCTTCTGTTATTTGTTGGTTATTTAACAATAAATCTGTTTCAAAACGATGTTCATTGTCAATATGAATGCAAAAAGTTTGCAAGCAAACTGAATAATGCGCGTTATGATTGGTTGCCTTATTTCGACCGAAAAAGAGTCCACAAATAACAACACATTTATTTTGAATGATATTCAAATAATAATAATTATTATTATCTTATATTTTATAATTTCATAAATACATTATATTAATGTATCGTTCTTGTACAATCTTTTTAGCCATGTTCCAAACGTGAACAAATATGACGTAGCAGCCGTGTTTGTTAGACCTCTAATTATATAGTTCCGGATTGTGTATTGCATTTTATATGCATACATATACGCAGTAGTCACATGGTTTTTGTGATTTAAGGAGTATATGAAAGCAAAAGTTCTCAAGCTTGGAGAAATGGAATTTCACATGCAAAAGCTCTCAAGCTTCGAGAAATGGGAATTTCACACATCAAATGAAATTATTTTTCAAAAACGTTATTAACAATAAAGATACGCCCGCGCGTGTGTGGTTTTTTTTAAAATAATAAGCTGTTATCTAGTGACATACGTTAATTTACCTTCTTGTAATTCTAAAATCAGTAATTTTTATCCCCAATAAAACAGGGGGAAATTAAAGAAACGTTATCAGGCAATCCTCATCTCGTTTATATGGTAAAGATTTCTCAACTCAATACGAATATTTTATTTTCGAGTTATCAAACATCATTAACTTGGCAATGTTGTGTCTTTAAATTTTACTTGTACAAATAAATTCATATACCGATTTTTATTCGATATACAAATGTAACACACTTACCAAGCGTAGGAACGGTAGAGATTAACGTGTATCGCTCGGCGAAAAACAAAAATATGAAAGTTTCGAAAAAAAAAAAAAATAAAAAAAAAAAATAATAATAATAATAATAATAATAAAATAATAAACATTCTTTTCTACCGATTAAGCAATCACTTACCTCCAGTGATGATATAGATACAAATTAGGATAATGTTTCCTAAAATTATTTCCATATCCAAGTGAATAAGGTAAATATTCATAATTTAAAATGAGTAAAGAAAAACTTTTTAAAAACACACATAATAACAATCGATTTTTTAAATCTCTAGTGGACAAATCTCTGGTATCAATATCAATTTTCACATTTTCAAGAAGATTAATATTTCAAAACTGATAATTTTATTCCAGTATCTGGTTTTGGCGCCAAACGTTGTGCTGTTTTTTTGCGCCAAGGTTTGTAGATTCCACGAAGTCTTAGATTTCCAAGATATGTATTAAAATTATTGCACTGCTTTCTAAACAACCAACATATTATGTTATTGTGAAACTAAATGGCAATCCCTTCTTCGTATTGATCCATCTAGCAATCTTTATGCATAGAGTTCTCATATTCTAACACTATACGGTAAATCATCTAATAATTCGAACACAAATTTAAACAGAATATTTTTCTTCAAAATTCATTATACTGTATTTCATTTGAGTTCCTTATTTTTTTATTCATTCATTTATTTTTTTTATTTATCTATGTTTTATTTGTTTTTTTTTTTAATTTTTCTATTTTTCCAATTTAAAATAATCGTACTTAAGCAATTTTCACCAAAAAAACTGACCAGTTTTGTTTTCATAGGTGGCGCAAACTAGATGACTGTTTATTCTCCTTTGGGATTCACATCTAGGGTTGATAGGGTTGTGAACTTGACCAAAATCAAACATATTGATCTGAAAAGAGTATCTCAAATCCTTTGTATTATTATTATTTTATTTCAAAAGATATTAAGAAATCGAAAAGGTTTCAAATAAATAAATTTCTCAATAATTCGAACCAAAAATAATTTACTGAATCAATCATTAAGCGATTTACTGTATGTATGGGTTTTTATTAAATATATTTATAAAGTGTGTTATTATGAAGTTAAATACAAATGTAATAAGTTTTCAAAAAAATAATTATCATATATATTTCGGATCTATTGAAATAGATCATATATTACTTATTTGTATCGTTGTGTCAAACACTATTTTGACAAAAAAAACCATATTACTTACTTATTGGTACTAAATACCTATATATCCGTTTAGTCTTTGGGTTAAATTAGCGTGAATCTTCACTTTTGATTGATCCTATAAGCGGATTAGGATGACGGATGAGAAGAGACTACAGAAATTGGATTTATATGGGCTGTATTCAATATCAGTGTTCCTTGACAAATTTAACATGTTTTATCACTTGTGAGTTTAATTTTTACGTATATCCATTCAATAAATGATATCATTCGGAAATAAAAATTTCGAAAAATGATTTCTACAGAATGAATGAGGGATAGGTGTCAAGAACTTGATATTTAGGATATTTGTTAATAATTACAGTACGAATTTCAATGAAAATAATATTAAATGTTTACAAATAAGTTTTTAACTATCAAAGTTCGTTTACAAGTTGGTCGCAATGTTTACAAACAAGAGCCAGTTTACGTATATGAACAGATAAATATTTTAGTTTCTAAATACGTATATCTATTAATTTGAAATAAATAAACATGTCCATGGCAACAACAAAAATAAACAAAAACAACAAAGTGAAAATATAATAATAATAATAATAATAATAATAATATTGATAATAATAATAATAATAATAATGATGATGATGATGATGATAATAATAATAATACAAAACATATAAAAAAGTATAAAATCAAAAATATAAGAAAAACTATTGCGTTCTTATCCGGAACAAGTTTTGAATGAACTGACAATTAATATTCCGTTGTTTTTGTTTTTGTTTTTTTTTTTTTGGGCGGCACATAAAAATACCAGTATTACAGTGAAATTGTTTAACCCATTTATAAAAAAAGAGAGTCTATAAGAGAAAAGCATTCCCAATAAATGTACATGCCACAAGCAAGTCTATGTTTGATGATGTCGCAATTTTCGGTCACAATCCGGGCTTTTATTTGAATTTGTAAGGCTTTTTTAAGCAAAATATTTACATCAGTTTTGTCATTATATTTAAATACAGCTTCAAGTTTTTGAAATGTGTTAGCAACTGTATTACATGTATGATTTTAAATGTTATGTTAAGCATTAGTACAAATTTAATACTACGTCTGTCAGTAAACGTTGTTATAGCGGCATTTGTTAAAGATTAATCAAATTGTTTTTGATTAAGATGTTATAAAAGCTTTTTCATTCATTTAGTATTTAGTTCCACTGTGACAGAGATATGCATGAATAATGTATCAAACAATCAAAAAAGGTTCAATTGTTAAACATTATATATATACATCAAAATGCAAGAAAGGATATCAATTGAGAGTTATTTCAGTAGTCATCAGTTTATACTCGAGAACAAAAGTCCACGATTCTTTTCGGGGGCCTAGGTGTCCGAGTGTTCTAAACCGCGCGCTTACGGATCACAGCGCCTCTCACCGCCTGGGTTCGAATCCTACTCGGGACAGATCCTTGTGACAGAGAGTTTATCAGTCCGCTTGCAGAAGGTCGGTTGTTTTTGTTATGTTGCAAAATTGACAGACTTTTATTTTCGGACTCTTTTTCATAATTTAACTTTTCAAATACAAATTAAAAATTAATACATAATTCTTAGTATTTTAATTGAAATTCATAATCTTAAAAGACAAGTTACTCTTGATGTTTCTTGAATTTCTCGTTTGGACAACAAATTCAAACTGTTGTTTTAAGTTACTAATCTGATTTAAGGACACTAATTTATAAGTGACTGTGACACCTTGAGTCGGATGGATTATAATAAGCTAACCATTAGTGGACAGTGTGGATACACGTGAACTTCCATCAAGGAAGTGAGGCCGGGTGCTCCGGAAGGGTAAGCACCTCCTGTTTAGCTAGCTACACCCGTCACGTGTAAGTCAATTTTGAGAATGAAAGGAACAAAGACCTATGGTAAGTCAAAAATATCCAGTATAAGTTGGGATACAGTGACTACATACTTATCAACAATATTGTGATGACGGCCATAAAACTTTTTAAGGGCCCTGATTAGCCTAGGCTTGCAATATCCTTGTGTCAACAATTTAATTGTAAGTAATTTGCTTCGTTGCAGAAAGTTCCCATAGTGGGAACAAGCTCTACCGTACCGTATTAACTGTGAAACATATACACCATACGCAGGAGAAGCAGGGATATTACTGCAAAGAAACGGAAAGTTGACAATAGAAAAATTGAAGTCATCACGTTTGTCGTATAGCTTCAGATGTAACCTTTCATGGGTGTAATAATTGAGGTATAAGTCCAAATATGAAGCAGAACATGGAGAATCTTTTTAGTAATTGACATTTCTGTCTCAAATTAAGTTAATGTTGTTTTATCTATTTCTTTTCTGTTTAATGTATAATGTGATTATCAAATAATTGTTACTGTTTGCATTACAAATTGTTTTATGAACCAACTGTTAGGCAGTTGGAGTCGGACGTTTGAACAGATCAGAATAAATTGTTGAAACTGGTATGCATCTGATTTTGTATTTAGCAGTAATTAAGTTTAAGTAATTGAAAATAATAATAACAATTGCAAGTAAGGTCAAGAGAATCTTAAAATAGTATATGCCCAGATTGCGGCATAATATCTTCTTGATTGGGGCGTTAAACACAATTACTCCACTCATACCACTGATGAGGAATGGATTTCCGAAATGTGCACATCTGGCACATCAAAAATTAACTGGTTTTTGTGTTATATTGTATATGTATAACTTTATCCAAGTTATCTCGCCTATAAACTATAAGGAAAAAAATGCTAACGTAAAAAATAGGCCTGCCATCGGTTTACGCGTAAATAAGAAATACGGCCGTTAATTATCAAAACAATAATAAATGTTACTGAATGTTTAGTGTTGCCACTGAAACCAGCGTTGCTAGTTTAAAACCAATGCTTTTTATTTTATATAATGATAAAACACAAACACTAGCTAGTCTATATCCAAATCACAATCTCAAAACCAAAGTTAAAACTTTTAAAACTGTCTTTTTCATGATAAGTTTCATACGTGACCTTTCATCAAGGAAGTGAGGCCGGGTGCTCCGGAAGAATATGCGACTCCTGTCTAGCAAGTTACATGCGCCACGTGAAAATCAAATTTGAGAAAAGAAGGAACGTGAAACTAGGGGAAGTGAAACATATATGTTTGGATACAGCGACTTCATACTTATCAACAATATTGTAATGACGGCCATAAAACTTTTTAAGGACCTTGATTGTCCGAGGCTAGTAATATCTTATAATAGTAAAAAGGATCAATGAACAAGTGCAATAACCAAAAAATTTGTTTCATGTAAAAAAAATAAATTCTCAGAATATTTTTATGTATTTTGCTTTTTTTGTTGATTTTAGTTTCGGTTTTATTTTTGAAAACTGACGTCATTTCCTGTTGTTCAATTTCAAGTCATTCTTCAAGTTCAAAAATAAAGTATTTCACTTTATTTCGCAATTTTTATCCATAGTCAAGTGCGATGTTGATACAAATTAAACATGATCGAATCAAAGGTATCACGTGGGTGTTTAAATGTGCTTACATATGATCATATGATAACCTTTATTCTGTATTATTTAAAGTCGCTGGCTGTTATTGAGGTAGTTATTTTATTGGGATTGTTCGTTTCATAACAGTTTCACAATGAACCACCTGAGATATGGCTTTTGTTCATTCCTTAGTTTAGCTTTCTTGGTACAAGTTTACGGTCTAAACACCGGTATGTATTTTAATATTATACTTAAGCAGAAATATGTTAGATTTAAATTATATCGACGTTAACCCGCTTGTTGCCGGAAAAGGATATATTAAATCCCAAGTAAAAATGTCGTCCGTTTTGAACAATAGGAAATATTAAATTGACTCAGTCCAAAAACTTTGATCAAAATTGAATTTTTCTGTTTTATTCTTTACATGTAGTGTCTCGTGTTTTTGGTTGCGTGGACTGTTGCTAAGTTCATATTTTAGTCGCACATTTTTACGAGTACTTTACCTAACCGTTACACGTATTTCCTATATATTTTATAGTTTATCTTGACGAACATTGTGGTAATACGGTTCCCATATTGTCTTCAACAAGAATAAAGGCGTCACGTTTCAGCACGCTTACAAGAAATTTGAACTGTATAGTTAAGACAAACTCCGTCAATGGGGAAAATATAGTAGCTGTTTTCAGAAATTACAACACCATAAGAGGATCGGCAGGAAAATGTACTAGAAATAGACTGGATATATTTCATGGGGCTAACCACAGACCCAGCAACACGCATGACAGGTAACTATATACAATCATTTATATCATAGGGCAACTACGGATCCAAAATCATGTTTGACAGGTAACCGTTTACAATCATTTATACAACGGGTCGACTATAGGGTCCAAAATCAAGATTAAAAGGTAACCATATACAATCATGTGTAATATGGGGCAACTACAAATCAAAAATCAACTATGACCGGTAACTGTATACAATCGTTTATATCTTTGGGCAAATAAGAATCAAAAGTTTGATAGGTACAATCTAACCGTATACAAAAATTTTTACCATTGGACAATTACGGATCCCAAATCAAGATTGACAGGTAACAGTATACATCGATGTGTGTCATGGGGCAACTAAGGATCCAAACACACGCTTAAAGGTAAACATATACAAATATCAAATTGTATTGACTTATTGTTATCAGTATGAATTATCGGTTTAGATTAAGGTCAATTACCAACAGGTCATTGGTATCAACTTCAGTTTATTTCTGAAATGATAAATACATGAGGATAAAGTTCAAAGGGCTGAACTTACGTTATGATGAAGTGAGAACACTAACACCCAAGATGGTGTAAATATATATCCCTTTAACTTTTTTATCCGTCTTGGAATTTTTACTTTAGTTCTGAAGACATCAGATCACTGTGTTGTTTATATATAATAATAATAATAATAATTATAATAATAATAATAATAATAATATATTATATTATATATATATATAAACAATACTGTGACCATGGTGAAATGTTTACTATCCATATTTCATGGAGTCAATGAGTATTCAAGAGAGACATAGTCTGATATAATAAGTTATTTTCAACAATAATTCATATATTAAAAAACGGGAACTCTTTCACTTTTATTTATTTATTCATTTACTTATTTATTTTATGCTTTTAAATGTAAAATTCGGAACAAATCCGATCGGAAAATACCTAATGATATTGAAAAAATTAAGTATTGTTGGAAAAAAATTAATTACAAATAAAAGTTAAATACCAAAATGATTTATTTTTAAACCAGTTAATATAATAATAATAATGATAATAATAATAATAATAATAATAATATATATATATATATATATATATATATATATATATATATATATTATAGGTTCAGATGGCGTTTGTGGTATCATATACAAGGATCTACAGTTTGCTACAAACTCCTCTCAGTATATGACACTACAATTCAGTACGGACTCAACAATACAATCAGGAAGCTTTGACATCATCTTTACTTCCTATCATTATGGTAAGTACATTAAACTTATCTTCTTAAACGTGTACTATTCAAATTTACAATTATACATGTACACATTTGACAACAGCAACCAATAAATAAAAATAGTTGAATAATAATAATAATAATAATAATAATAATAATAAGAAGAAGAAGAAGAAGAAGAAGAAGAAGAAGAAGAAAAAGAAGAAAGAAATAAAACGACTGATGAAACATAAACATATGGTTGACAACAACAAACGTTATCAAAAGCATTACAAAATACAAAACAACCAAATTGCAAGGGAAAAGACAAGCACATTCGGACCATCAATTTTTGAATTCTCAATCTAAGAAAGGGCACTGGGGTAATTTCTGGAGTTGCGGTGTAAATTTTATTTTAAGTTTGATTTAATTAGGGTTGTAAATCGAAGTCAATGATATTTTACTTTCACCGAAACGTCACCAGTAAAAGGTGAAGTGGTAAATATTTTACCCTTTGCAATGCACTCAGGGCAATGTGCAGCGACGGTTCTGTTGTGTGCTACGTCTGTCGTGACACGGGCAATTAGTTTTTAGGGTCTCCTCCAAAGGACCTCGAGACCTTCATTTCGAAATGTCGAACGAGTTCTTGGCGGAAGAACAGTCACTTCCTATTTTTACGTCGACGTCTTGGTCATACCGGGGTTCGAACCCTGACCTCCCACATACGAAGCAAATATTTTACCAGCTGACCTACCGTAGTGGTAGAGTTGTAGTACTGTTAGAGGGCATTCAACTATCACATTTTCCAAGGCGACTTAAGCCCGCTAGATCACAAACTCAGTACGTGGCAGACAAGATGCGACTCACCGAGCGAGTTTTGTATAACTGAATGGAGTTTAACGTCTCAGTCAAGAATATTTCATTGATATCGGGACGTCACCAGCTGTAGATGATGTGGCAGAAACTTTTACCTTTGCAATGGGCTCGGAGCAATGTGCACGGATGGTTCTTTAAAGCGCCATGCCTGTCGTGACACGGAGCGTCGGTTTTTAAGGTCTCCTCCGAAGGACTATTACAGCGAGGACGCAGAATCTCAGACTTAACGTCTCATGTAATAGCAGGCTGGGAATCTTTTTAAATTTTCCTAACTTTTGGATGTACTTAATATAAGCAACCAACATGTCAGGCTTTTGGTTTAATTACTTGTTTTTTTATTCACAGGTCCTTGCGTTTCCGGGGAATTTTCCTGCAATAATAAACGATGCATTGATGATAGTTTGATCTGTGATGGATATAACCATTGTGGAGATAATAGTGGACAATTATCATGTGCTGTCGTTTTAACCGTTGGAGTAATAATAGCCATAGTGTTGGCTTGTTTGGTGTTTGTTGTATGCCTGCCAGTTATTGTGGTCGTGTACATTTGTAAAAGGCTGAGCTATTCACGCTTTTAAATAGATTGGAACTTTTGTAACTAATAAGTAGGTCATGGTACTGGGAGTTTCTAATAAACCACGTGATATAACGCAATATTTTTTTTGCATTTGTTTGCTAATGCTATTAATAATTTACATATAAAGGTTCGCATTTGACGTTTTCCGGAAAAATAGTACTACGTTATACCTTTGAATGTAAATTTTAGTTTCATTATGTTTTAAGGTAAGGATATAAACAAAATCGTAAATTATAGGCAAAATAACAAAAACGTGTTAGATTGGAACATTTGAAAATTCTTTTAAAAAAGCAAACAATCTTACAGTTACGCTTATTCTAGATCAGAGTGGTAAGTTAGATATTTATTTCCAAAAAAAATTATATTTCACCAATATCGGGACATAGCCATTTAAGTTTCAAACGGCAGAAATTCGATTTTTGCAATGATGTTGGAGTGGTATTAATTAAGGTTTATTTGGCGTGCCTTGAACGCTAAATAATTTAATAAAAGTACTGTTTAGATTGGCAGTAAAATAATTTGACATTCTTCTGTTACTTTACTCATTACTGAAAGCATTTTTTAATTGTTTTAAACAATTTTAACAGAAACTCTTTATTTTTTCAGTTTTTTTAGCTTTAAAAGCCAAAGTTGAAAATCCCATTGAAGGTACAGATAAAAGTCATTGCTTTCTATTATATTATGCTTGATGTGGCAGACTTGCTTTGATTTAAGAAATCAATTTTGACCGTCGTTTCATTATATATTAAAGCTTTTTTTATTTTGCTTTTAAAGCCAAACTTGAATGTTTTTCAGAGAGAAAACATAAAAGTGCTTGATTTTTATTTTTGATGAGTCAGACATTTTTACTTTGAATTGATTTTTTTTACTTTGAATTAAGATAACATTTTGAAAATGCTTTTGATACACGCATTGTAAAATAGCAGCATGTGTAACACACACACACACACACACACACACACACACACACACACACTCCTTATTCTTAAGTCCTGAAGTTATAAAATAAGACGCTATATTACTTGTTCATGTTCATATATGTATTTTTATTTTTTTTAAATCATTGATTATTTGAGCAAAATAAATTTTGCAAAAATATTCTTCGACTTCATTTTTTACTTTTCAAATTTAAGTCCGTTTATACAACAAGATGTATTATTGCAGACTGTGGATTGAAAAACATGTTCATTATTTATCACGTTGGTAATGACGTTTGAAAGCAAGTGAAAATCTAAAATGTTGTTTGAGAAAACTGCAGCATAAAGATCTGCTTGCTTGCAAGAATTTATTATTTCAGGAAAGATAAATAGTTCCATAATTGCTGTATATTCTACGCCTGATAGTAACATATGTGCAGGTGACAGGATCACTTAAAATTTGCATGTTCGTTCTTTGGTCTTCCCTCTTAAAACAGATTTTTATCCCCTCTAATAATTTATAAAAACCGTTAGAAGGGAGTTCGAACTCCGGTCGGTGTCATACTTTTAAAAAACTTTAAAATTTAGACACTTTGCATGGCACTCGGCATAATTCAAAATTTCAATGGTTAAAAAGAGGGGGGGGGATAAAGAATTTTGTTATTTCGTTCATATTTTTATTAAGCGATTTTCTTGTCTCTTTCCATCTGATTTTTTTAAACTTGTGTCAATTAACTTGGCGTTTTTTTCTCCAATGAATATTAGTCTTCATGAAAATTCCTGCAAAGAGACATAGAGACATATTGTACAGGGACCTTCCATTAAATCATCAGTATCAAGTGTTTACGAGAGCGCATTATGATTATTATCTGTAGCTGTCTTGAAGATACATTACTACTTAAAACAGCATTATCTTTTTAATCCAATCGGATAGCTAATTACCAATTTACAATGTCAAAACAAAAGCCGAAAGTATCCGAGGTGATAAATTGAAATCGGAAGGTATCGCAATTTATCGTAATTGTGGTACTATTAGACAATTTGAACCCCCCAAAAACATGTGTATGGCAAAGGCATAAAGAAGCAAGAACACGAAACAAGCTTAAGAATTTTGGGAAAATGACAGTTTGGAATTTAGACCGATGATGAAATTCTAACATTGCATTTTTAGTTGAAGCCTAAGCGGTATCTAGCGGCAGTTTGATTATGTTATAGAATAATTCAGATCATTCAATAAATTTTATAATCAACGGAATCACTTATCAAATTTGTTTCTCATTTAAGCTAAACTGTTTATTGCTAGCCGAGCCGAGAGCATGTATAACAATATGTCCGCATATGTGTACACACGATAACTTTGATATTCTTTGCATCTGGCCACAGTTTCAAAATCATTCACTCACATGATTAAGTGTATATATACCAAACTCAAATAAGGCATTATTTCACTGTCAATATTTAAGACATTACACAGTTCAAATTGAATATCTTATGTCCTATTTAAATTGTTCAGTGTAGGTTTGTTGAACAAAACAAAACATTGTCATATAAAACTTTAATTTTAAAAATAGTGATGAGAGAAAAATGGGAAGATTTGAGCTGAGTGTACTTTCAATTGAATGAATAATTGTAAAACTGGGGCCAGGTAGATTCGTTCCTTATTTGGAATATTATAGTACTCGGGCGAAGATGATATAGAATTACATCCGTCAAATTCGTCCGAATCCAAGGTGGTGCTGCATTACGTATAAAAAAGCAGAATCCACGAACTTGTATATGAAACGGGTTTTCCCGTTACCTAATATAGACTTATTATATAAAAGATGTATTATTTTAAGCTAAATCTTCTCTAAAATCACTAAGCACTTAACAAGCAATGCAGGATATATTGGACCTGATGCAACATATAATCTCTTTTCATAAAAGAAATCTATTTACTCAGCTTTTTAAAAATGGAATAAAGAATTCTGCAACTAAAAATAGTGTGACCCAGCACAAGCTTACAAAACCGAGGTCGAAATAATAGATAATAAGCATAAAGGAAAAAAAAAATTAAATTAGCACATTTCTTTATCAAAGTATATTAGCAAATTATGTGTTTGTTTTGTTTTGTTTCCCAAATTAATACCTTCCACTTCCTCATTACATTTGCCCATGCCCAAATCATTATTATTCTAGCCAATCAGTGGCTTTTTGTTAGTCATTGCTTGTTACATCATTGTGATTGGTTTTTTTTCTTTTTGGTTCATTCTCTTTAGTTGGTTTTTTACATACAAGTTTTGTTAGTGTTCATTAAACCACTCGTGTTTGTAAGGAAGACAGAGTTATCTCTCTTGAACCTTAACTTTAAAACCATCATAATTGTTGCAAAGTGATTTGGATGATCATAGATTCCGAAATGTCAGGTAATAGTGTAATGCTTATTCTAAATGGTAAAAAATAATGAAAACTATATATATATTTATATATATATATATATATATATATATATATATATATATATATATATATATATATATATATATATATATATATATATATATATATATATTTATATATATATATATATATAATGTATCAAAAATATTTAAATTTGATTGTTTAAAAGGGTTTTTAGGTTCGTCAAGAATATTTCACTTATATCGAGACGTTACCAGCTATAGGTGTAGTTGCTGAAATGTTGACCTTTGCCAAACGATTAGGACAATGTGAAGGAAGGGTTCTTTAACGTGCCAAGCTAGTCGGGGCAGCGGTTTTTAAGGTCTTTTCCGAAGGACCCAGCGACTTTAATTTTCAAATGCCGAGTGCATGGCGAAAGAACAGTCAATACCATTTTTCGTCTTGGTCAGATCAGGCCTGGGTTTGAACCCCGACTTCCAACATACGATGTTTCAAAAATAGAATCAAGACATTGGACACGCAATACAAATAAAAACAAATATCAATGATAGAAAAAATTGTTTGGTTGTTAGTTTGAACGTTGAATCAGCAATTAGTTTGTTATTCTAATTGTGACGAGTCCACATTATTTATGACTAATCTAAGAAAAACGTTGTGTGAACGTGAGATATGCGAGTTTGCGCTGTGATCTACCCTATACTAACGCGCATTCAGGGCATTATTTTGTAAAAGTGCTACCGAAACTGAATAAGTATGCCGCAGATATACATACCTCTCATCCGGTCAGTATCCTGGCAATCGGTCAACCAGTCGATACTGTGATCTTCCAATACCTGGCGTAACGATAGGACACAGTATCTCACAGTTTCAAGGCTTATTTCTGACCATGTAGGTATAAAAATAAAATTTTAATTTGTCTTTAAACTTGTGAAAACTGGACCGTCACTTAACGTTAATCTATGGTCCTTGGACCGTTAAAGATGCTATCGTTAAAATTTCATAAACCACTAACTAGAAATTTGCCAAAGATTCTTTCCTTTGTAATGAAGCAGTTAATTCTAGGATGTGGTGTAAGAACGAAGTTGTCGGAAAAAAAAAACACCGACCATAAACAAGAAATTTTAGTCTATCTAGGTTCAAACTAAGAAAAAATTCGAGTTTCCATTTTTGCCCAAATATAAAAAAAGTGTCACAACAATGAACACCGTTTTTGTTGTCAAATTGACTTTCCTAAATTAACGAAAACTGTATATAATTGATTTGTTTATAAAAGTTGAGTGGAGGTGAGTTGAGTAATGATGTTTACGTCCCAGTCAAGAATATTTCACTTATATCGAGACGTCGCCAGCTATAGCCGAAAATGCAGAAATCTTGTTTGTGTTTTGCGCTTATGGCATTATACAGCAGGGTTCTTTATCGTGTCACGCCTGCCATGACACGGGACCTCGTTTATTTTAAGTTCCCATCCGAGAGAACCGTGACTTTCATTTCGCAATGCCGGGTGCTTTGCAAAAGAATAGTAACTTCCCACTTCAGTCTTGGGTCAGACCCTGTCGAGGTTCTAACACACGACCTTCAACTTACGGAGCGAGCACTTTACCAAATGAGCTACCTTTAAAAAAATGAACTACGGTGAACTGAAGGAAAAGAACGATAATAAAGTAATTCCTCTTAAATAGAATACTGCTAGAGCTGTCTCTCTTTGTATTCATGTTACTTTTGCTATAAATGTGACAGAGTGGTTTATAATGAGAAGGCTCAAGTTTTACAATAATTTAATAAATTGAGTGTACACTCAACTCAAACATTCCCTTTTTTCTCTCATAAATATTTTTAAAAATGTAAGTTTCATTAGACAATGTTTTGTTTTGTTGAACAAACCTACAATAAACAATTTAAATATAAACATTATAGATATCTAGTTTTAACTGTGTAATTACTTAAAATAACCCCCTGGTTTGAATTGAGTGTACACTTAATTTAGTTAATGATTGTGACCCTGGAGCCAGAACAATAATCACGGTGCCCTTTTTCCTTTAAAATTGAATGCGTCTTAGATCCTTGTTTTACGTTTGCCTGTTCAATTGAAAAAAGTTGGGGGCAATTAATTCGGTTAACTCTTTCATCCTAATAATGATTGATTTATTGATTAATTTGATGGGGTTTAACGCCCAATCATGATATTTCACTTACATCGAGACGTCACCAGCTTCAGGCGAAATTCAGGTAGAAATTTTTACTTTTGCAGTGCGCTTTGGGCAATGTGCAGGGATGGTTCTTTTACTTGCCAAACCTGCAGTTACACGTTACATCAGTTTTTAAGGTCTCCTACGAAGGATCTCGTGACTTTTATTTCTAAATGGCGAGTGCTGGGCGAAAGAACAGTCAATAGTAATTTTCAAGTCTTGGTCAGACCCGATCGGAAATAAAAATTTCGAAAAATGATTTCTACAGAATGAATGAGGGATAGGTGTCAAGAACTTGATATTTAGGATATTTGTTAATAATTACAGTACGACTTTCAATGAAAATAATATTAAATGTTTACAAATAAGTTTTTAACTATCAAAGTTCGTACACAAGTTGGTCGCAATGTTTACACACAAGAGCCATTCTACGTATATGAACAGATAAATATTTTAGTATCTTGAATAGTTATAACTATTAATTTGAAATAAATAAACATGTCCATGGCAACAACAAAAATAAACAAAAACAACAAGAACAAAGTGAAGATATAATAATAATAATAATAATAATAGTAATAATAATAATCATGATGATGATGAATACAAAACATATAAAAAAGTATAAAATCAAAAGTATAGGAAAAACTGTTGCGTTTTTTTACCCGGAACAGGCTTTGAATGAACTTAAAATATTCCGTTTTTTAGCGGCACATAAAATACCAGTATTACAGTGAAATTGTTAAACCAATTTATAAAAAAGAGATAGTCTATAAGAGAAAAGCATTCCTTATAAATGTAAATGCCACAAGCAAGTCTATGTTTGATGATGTCGCAATTTTCGGTCACAAGACGGGCTTCTATTTGAATTTGTAAGGCTTTGTTAAGCAAAATATTTACATCAGTTTTATCATTATATTTAAATACAGCTTCAAGTTTTTGAAATGTGTTAGCAACTATATTACATGTATGATTTTAAATGTTATGTTAAGCATTGGTACAAATTCCAATAGTACGTCTGTCAGTAAACGTTGTTATAGCAGGATTTGTTAAAAATTAATCAAGTTGTTTTTGATTTAAATGTTATAAAAGCTTTTTCATTCATTTAGTATTTAGTTCCACTGTGACAGAGATATGTATAAATAATGTATAAAACAATCAAAAAAGGTTAAATTGTTAAACAATATATATATTCATCAAAATGCAAGAAGGGATATCAATTGAGAGTTATTCCAGCAGTCATCAGTTTATACTCGAAAACAAAAGTCAACGATTCTTTTCGGGGGCCTAGGTGTCCGAGTGGTCTAAACCGCGCGCTTACGGATCACAGCGCCTCTCACCGCCTGGGTTCGAATCCTACTCGGGACAGATCCTTGTGACAGAGAGTTTATCAGTCCGCTTGCAGAAGGTCGGTTGTTTTTGTTATGTTGCAAAATTGACAGACTTTTATTTTCGGACTCTTTTTCATAATTTAACTTTTCAAATACAAATTAAAACATTAATACATAATTTTTAGTATTTTAATTGGAATTCATAATCTTAAAAGGCAAGTTACTCTTGATGTTAATTTCTCGTTCGGACAACAAAATCAAAGTGTTGTTTTAAGTTATTAATATATAACAAATACCTGCTTAATTTTGATGTGCCAGATGTGCACATTTCGGAAAATCATTTCTCATCAGTGACAGTAGGGGCCGAAAAAGTTGTTAGATTAAAAAATATACGCCAAACAGTTACAAATGAATGAATCTAAAGTTCTAAAAATATGTGAAACCAAATCCAGCTAAGGAATGTTTTGCAGGAGGGAACAGACCTTAGTTTTAAAAAAATTTCAAAAATTAAGACGACTGAAAATTTTCCTAAATGGTATATTTTCTGACAGCACAAAGTACTGCCTACTGAGTTATGGATACCCTAGGGGAGATTTAAGGACACTAATTTATAAGTGACTGTGACACCTTGAATCGGATGGATTATAATAAGCTAATCATTAGTGGACAGTGTGGAATTTTAGTAATTGACATTTTCGTCTCAAATTAAGTTAATGTTGTTTTATCTATTTCTTTTCTGTTTAATGTATAATGTGATTATCAAATAATTGTTACTGTTTGCATTACAAATTGTTTTATGAACCAACTGTTAGGCAGTTTGAGTCGGACGTTTGAACCGACAACACCCAGCTTTTAGATCAGAATAAATTGTTGAAACTGGTATGCATCTGATTTTGTATTTAGCAGTAATTAAGTTTAAGTAATAGAAAACACTAATAATAATTGCAAGTAAAGTCAAGAGAATCTTAAAATAGTCTATGCCCATATTTTCTTGATTGGGGCGTAAAACACCATTACTCCACTCATCTCCTTGATCCTTTTCACGTATGAAAAACAAACACAACGCCACTGTTTTATCTTTGTATTTAGTAAGGGTTCTTTTATTTGGTAACTACCTACTGTCAAGTACTGTTTACTACCACCCCCACCTTGGAGGTTACAAATCCCCTTGTCTTGTAGGAGTACTAATCTGGACAATAAGCGTTTTGATTTCAATAGCAACTCTTACTGTGTACATTTTAATGACGGGAGTAAGATGGATAACAAGCATGCAGTTACATGAATAATATATTTAAATTGGGTATAAATCAGTACTGTTTATGTTGTATAGGACGTTACGCATCCATGATGTGACATACCATTGATGAGGAATGGATTTCCGAAATGTGCACATCTGGCTCATCAAAAATTAACTGGTTTTTGTGTTATATTGTATATATATAACTTTATCCAATTTATCTCTCCAATAACTATAAGAAAAAAATGTTAGCTTAAAAAATATGCCTGCCATTGGTTTACGCGTAAATAAGAAATACGGCCGTTAATAATAAAAACTATAATAAATGTTACTGAATGTTAACCAGCGTCGCTCGTTTAAAACCAATGCTTTTTATTCTACTTTATATAATAATAAAACACAAACACTAGCTAGTCTATATCCAAATCACAATCTCAAAACCAAAGTCAAATCTTTTAAAACTGTTTTTTATGATAAGTTTCACACGTGACCTTTCATCAAGGAAATGAGGCCGGGTGCTCCGAAAGGATATGCGACTCCTGTCTACCAAGTTACATTCGCCACGTGAAAATCAAATTTGAGAATAGAAGGAACATG
Organism: Tegillarca granosa; assembly: GCA_029721355.1. NCBI lineage: Eukaryota > Metazoa > Mollusca > Bivalvia > Arcoida > Arcidae > Tegillarca > Tegillarca granosa. The sequence continues at coordinate 37,786,941 of CM056603.1, forward strand.
AAACTAAGGGAAGTGAAAGATATAAATTTGGATACAGCGACTTCATACTTATCAACAATATTGTAATGACGGCCATAAAACTTTTTAAGGATCTTGATTTTCCGAGGCTAGTAATATCTTTATAATAGTAAAAAGAATCAATGAACAAGTGCAATAACAAAAAAAAATTGGTTCATGTAACAAAAAGTAAATTTACAGAATATTTGTATGTATTTTGCTATTTTTTGTTGATTTTAGTTTCGGTTTTATTTTTGAAAACTGACGTCATTTCCTGTTGTTCAATTTCAAGTCATTCTTCAAGTTCAAAAATAAAGTATTTCACTTCATTTCGCAATTTTTATCCATAGTCAAGTGCGATATTGATACAAATCAAACTTGATCGAATCAAAGGTATCACGTGGTTGCTTGAATGTGCTTACATATGATCATATGATACCATTTGTTCTGTATTATTTAAAGTCGCTGGCTGTTTTTGAGGAAGTTATTTTATTGGGATTGTTCGGTTCATAACAGTTTCACAATGAACCACCTGAGATATGGCTTTTATTCATTCCTTAGTTTAGCTTTCTTTGTACAAGTTTACGGTCTAAACACCGGTATGAATTTTAATATTATACTCAAGCAGAAATATCTTAAATTTAAATTATATGCACGTTAACCCGCTTGTTGCCGGTAAAGGATTTATTTAATCCCAAGTAAAAATGTCGTTCATATTGAACAATCTTAAATTGACTCAGTCGAAAAAATTTGATCAAAATTTATAAAATCAAAGTTTCACAGACCGGGAATTAGTTCTACATTGCTTTGTTGTTGAATATTTACATGTAGCGTCTCGTGTTTTTGGTTACGTGGACTGTTGCTAAGTTCATATTTTAGTCGCACATTTTTATTCCTGAAAAAGTCTTCTCTAAACATTTCGGCTTTTTTTTAGGTATTTACACGATCAAAGATTCACAGACCGGGAATTAGTTCTACATTACTTTGTTTTTTTTGCGTGGACTGTTGCTAAGTTCATATTTTAGTCGCACATTTTTACGAGCACTTTACCTAACCGTTACATGTATTTCCTATATATTTTATAGTTTATCTTGACGAACATTGTGGTAGTACGGTTCCCATATTGTATTCAACAAGAATAAAGGCGTCACGTTTCATCACGCTTACAAGAAATTTGAAATGTATAGTTAAGACAAACTCCGACAATGGGGATAATATAGTAGCTGTTTTCAGAAATTACAACACCACAAGAGGATCGGCGGGAAAATGTACTAGAAATAGACTGGATATATTTGATGGGGCAACCACAGACCGAGCAACACGCTTGACAGGTAACCATATACAATCATTTATATCATAGGGCAACTAGAGATCCAAAATCATGTTTGACAGGTAACCGTTTACAATCATTCATACAACGGGGCATCTATGGGTCCAAAATCAAGATTAATAGGTAACCATATACAATTAAGTGTATCATTAGGAATCAAAAATCAAGTTTGACAGGTAACTGTATACAATCCTTTATATCATGGGCCAAATACGAAAAAAAAAATCAATGATAAGTACAATCTAACCGTATACAAACATTTTTACCATTGGACAATTACGGATCCTAAATCAAGCTTGACAGGTAACAGCATACAACGATGTGTGTCATAGAGCATCTAAGGATCCAAAAACACGATTAAAGGTAACCATATACAAATATTAATTTGTATTGACTAATAGTTACCAGTATGAATTATCGGTTTAGATCAAGGTCAATTACCAACAGGTCTTTGGTATCAACTTCAGTTAATTTCTGAAATGATAAATACACGCGGATAATTTCAAGTGGCTGTACGTTATGATGAAGTGAGAACACTTACACCTAAGATTCCCTTAAACTTTTTCATCCGTCTTGGAATTTTTAGCTTTAGTTCTGAGGACATGAGATCACAGTGTTGTTTATATAAATATATATATATATATATATATATATATATATATATATATATATATATATATATATATATATATATATATAAAGAGAGAGAGAGAGAGAGAGAGAGAGAGAGAGAGAGAGAGAGAGAGAGAGGATATTTAACAGTGAAATATGAATTTATTTTGTCGAGTGGAGTGAGAAAATCAATATTTTCACGTGTGAAAATATTGATTTTCTCACTTCACGAGACAAAATAAAATAAATATTCATACTTCACTGTTAAGTGTTCTATTTATTTTATATCACTGTTTGAATTGTTTTTATATCTGACATGTTTGGTTCATTAAAACAATGGATCGCGCCGTCGACGTACATATGGTACCGTTGTTGAAAATTAAAAACAACATTGACAAGGTACACTGTTATTCGCTCGTGTAATGGTTGACACAGTTCAGAAAAACCTGCGGCACCAAAGTGTGACAAGAAACAAGAACAGGGCACCCGTTGGCAATAATAAAAAGGGAGTAACTCTAATTAAAAAAACCCTCGAAATTGCACGTGAAGGATTTCGGAGTGAAATACATATATTTTCACCGGTGAAAATATATGTATTTCACTGCTCTGAAAATATGTGTTTTATCTGTTAAATATTTTCCATTATTTCATTATTGATATAAAATAAATATATATATTAAAACACTGTGATCATGGTGAAATGATTACTATCCATTTTTCATGGAGTCAATGAGTATTCAAGAGTATTCAAAAGAGACATAGACATAAACTGATATAATAATTTTTTTTAAACAATAATTTATATATTAAAAAACGGGAACTCTTTCACTTTTATTTATTTACTCATTTACTTATTTATTTTATGCTTTTTAATGTAAAATTCGGAACAAATCTGATTGGAAAATACAAAATGATATTGAAAAAAATTAAGTATTGTCGGAAAAAAAATTAGTTACAAATATAATAAAACTAAACACCAAAATGTAATAAATTATATAATAATAATAATAATAATAATAATAATAATAAATTATATATATATATATATATATATATATATATATATATATATATATATATATATATATATATATATATATATATATATATATATTATAGGATCAGATGGCGTTTGTGGTATCATAAGCAAGGACCTACAGTTTGCTACAAACTCCTCTGAGTATATGACACTACAATTCAGTACGGACTCAACAATACAATTAGGAAGCTTTGACATCATCTTTACTTCCTTTCATTATGGTAAGTACATAATACTTATCTTCCTAAACGTGTACTATTCAAATTTACAATTATACATGTACACATTTGCCAACAGCAACCAATAAATAAATAAATAAATATAAGAGGAAGAAGAAGAAGAAGAAGAATAAATAGAAAGAAAAAGACTGAAGCAACATGAAGATATAGCTGCCAACAAACGTTATCAAAAACATTACAAAATACAAAACAAGCAAATTGCAAGGGAAAAGGGAAACACATTCGGACCATCAATTATTGAATTCTCAAACTAAGAAAGGGCACTCGGGTTAATTACTTAAGTTTCGGTGTAAATTTAATTTATGTTTGATTCAATTAGGGTTGTACATCCAAGTAAATGATATTTTACTTACATCGAAACGTCACAAGTAAAAGTTGAAGTGGTAAATATTTTTACCCTTTGCAGTGCACTCGGGGCAATGTGCAGCGACGGTTCTGTTGAGTCTACGCCTGTCGTGACACGGGCCATTGGTTTTTTGGATCTCCTCTAAAGAACCCCGAGACTTTCATTTCGAAATGTCGACCGAGTTCCTGGCGGAAAAACAGTCACTTCCTATTTTTACGTCTTGGTCAGACCGGGTTCGAACCCTGACCTCCCACATACGAAGCAAACATTCTACTAGCTGAGTTACCGTAGCGGTATTGTTAGAGGGCATTCAACTTTTTCACTTGTCAAGGCGACTTAAGCCCGCTAGATCACAAACTCAGTACGTGGCAGACAAGATGGGACTCACCGAGCGAATTTTGTATGACTGAATGTAGTTTAACGTCTCAGTCAAGAATATTTCATTTATATCAGGACCTCACCAGCTATAGATGAAGTGGCAGAAATTTTAACCTTTGCAATGCGCTCTGAACAATGTGCACGGAGGGTTCATTAAAGCGCCACGCCTGCCGTGACACGGAGCATCGGTTTTTAAGGTCTCCTCCGAAGAACCCTCATAGCGAAGAAACAGTATCTAAAACTTTAGGTTTCGTGTAATAGCAGGCTGGGAATCTTTATTAAATGTTCCTAAGTTTTGGGTGTCGGGCTTTTTGTTTAGTTATTTTTTTTTATTATTCACAGGTCCTTGCGTTTCCGGGGAATTTTCCTGCAATAATAAACGATGCATTAATGATAGTTTGATCTGTGATGGATATAACCATTGTGGGGATAATAGTGGACAATTATCATGTGCTGTCGTTTTATCCTTTGGAGTAATCATAGCCATAGTGTTGGCTTGTCTGGTGTTTGTTGTATGCCTGCCAGTGGCCGTGTACATTTGTAGTCAAGTTTTGAAATAGATTGGGACTTTTGTAACGAATTAGGATGTCATGATACAGGAAATGGCGAATAAACCACGTGATATCACGTGGTTCTTTATTGCATTTGTTTGCTAATGCTATTAATAATTTACATATAAAGGTTCGCATTTGACGTTGTCCGGAAAAAGTTTTATGGGAATTTGCAACTAGTTCTGTTTTTTTATAAGAAGCATTTAAACTCTATTATAGTACTACGTTATATCTTTAAATGTTAATTTTACAGTTTTATTATGATTTAAAGTAAGGATATAAACAAAATCGTAAATTATGGACAAAATAACAAAAACGTTTTAGATTGGAACATTTGAAAATTCTTTTAAAAAGCAAAACAATCTTACAGTTATGCTTATTCTAGATCAGAGTGGTTAGTTAGATATTCATCTCCAAGAAAATTGATATTTCAATTATATCGGGACATAGCCATCTATATTTCAAAACGGCAGAAATTCGATTTTTGCAGTGCAGTTGGAGCGGTTTTAAATAAGGGTTCTTTGGCGTGCCTTGAACGCTTAATAATTTTATTAAAAGTATTGTTTATATTGGCAGTATAATGATGTCACTTCTTCTGGTATTCTACTTATTACTGAAAGCATTTTTTAATTGTTTTAAACAATTTTAACAGAAACTCTTTATTTTTTCATTATTTCTTAGCTTTAAAAGCCAAAGTTGAAAATCCCGTTCAGGGTACAGATAAAAGTCATTGCTTTCTATTATATTATGCTTGATGTGGCAGACTTGCTTTGATTTAGGAAATCAATTTTGACCGTCGTTTCATTATATATTAAAGCTTTTTTTATTTTGCTTTTAAAGCCAAATTGAATGTTTTTCAGAGTGAAAACATAAAAGTGCTTGATTTTTATTTTTGATGAGTCAGACATTTTTTTTATTTTGAACTGATATTTTTCTTTGAATTAAGATAACATTTTGAAAATGCTTTTGATAGAGGCATTGTAAAATAGCAGCATGTGTCACACACACACACAAATACACACACACACACATTCCTTATTCATTAGTCCTGAAGTTATAAAATAAGACGGTATATTACTTGTTCATGTTAATATATGTATTTTTATTTTTTTTAAATCATTGATTATTTGAGCGAAATAAATTTTGCAAAAATATTCTTCGACTTCATTTTTTACTTTTCAAATTTAAGTCCGTTTATACAACAAGATGTGTTATTGCAGACTGTGGATTGAAAAACATGTTCATTATTTATCACGTTGGAAATGTTATTTGAAAGCAAGTGAAAATCTAAAATGTTGTTTGAGAAAACTGCAGCATAAAGATCTGCTTGCAAGAAGAAATTATTTCAGGAAAGATAAATAGTTCCATAATTGCTGTATATTCTACGCCTGATAGTAACATATGTGCAGGTGACAGGATCACTTAAAAATTGCATGTTCGTTCTTTGGTCTCCCCTCTTAAAACAGATTTTTATCCCCTCTAATAATTTATAAAAACCGTTAGGAGGGAATTCGAACTCCGGTCGGTGTCATACTTTTAAAAAACTTTAAATTTTAGACACTTTGCATGGCACTCGGCATAATTCAAAATTTCAATGGTAAAAAAAAGGGGGGATAAAGAATTTTGTTATTTCGTTCATATTTTTATTAAGCGATTTTCTTGTCTCTTTCCATCTGATTTTTTTTAAACTTGTGTCAATTAACGTGGCGTTTTTTTCTCCAATGAATATTAGTCTTCATAAAAATTCCTGCAAAGAGACATAGAGACATATTGTACAGGGACCTTCCATTAAATCATCAGTATCAAGTGTTTACGAGAGCGCATTATGATTATTATCTGTAGCTGTCTTGAAGATACATTACTACTTAAAACAGCATTATCTATTTAATCCAGTCGGATAGCTAATTACCAATTTACAATGTCAAAACAAAAGCCGGAAGTATCCGAGGTGATAAATTGAAATCGGAAGGTATCGCAATTTATCGTAATGTTGGTACTATTAGACAATTTGAACCCCCCAAAAAACATGTGTATGGCAAAGGCATAAAGAAGCAAGAACAGGAAACAAGCTTAAGAAACTTGGGAAAATGACAGTTTGGAATTTAGACCGATGACATTGCATTTTTAGTTGAAGCCTAAGCGGTATCTAGCGGCAGTTTGATTATGTTATAGAATAATTCAGATCATTCAATAAATTTTATAATCAACGGAATCACTTATCAAATTTGTTTCTCATTTAAGCTAAACTGTTTATTGCTAGCCGAGCCGAGAGCATGTATAACAATATGTCCGCATATGTGTACACACGATAACTTTGATATTCTTTGCATCTGGCCACAGTTTCAAAATCATTCACTCACATGATTAAGTGTATATATACCAAACTCAAATAAGGCATTATTTCACTGTCAATATTTAAGACATTACACAGTTCAAATTGAATATCTTATGTCCTATTTAAATTGTTCAGTGTAGGTTTGTTGAACAAAACAAAACATTGTCATATAAAACTTTAATTTTAAAAATAGTGATGAGAGAAAAATGGGAAGATTTGAGCTGAGTGTACTTTCAATTGAATGAATAATTGTAAAACTGGGGCCAGGTAGATTCGTTCCTTATTTGGAATATTATAGTACTCGGGCGAAGATGATATAGAATTACATCCGTCAAATTCGTCCGAATCCAAGGTGGTGCTGCATTACGTATAAAAAAGCAGAATCCACGAACTTGTATATGAAACGGGTTTTCCCGTTACCTAATATAGACTTATTATATAAAAGATGTATTATTTTAAGCTAAATCTTCTCTAAAATCACTAAGCACTTAACAAGCAATGCAGGATATATTGGACCTGATGCAACATATAATCTCTTTTCATAAAAGAAATCTATTTACTCAGCTTTTTAAAAATGGAATAAAGAATTCTGCAACTAAAAATAGTGTGACCCAGCACAAGCTTACAAAACCGAGGTCGAAATAATAGATAATAAGCATAAAGAAAAAAAAAATTAAATTAGCACATTTCTTTATCAAAGTATATTAGCAAATTATGTGTTTGTTTTGTTTTGTTTCCCAAATTAATACCTTCCACTTCCTCATTACATTTGCGCATGCCCAAATCAATTTTATTCTAGCCAATCAGTGGCTTTTTGTCAGTCATTGTTTGTTACATCATTGTGTTTTTTTTCTTTTTGGTTTATTCTCTTTAGTTGGGTTTTTACATAAAATCACCCGTGTTTATTAATAAGACAAAGTTAACTCTCTTGAACCTTAACTTTAAAACCATCATTATTGTTGCAAAAGTAATTTGGATGATCATATTCTCCTAAATATCAGGTAACAGTGTGTAAAGTTTATTCACAATGGTAAAAAATAATGAAAACTATATATGTGTGTGTGTGTGTGTGTGTGTGTGTGTGTGTGTGTGTATATATATATACACAATGTATCAAAAATATTTAAATTTGATTGTTTAAAAGGGTTTTAAGGTTCGTCAAGAATATTTCACTTATATCGAGACGTTACCAGCTATAGGTGAAGTTGCTGAAATTTTGACAATGTGAAGGGAGGGTTCTTTAACGTGCCACGCCAGTCGGGGCAGCGGTTTTTAAGGTCTTTTCCGAAGGACCAAGCGACTTTAATATATAAATGCCGAGTGCTTGGCGAAAGAACAGTCAATACCATTTTTCAAGTCTTGGTCAGATCAGGCCGGGGTTTGAACCCCGACTTCCAACATACGATGTTTCAAAAATAGAATCAAGACATTGGACACGCAATACAAATAAAAACAAATATCAATGATAGAAAAAACTTTTTGGTTGTTAGTTTGAAAGTTAAATCAGCAATTACTTTGTTATTCTAATTGCGACGAGTCGACATTATTTATGACTAATCTAAGAAAAACGTTGTGTGTACGTGAGATATGCGAGTCTGTGTTGTGATTTACCCTGTACTACCGCGCATTCAGGGCCTTATTTTGTAAAAGTGCTACCAAAACTGAATAAGTATGCCGCAGATAAACATACCTCTCGTCCGGTCAGTATCCTGGAAATCGGTCAACCAGTCGATACTTTGATCTTCCAATACCTGGCGTAACGATAGGACACAGTATCTCACCGTTTCATGGCTTATTTCTGACCATGTGGGTATAGAAATAAAATTTTAGTTTAATTTGTCCTTAAACTTGATGTAAAAAATGGACCGTCAATTAATGTTTATCTATGGTCCTTGGACCGTTAATGGTTGCTTTTGTTAAAATTTAATAATCCACTTATTAGAAATTTGCCAAAAATTCTTTCCTTGTTAATAAAGCAGTTTATTCTAGGATGTGGTGTAAGATTTGGGGAAAAAATCAACGAACATTAACAAGAAATTTTACTCTACATGTAGGTTCAAGCCGAGAAAAAAGTCGAGTTTCCATTTTTTTTACCCAAATATGAAAAAAATGTCACATAAATAAATACCGTTTTTGTTGTCAAATTGACTTTCCTACATGTATATTAATGAAAACTGTATATAATTAAAATCTTCTAAAAGAAGTCATGAAGAAGTGAACAAAGGAATTGTCAGGACGGAAGTGAAGGAAAAGAACGATAATAAAGTAATTCCTCTTAAAAAGAATACTGCTAGAGTTGTCTCTCTTTGTATTCAGGTTACTCTTGCTATAAATGGTAAAGCGTGGTTTATAATGAGCAGGCTCAAGTTTCACAATAATTTACACAACTGAGTGTAAACTCAACTCAAACATGCCCTTTTTTCTCTCAATAATATTTTTAAAAAAGTAAGTTTCATGAGACAATGTTTTGTTTTGTTCAACAAACCTACAATAAACAATTTAAATATAAACATTATAGATATTTAGTTTTAACTGTGTAATTACTTAAAATAATCCCCTGATTTGAGTTGAGTGTACACTTAATTGAGTTAATGATTGTGACACTGGAGCCAGAATTACTAATCACGGTGCCCTTTTCCCTTTAAAATCGAATGCCTAATAGATCCTAGTATTACGTTTGTCTGTTCAATTGAAAAAAGTTGGGAGCAATTACTTCGGTTAACTCTTTCATCCTAATAATGTTTGATTTATTGATTGACTTGATGCGGTTTAACGCCGAGTCAAGAATTTTTAACTTACATCGAGACGTCACTAGCTATAGGTGAAGATGTAGAAAATTTTACTTTTGCAGTGAGCTTTGGGCAATGCGCAGGGATGGTTCTTTTACTTGCCACGCCTGCCTTGTCACGTTACACCGGTTTTTAAGGTCTCCTACGAAGGAACTCGTAATTTTTATTTCTAAATGGCGAGTGCTTGGCGAAAAAACAGTCAATACTAATTTTCAAGTCTTGGTCAGGTCCGATCGGGTTCCATCCTGACCGCCTTGATATAGTTAAAAAAAACCTGACTGGTTGGTAACATCATGCTTTAACATAAATGTGTATTATTTTAACATGTATAACATTATATTTTCATTTGCCTTGTGAAATTCCCATAGCTGCAAGCTTGAGAGCCGTTGCCTTTATTACTGGAAATGAATACCAAAAATTTTGTCACTCCGTTTATGAATACATATAAAATGCAATATACAACCCAGAACTACAAACACATAGGTAAACAAACATGACTATCAAGTCCCTTTTGTTTATATTCGAGACAAGCCTGAAAAACGCATAAACGATATTTTACAAAGTAAAATCAAAGAAATTAATCAAATAATATTTTGATAATATATATAGGCACCTGCTGATATTCACCGTAATATTGACATTATGAGGGACAAAAAATAAAATGGTGTTTTTGTTGGCCTGTTGAAAGAACAACAGATCTATCAAAACCATCAAACCACAAAAAATTCTTGAACAATCGGATCTTTAAAAAATTCTTCCTACCTTGGAAAAGCTGTACATCCCCTATTATTTGAGACAATGTGTAATGGTACTTCTTGTCAGTTAAATTTGTGTCTCGCGGGATGTAAATTTCAAGTGATGTAAATTTTAATTGGAATTATTTTCATGCATGTATGCCACATCCAGTGAAAATCGTCCGTTTCACACGCAGTGTTTGTTGATCGAAAAAACTGAAAAATCAGCTACATGCTTTTAATCAGTTTACAATAGGAACTCCTCAAAAGTATAATACACGGTTTAAGTACCACACAACTCCTTGTTAAACTTAAAACGATAATTTTCTAAACTTTGAGAGATATTTGCACCGCACCAGGTGTAAAGAATAAGTATACTTCTCACTGCTTTGCTGTCTTCATTTGAATGATACCGAGTATGAAGCTCGGCACATAATGTTGGAGTGAATCTCAACCTAACAATGTCGACATTCCAGAAAAAAATATCTCGGTAAATCCCTGTCTACTCGCATATCGCAGATTCGAAACCCACATGCTTGGTCATTAAATATTATACCTCTGCTACAGTTCCCCCCTTCCCGTTTCAGATTCACAAATTTCACTTCCGACATATAGCCAGCGATCTTTTACTCCAAACTTCTTTGCCAATTGAAATGGGGCCACACAGGTGCACCTGATTTTCGACCGAAATACAGTCCACAAATAACAACACATTTATCGTTCATATTCAATTTTTATAGATATTATTTTATATCCAATATTCTCAAAAATTCATTATGTTAATGAAAAATCGAGAAAATACCATCAAAATACCTGATAACACTATAATTTTTCAAACCAAAACTCTCCGTTGTTACCCCACATTAAAATTATTGCGGATTAACAATGTGTCGTTCTCTGTCTTAAATTCAGCTGTTGCGTCAACTGGACTCCCCCGATGTGCATGTGTTATAGATGGGATTTTTTTATTTTTAAAATTAATGAATAATTTAAAAAAAGTATTTGACGAAAAAATAACAATTGAACTGTTTTAAAATGATGTTCATTGTCAGTATGAAGGCAACAACTTTGCTAGCAAACTGACCATAATGCGTTAACGCGCGTTATTCCGTTTGCTTGCAAAGTTGTTGCCTTCATACTGACAATGAACACCATTTTAAAACAGTTCAATTGTTAAGTCTAAGATATAACATTGATACAGACATTAATGCAGGCGAACATGTAGCTGTTTCATCGTTGATTAAATGACGAGTTTTTTTTTCTGAGTCAAGTATATTTAACTTATATTAAAAAGTCACCAGCTACAAATGAAGTCTCGGAAGTTTTGACCTTTGCAGTGCGTTCATGGCAAATTTACGAGTGGAACGCCCTCATTGACAAATTCATCGCTTTTAAATAAATGTTTTAAAAATACACAACTTTCATTTATTTCTAAATGCCCAAGGCTTGGTAAAAGAAACACCACTACATATGTTCATGCCAATGAAAGAATCGACCTTGGTTCAAACGCCGATCTACTCTTTTTAGCACTATACCGATTGAGCTAGTGTAGTTTTTTTTTTAAATTGTTTTTAGATAAGAGTAAAAGATTATTTGAAAAGATGATTAAACAATATCTTATATCAGAGACTTAACATCATGTTTGTAGAATTTTGCTTTGCTGACCAAGCCATATAATCCATAGCCTCGATGATCCAGGTGGTCAAACCAGGTGCTAACGAACACAGTGTCTCGAACCGACCAGGTTGGAATCCATCTCCAGTAGATCCTAATGTTAGTCAGTTCGCGTGCCGGGCACTCCGATTTCCTCTACAATTCAAATACTTACCGTTAGGGTATAAGGGGAAAAAAATCTCAAAACCGGGCGTTAATTAACCTATCCAAAACAGTATCTACAAATAAACAGTCTCTTAAAATTTGAAAACGTATGTAGCAGAGCTGACCTTGAAGTTGAACCATGTTAAAAAGATAACGTCTAAAACGATAATATATATATATATATATATATATATATATATATATATATATATATATATATATATATATATATATATATATATATATAAACGTGCTGAAAATTAAATATTAGAGGCATTCTAAAATGTCAAATATTTTTTACTGTCTCAAATTTCCTTAGTATCGCATTACAAAATCTGTTAAAGAAATGAAAAACATACATGATGTTATTTTTATACCACGTCTTTCGGCCGTTCGTTCTAGATATCGTTATCTCATAAATCAGAAGAATGTTAAAATTTGATACATTCAGTTGCAAGGAGATATATATTTTATTATGTACATTTGTAACAAGTTAACAATTAACATGATCATTAAAGTCGTATCATGATTTACAAATTTATAATGGCAATAGACATATAATGTAAATGTATGTCATATATATATATATATATATATATATATATATATATATATATATATATATATATATATATATATATATGAGATTTTATCTAGGACAACTTTTGTAAACAGCATTCGTTAAATTTTTCTTTTAGAAAACAATTTGTGTAGAGCTAGTATTAGTTTACATCGAATGACTTAACAAAAAACTTGGCGTACTTAACAACTTAAGAGTAACTATTAAAAAATATTAAATAAAATTTAGTGCATTTACACCAAACATACGTCAGTGTGATCATATTTAGCGAAGGGAATTTGTGGATTTTTTCACTACCTTTATTTGGCAAATATGCAAACCAAGATCTTTTGAATATGAAAAAAAGTTTTTAATTCCAATTTCAAATTGAAGGCTTATCAAGGCCCTTAAAATTTGATGGCCTCACAATATTGTTATTGTTAGGTATGATATCGCTGTATCCAGAACTATCCTGGATGTTTTTGAAGTTCCATATAGTTCCACGTTTCTTTTATTTTCAATTCTGATCTCAGCCATAAGAGGTTAACCTACTTTTAGCTAGACCGCAGGTGTTTGCACTTCCGGAGCACCAGGCCTCGCATTTCCCTGATAAAAATTCACGTGTCCCTTTCTTAATGTACAAGTTTTCATAGTTTGGGATTGTGATTTGAACATTGAACATTGACCTGTATGTTTGTGTTGGTTTTGATTGATAAGTAAACGCGTTGAACAATGAAATAGCCCACTTGTCTGTTACTGATGCACTAAACAACGTCTGGTAAAAATTAAATGGCGGATCAGGAACAGACTAAAAAATCATCCAACTTTGACATTATTTTATATACAATTGAGCCAGTGAAATATTATTCCAAATTCGAATACATAATAAACTATACATGCGGTTTGATAACATTTCTTTAAACACGTCATCGAAATCTTCATCTAAATGCCCAATGTGTTTTCGCGATAATTTGACCTTGTCATTTTTCCACCATATTTATTTTTCACACTTCTGCTTAATACGCATTTAGATTTTTTTCCCGCGAACAATATATGTTCTCGGCGCACATTTTTGTTGTGATCGAAATCCGATACGAGAACAACAGCTACTGAAAACAAACAACCGAATAAGGAATCTTTTAATGTGTAATAATAATAATAATAAAAATTATAATAATTATTATTAAATATTATTTTTATTTTTTTTTTGTTGTGTGTGTGTGTGTGTGTGTGTGTGTGTGTGTGTGTGTGTGTGTGTTAACCAAATTACTTTTTTTTTTATTTCTTTAAAACATACAACCGGGACAAAATTATGTTGACGTATTCAAATTTTTTTCTTTTCTTACTTTTTTTCCCTTTCTTTCTTTTTTGAAAAACTTATTTGAACCACATGCAGTTTCTTTATTAACGTTAATATTGGTAAAATATGCATGTTTTAGACATTTCATTCTTCTTCTTACAAAAAAAAAAAAAACCAGAATAATTATTAATTTTTACAGAGATGAATGACGTGTTCATGACATTTAACGGCAGAAGTTATGAAAAATGACACCTGTTGAAATGAACAATTCAATCAAAATTATAAAGAAAATAAAGAAAGATTTCTTCACAAACTGCATGTTAACTTGAATTGCTCAGCAGAGGTGCACATTGCAGGATATATATATATATATATATATATATATATATATATATCGTTCTTTGAGGATATCATTTACACTGACATGGGCATTATTTTTTCAAGAGAATATTTAATTGACAACATTTTAAACTTAATATAGTAAATTATACATGTTAAAGTATACCATCACAAAAATATTGAAAATCACGTGGAATGGTGGAATTTTCAGGTCAAAAACTATATACATTGAAATACCAGTATGTATTTTGTAATCAAAGCGTATGGGTAATAATTCTATGTTATATAACGCGTACTATAACCACAATTTTATAGATTGTAGACTAAAGATGTCGGCGCAAGAAAGGAAAAATTCCACATGACTTCGACATACTAAATTGAAACTTGTTCTGGTTAATGACATTGACAGCCGATGGAGAACTGGCTTTCTTATTTTGGCACAAGTTTTTTTTTTACATGACTTCAGCATACAAAAGGAAAATTTATTCTTTTAAATGACATTGACAAACAAATAGATCTGCTGGTTTACTTGACTTTACTACACGTATGAGAAAGTTTTTTCAGTTGGAATCAACATACAAAAGAGAAACTAGTTCTACTTAACTACATCCTACATGACACCGGCAAACAAAACGGAGAGCCGGGTTGAGTTGAGTAATGGTGTTTAACGTCCCAGTCAAGAATATTTTACATATATCGAGACGTCGCCAGCTATAGGCGAAAGTGCAGAAATTTTGCCTGTGCGTTGCGCTGATGGCATTATACAGCAGGGTTCTTTATCGTGCCATGCCTGCCATGACACGGGACCTCGTTTATTTTAAGTTCCCATCCGAAAGAACAATGACTTTCATTTCGTAATGCCGAGTGCTTGGCGAAAGAACAGTCACTACCCACTTTCAAGTCTCGGGTCAGACCCGGCCGGGGCTCGAACCAACGACCTTCCACTCACAAGAAAGAGAATTTTTCTAATGTATTCCGAAGTACGAAATTTAAACTTTTTCTAGTGTAACAACAATGACAAAACAAAACAGAGAACTGGCTTGAATTTTGCACAGGAAAAGAAAAGTTGTTCTGCTTTACTTTGACATAAGTAAAGGAAGTATTTTTAATGAACCAAGCTACATAAAGGAAAGGAGGTTCTACTCGACTAAAAATAATACATAATAGAGAACGAGATCTGCCATTTTGAAACGCTTCCCTTGGCAACGACCATAAAGAAGTTAAGCAATACAAGTTAATGGTCAGACAGTCGAAGATGGGAATAATAATAATAATAATAATAATAATAATAATAATAATAATAATAATAATAATAATGATGATGATGATGATGATGATGATGATAATGATGATAATAATGATGATGATGATGATGATGATGATGATAATAATAATAATTGAGAAGGCTAATTATAAACATCACAGTATCACGACTTTGGACGTACACTAAAGGAAGTGCCCTTTGTAGCGTTATATATGTAATACTTTTGGCAAAATAAAGTGAATAAATCAGTTTCATGCCCTAGTCAAGATTCTTTTCATTTAAATTGAGCTATATCGAAGTATTCAGTTCAAGTGAAGAAAACCGAAGTACCTGGAGAAAACCACCGACCTGTTGAAGGCGAACTATAAACTTTTTTCAAACTCGAATATGCTCGAATAGGATTTGAAATTAGTCGGTCAGAGACACTGCATGTGATCCGTAAGCGCATGCTTTAGACTGCGCGACTAACACGACCTATTTTCTATTAGAGAGGGTCTCAACTACCCCCCCCCCCCAAAAAAAAAAAAAGAAAAAAAAAAGAAGTTAATTGATAACAAATGAAAACAGGACATAGTTTTATTCTTCTAGCTCGAAAACGCAATTCTTGTAAATATGCCGCTGGCTTAAAAGGAAGTTGCAGTGTTAAAAACGTGTAAAAGAGCAAAGTAGAATTATGTATGTGGGATGATCTAACGTGTATAAAAGAGGTTACTTCTTTTATCCAGTTCTTCAGTCAATTGAAGTATCAATTAAAGGTCATGTCAACACATCGTTAAAACTAGTAATTAAATGTCATGTTTATGTGTAATTAATCAAGTTTAATGGGAATTACTAACAAAACACATTGTCACCATATCTGACTGGTTCATTCACGTGCAAAATGTAAGTAATGAACCATTGCGTAGCAGCAAAGTAACCCAGTATATAAATATCTTATTTAAAGCAGGGTTCAAGATAATTTAAAGATATATAAACCGGAAAGATCCTTAAGCTGATTGCTTTCATAACACGAAAATTAGAAGAGACAGCTTATTAGGAATCTATGCCAAGCATTTTGAACTTTAGACGTAATGGCCCGTTTAATAAATGTAAAGTGCAAAAAAGCGATAAAATCAGTGTATACCTGATATAGTCGACAAATATATATGTTTTATATGTATAAAGAGATTGAAGTCTATTGTTGTTATTTTTAAATAAGTGAAATGATGTTATATCCAGATTAACTTGGTTTTTTTAATGAAACATGGTGTCTGTCTTGGGTCGTCGTAGTTTGTACTTTCTGAGTCACGTTGTATTTGGAAAGAGTTTCTTTTCTATCCCCCCCCCCCAAACTCAAACATGTTACAATATGTACTAAATAGGTAAGATATAGTATACAGGGGGTGTTACAAAAGAAACTCATACCTTGCATTTATTCTCTAGGCCAAGAGACATTGTCAGCTGTCGGTCCCGGTTGATATACACAGTCTATAAAAACTAGAACTGTCAGGTATTGTCAGATACTATCCCCTGTCTATAAAAACTAGAACTGTCAGGTATTGTCAGATACTATCCCCTGTTGATAAAAACTAAAACTGTCAGGTATTGTCAGATACTATGCTCTGTCTATAAAAACTAGAACTGCCAGGTATTGTCAGATACTATCCCCTGTCTATAAAAACTAGAACTGTCAGGTATTGTCAGATACTATCCCCTGTCTATAAAAACTAGAACTGTCAGGTATTGTCAGATACTATCCCCGTCTATAAAAACTAGAACTGTCAGGTATTGTCAGATACTATCCCCTGTCTATAAAAACTAGAACTGTCAGGTATTGTCAGATACTATCCCCTGTCTATAAAAACTAGAACTGTCAGGTATTGTCAGATACTATCCTCTGTCTATAAAAACTAGAACTGTCAGGTATTGTCAGATACTATCCTCTGTCTATAAAAACTAGAACTGTCAGGTATTGTCAGATACTATCCCTGTCTATAAAAACTAGAACTGTCAGGTATTGTCAGATACTACCTCTGTCTATAAAACTAGAACTGTCAGGTATTGTCAGATACTATCCTCTGTCTATAAAAACTAGAACTGTCAGGTATTGTCAGATACTATCCCCTGTCTATAAAAACTAGAACTGTCAGGTAATGTCAGATACTATCCTCTGTCTATAAAACTAGAACTGTCAGGTATTGTCAGATACTATCCCCTGTCTATAAAAACTAGAACTGTCAGGTATTGTCAGATACTATCCCCGTCTATAAAAACTAGAAACTGTCAGGTATTGTCAGATACTATCCCCTGTCTATAAAAACTAGAACTGTCAGGTATTGTCAGATACTATCCCCTGTCTATAAAAACTAGAACTGTCAGGTATTGTCAGATACTATCCCCTGTCTATAAAAACTAGAACTGTCAGGTATTGTCAGATACTATCCTCTGTCTATAAAAACTAGAACTGTCAGGTATTGTCAGATACTATCCCCTGTCTATAAAAACTAGAACTGTCAGGTAATGTCAGATAATATCCCCGTCTATAAAAACTAGAACTGTCCGGTATTGTCAGATACCTCTGTCTATAAAAACTAGAATGTCAGTATTCTATCCTCTGTCTATAAAAACTAGAACTGTCAGGTATTGTCAGATACTATCCCCTGTCTATAAAAACTAGAACTGTCAGGTATTGTCAGATACTATCCTCTGTCTATAAAAACTAGAACTGTCAGGTATTGTCAGAAATTATCCTCTGTCTATAAAAACTAGAACTGTCAGGTATTGTCAGATACTATCCCCTGTCTATACAAACTAGAACTGTCAGGTATTGTCAGATACTATCCCCTGTCTATAAAAACTAGAACTGTCAGGTATTGTCAGATACTATCCCCTGTCTATAAAAACTAGAACTGTCAGGTATTGTCAGATACTATCCCCTGTCTATAAAAACTAGAACTGTCAGGTATTGTCAGATACTATCCCCGTCTATAAAAACTAGAACTGTCAGGTATTGTCAGATACTATCCCCTGTCTATAAAAACTAGAACTGTCAGGTATTGTCAGATACTATCCCCGTCTATAAAAACTAGAACTGTCAGGTATTGTCAGATACTATCCTCTGTCTATAAAAACTAGAACTGTCAGGTATTGTCAGAAACTATCCCCTGTCTATAAAAACTAGAACTGTCAGGTATTGTCAGATAATATCCCCTGTCTATAAAAACTAGAACTGTCAAGTATTGTCAGATACAATCCTCTGTCTATAAAAACTAGAACTGTCAGGTATTGTCAGATACTATCCCCTGTCTTTAAAAACTAGAACTGTCAGGTATTGTCAGATACTATCCCCGTCTATAAAAACTAGAACTGTCAGGTATTGTCAGATACTATCCCCTGTCTATAAAAACTAGAACTGTCAGGTATTGTCAGATACAATCCTCTGTCTATAAAAACTAGAACTGTCAGGTATTGTCAGATACAATCCTCTGTCTATAAAAACTAGAACTGTCAGGTATTGTCAGATAATATCCTCTGTCTATAAAAACTAGAACTGTCAGGTATTGTCAGATACAATACTCTGTCTATAAAAACTAGAACTGTCAGGTATTGTCAGATACTATCCCCTGTCTATAAAAACTAGAACTGTCAGGTATTGTCAGATACTATCCCCTGTCTATAAAAACTAGAACTGTCAGGTATTGTCAGATACTATCCTCTGTCTATAAAAACTAGAACTGTCAGGTATTGTCAGATACTATCCCGTGTCTATAAAAACTAGAAATGTCAGGTATTGTCAGATACAATCCTCTGTCTATAAAAACTAGAACTGTCAGGTATTGTCAGATACAATCCTCTGTCTATAAAAACTAGAACTGTCAGGTATTGTCAGATACAATCCCCTGTCTATAAAAACTAGAACTGTCAGGTATTGTCAGATACTATCCCCTGTCTATAAAAACTAGAACTGTCAGGTATTGTCAGATACAATCCCCTGTCTATAAAAACTAGAACTGTCAGGTATTGTCAGATACTATCCCCGTCTATAAAAACTAGAACTGTCAGGTATTGTCAGATACTATCCCCGTCTATAAAAACTAGAACTGTCAGGTATTGTCAGATACTATCCCCTGGCTATAAAAACTAGAACTGTCAGGTATTGTCAGATACTATCCCCTGTCTATAAAAACTAGAACTGTCAGGTATTGTCAGATACTATCCCCTGTCTATAAAAACTAGAACTGTCAGGTATTGTCAGATACTATCCCCTGTCTATAAAAACTAGAACTGTCAGGTATTGTCAGATACTATCCCCTGTCTATAAAAACTAGAACTGTCAGGTATTGTCAGATACTATCCCCTGTCTATAAAAACTAGAACTGTCAGGTATTGTCAGATACTATCCCCTGTCTATAAAAACTAGAACTGTCAGGTATTGTCAGATACTATCCCTTCTAAAAACTAACTGTCAGGTAGTGGTCAAATACTATCCCCTGTCTATAAAAATACTGTCAGGTATTGTCAGATACTATCCCCTGTCTATAAAAACTAGAACTGTCAGGTATTGTCAGACACAATCCCCTGTCTATAAAAACTAGAACTGTCAGGTATTGTCAGATACAATCCTCTGTCTATAAAAACTAGAACTGTCAGGTATTGTCAGATACAATCCTCTGTCTATAAAAACTAGAACTGTCAGGTATTGTCAGATACTATCCCCTGTCTATAAAAACTAGAACTGTCAGGTATTGTCAGATACTATCCCCTGTCTATAAAAACTAGAACTGTCAGGTATTGTCAGATACAATCCGCGTCTATAAAAACTAGAACTGTCAGGTATTGTCAGACACAATCCCCTGTCTATAAAAACTAGAACTGTCAGGTATTGTCAGACACAATCCCCTGTCTATAAAAACTAGAACTGTCAGGTATTGTCAGATACAATCCTCTGTCTATAAAAAATTAGAACTGTCAGGTATTGTCAGATACAATCCCCTGTCTATAAAAACAAGAACTGTCAGGTATTGTCAGACACAATCCCCTGTCTATAAAAACTAGAACTGTCAGGTATTGTCAGATACAATCCTCTGTCTATAAAAACTAGAACTGTCAGGTATTGTCAGATACTATCCCCTGTCTATAAAAACTAGAACTGTCAGGTATTGTCAGATACTATCCTCTGTCTATAAAAACTAGAACTGTCAGGTATTGTCAGATACTATCCCCTGTCTATAAAAACTAGAACTGTCAGGTATTGTCAGATACTATCCCCTGTCTATAAAAACTAGAACTGTCAGGTATTGTCAGATACTATCCTCTGTCTATAAAAACTAGAACTGTCAGGTATTGTCAGATACCTTCCCCTGTCTATAAAAACTAGAACTGTCAGGTATTGTCAGATACTATCCCCTGTCTATAAAAACTAGAACTGTCAGGTATTGTCAGATACTATCCCCTGTCTATAAAAACTAGAACTGTCAGGTATTGTCAGATACTCTCCTCTGTCTATAAAAACTAGAACTGACAGGTATTGTCAGATACTATCCTCTGTCTATAAAAACTAGAACTGTCAGGTATTGTCAGATTACTATCCTCTGTCTGTAAAAACTAGAACTGTCAGGTATTGTCAGATACTTTCCCCGTCTATAAAAACTAAAAATGTCAGGTATTGTCAGATAATCCCCTGTCTATAAAAACTAGAACTGTCAGGTATTGTCAGATACAATCTCCTGTCTATAAAAACTAGAACTGTCAGGTATTGTCAGATACAATCACCTGTCTATAATAACTAGAACTGTCAGGTATTGTCAGATACAATCCTCTGTATATAATAACTAGAACTGTCAGGTATTGTCAGACACAATCCCCTGTCTATAAAAACTAGAACTGTCAGGTATTGTCAGATACTATCCCCTGTCTATAAAAACTAGAACTGTCAGGTATTGTCAGATACTATCCCCTGTCTATAAAAACTAGAACTGTCAGGTATTGTCAGATACAATCTCCGTCTATAAAAACTAGAACTGTCAGGTATTGTCAGACACAATCCCCTGTCTATAAAAACTAGAACTGTCAGGTATTGTCAGACACAATCCCCTGTCTATAAAAACTAGAACTGTCAGGTATTGTCAGATACCTTCCCCTGTCTATAAAAACTAGAACTGTCAGGTATTGTCAGATACTATCCCCTGTCTATAAAAACTAGAACTGTCAGGTATTGTCAGATACTATCCCCTGTCTATAAAAACTAGAACTGTCAGGTATTGTCAGATACTCTCCTCTGTCTATAAAAACTAGAACTGACAGGTATTGTCAGATACTATCCTCTGTCTATAAAAACTAGAACTGTCAGGTATTGTCAGATACTATCCTCTGTCTATAAAAACTAGAACTGTCAGGTATTGTCAGATACTTTCCCCGTCTATAAAACTAAAAATGTCAGGTATTGTCAGATAATCCCCTGTCTATAAAAACTAGAACTGTCAGGTATTGTCAGATACAATCCCCTGTCTATAAAACTAGAACTGTCAGGTATTGTCAGATACAATCACCTGTCTATAATAATTAGAACTGTCAGGTATTGTCCAGATACAATCCTCTGTATATAATAACTAGAACTGTCAGGTATTGTCAGATACAATCCCCTGTCTATAAAACTAGAAATGTCAGGCATTGTCAGATACTATCCCCCGTCTGTAAAAACTAGAACTGTCAGGTATTGTCAGATACTATCCCCTGTCTATAAAAACTAGAACTGTCAGGTATTGTCAGATAATATCCTCTGTCTATAAAAACTAGAACTGTCAGGTATTGTCAGATACAATCCCCTGTCTATAAAAACTAGAACTGTCTGGTATTGTCAGATACTATCCCCTGTCTATAAAAACTAGAACTGTCAGCTAATGTCAGATACTATCCCCTGTCTATAAAAACTAGAACTGTCAGGTATTGTCAGATACTATCCCTTGTCTATAAAAACTAGAACTGTCAGGTATTGTCAGATACTATCCCCTGTCTATAAAAACTAGAACTATCAGGTATTGTCAGATACAATCCCTCTGTCTATAAAAACTAGAACTGTCAGGTATTGTCAGATACAATCCTCTGTCTATAAAAACTAGAACTGTCAGGTATTGTCAGATACTATCCTCTGTCTATAAAAACTAGAACTGTCAGGTATTGTCAGATACTATCCCCTGTCTATAAAAACTAGAACTGTCAGGTATTGTCAGATACAATCCTCTTGTCTATAAAAACTAGAAATGTCAGGTATTGTCAGATACAATCCGCTGTCTATGAAAACTAGAACTGTCAGGTATTGTGAGATATTATCCTCTGTCTATAAAAACTAGAAACTGTCAGGTATTGTCAGATACTATCCCCTGTCTATAAAAACTAGAACTGTCAGGTATGTCAATACTATCCCCTGTCTATAAAAACTAGAACTGTCAGGTATTGTCAGATACGATCCTCTGTCTATAAAACTAGAACTGTCAGGTATTGTCAGATACTATCCTCTGTCTATAAAAACTAGAACTGTCAGTATTGTCAGATACTACTCACCTGTCTATAAAAAACTAGAACTGTCAGGTATGTCAGATACTATCCTCAGTCTATAAAAACTAGAACTGTCAGGTATTGTCAGATACGAGTCCCTTGTCTATAACAACTAATCTGTCAGGTATTGTCAGATACTATCCCTGTCGATAAAAACTAGGACTGCCAGGTATTGTCAGATACTAATCCCCTGTCGATAAAACTAGAACTGTCAGGTATTGTCAGATACTGTCCCCTGTCTATAAAAACTAGAACTGTCAGATATTGTCAGATCCTATCCCTCTGTCTATAAAAACTAGAACTGGCAGTATTGTCAGATACTATCCCCTTCTATAAAAATAGAACTGTCAGGTATTGTCAGACTACTATCCTCTGTCTATAAAAACTAGAACTGTCAGGTATTGTCCAGATACTATCCCCGTCTATAAAAAACTAGAAACTGTCAGGTATTGTCAGATACTACTCTGTCTATAAAAACTAGAACTGTCAGGTATTGTCAGATACTATCCCCTGTCTATAAAAACTAGAACTGTCAGGTATTGTCAGATACTATCCCTGTCTAAAAAACTAGAACTGTCAGGTATTGTCAGATACTATCCCCTGTCTATAAACTAGAACTGTCAGGTATTGTCAGATACTATCCCTGTCTATAAAAACTAGAACTGTCAGGTATTGTCAGATACTATCCCCTGTCTATAAAAACTAGAACTGTCAGGTATTGTCAGAAACTATCCTGTCTATAAAAACTAGAACTGTCAGGTATTGTCAGAATATCCTCTGTCTATAAAAACTAGAACTGTCAGGTATTGTCAGATACTATCCTCTGTCTATAAAAACTAGAACTGTCAGGTATTGTCAGAACTATCCCTGTCTATAAAAACTAGAACTGTCAGGTAGTGTCAGATACTATCCCCTGTCTATAAAAACTAGAACTGTCAAGTATTGTCAGATACTATTCTCTGTCTATAAAAAACTAGAACTGTCAGGTATTGTCAGATACTATCCCCTGTCTATAAAAACTAGAACTTTCAGGTATTGTCAGATACAATCCCCTGTCTATAAAAACTAGAACTGTCAGGTATTGTCCAGATACTATCCCCTGTCTATAAAAACTAAATCTGTCAGGTATTGTCAGATACCTATCCACTGTCTATAAAAACTAGAACTGTCAGGTATTGTCAGATACAATCCTCTGTCTATAAAAACTAGAACTGTCAAGTATTGTCAGATACTATCCCCTGTCTATAAAAACTAGAACTGTCAGGTATTGTCAGATACTATCCTCTGTCTATAAAAACTAGAACTGTCAGGTATTGTCAGAAACTATCCCCTGTCTATAAAAACTAGAACTGTCAGTTATTGTCAGATACTATCCTCTGTCTATAAAAACTAGAACTGTCAGGTATTGTCAGATACTATCCCCTGTCTATAAAAACTAGAACTGTCAGGTATTGTCAGATACTATCCCCTGTCTATAAAAACTAGAACTATCAGGTATTGTCAGAAACAATCCCCTGTCTATAAAACTAGAACTGTCAGGTATTGTCAGATACTATCCATTGTCTATAAAAACTAGAACTGTCAGGTATTGTCAGAAACTATCCATTGTCTATAAAAACTAGAACTGTCAGGTTATTGTCAGATACTATCCTCTGGTCTATAAAAACTAGAACTGTCAGGTATTGTCAGATACTATCCCCTGTCTATAAAAACTAGAACTGTCAGGTATTGTCAGATACTATCCCCTGTCTATAAAAACTAGAACTGTCAGGTATTGTCAGATACTATCCCTGTCTATAAAACTAGAAACTGTCAGGTATTGTCAGATACTATCCCCTGTCTATAAAAACTAGAACTGTCAGGTATTGTCAGATACTATCCTCTGTCTATAAAAACTAGAACTGTCAGGTATTGTCAGATACTATCCTCTGTCTATAAAAACTAGAATACTGTCAGGTATTGTCAGATAGTATCCCCTGTCTATAAAAACTAGAACTGTCAAGTATTGTCAGATACTATCCCCTGTCTATAAAAACTAGAACTGTCAGGTATTGTCAGATACTATCCCCCTGTCTTTAAAAACTAGAACTGTAGGTATGTGTCAGATACTATCCCCTGTCTATAAAAAGTAGAACTGTCAGGTATTGTCAGATACTATCCTCTGTCTGATAAAAACTAGAACTGTCAGGTAATGTCAGATACTATCCCCTGTCTATAAAAACTAGAACTGTCAGGTATTGTCAGATACTATCCCCTGTCTATAAAAACTAGAAACTGTCAGGTATTGTCAGATAGTATCCCCAGTCTATAAAAACTAGAACTGTCAGGTATTGTCAGATACAATCCTCTGTCTATAAAAACTAGAACTGTCAGGTATTGTCAGATACTATCCCCTGTCTATAAAAACTAGAACTGTCAGGTATTGTCAGATACTATCCCCTGTCTATAAAAACTAGAACTGTCAGGTATTGTCAGATACTATCCCCTGTCTATAAAACTAGAACTGTCAGGTATTGTCAGATACTATCCTCTGTCTATAAAAACTAGAACTGTCAGGTATTGTCAGATACTATCCCCTATCTATAAAAACTAGAACTGTCAGGTATTGTCAGATACTATCTTCTGTCTATAAAAACTAGAACTGTCAGGTATTGTCAGATACTATCCCCTGTCTATAAAAACTAGAACTGTCAGGTATTGTCAGATACTATCCCCTGTCTATAAAAACTAGAACTGTCAGGTATTGTCAGATACTATCCTCTGTCTATAAAAACTAGAACTGTCAGGTATTGTCAGATACTATCCCCTGTCTATAAAAACTAGAACTGTCAGGTATTGTCAGATACTATCCCCTGTCTATAAAACTAGAACTGTCAGGTATTGTCAGATACTATCCTCTGTCTATAAAAACTAGAACTGTGAGGTATTGTCAGATACAATCCCCTGTCTATAAAAACTAGAACTGTCAGGTATTGTCAGATACAATCCTCTGTCTATAAAAACTAGAACTGTCAGGTATTGTCAGATACAATCCTCTGTCTATAAAAACTAGAACTGTCAGGTATTGTCAGATACAATCCTCTGTCTATAAAAACTAGAACTGTCAGGTATTGTCAGATACAATCCTCTGTCTATAAAAACTAGAACTGTGAGGTATTGTCAGATACAATCCCCTGTCTATAAAAACTAGAACTGTCAGGTACTGTCAGATATTTATCTAAGATGACATACACTGCCAGGTGCATGACCCAGTCTAAATGCTTAATCTTGTAAAAAACATAAACCCCGATTTATATATACTATGATTTTAATCTACACATGATGTAAACACAGAAAATTGCGAGTATCTACTTTGAGTTATATAAAATGTCATGAACGTGTATATAACCCGGTCCATTTACAGGGTCATAAATTGTCAAGTTTTCACCTGTATATACAAAATCGTGTATTGCAGGTATTTACCTTGGTCTATATACATTGTCAGGTATATAACCGGCCTATTTACAGGGTCAGATATTGTCAGGTTTACACCATTATATACAGAGTCAGGTATTGTAGGTATTTACCTTGGTCTATATATACTCTCAGGTATATAACCCTGTCCATTTACAGGGTCATAAATTGTCAGGTTTACACCTGTATCTACAAAGTCGGGTATTGCAGGGATTTACCTTGGTCTACATACATTGTCAGGTATATAACCCGGTCTATTTACAAGGTCAGAAATTGTCAGGTTTTACACCTGTATATACAGAGTCAGGTATTGTAGGTATTTACCTTGGTCTATATATACTCTCAGGTATATAACCCTGTCCATTTACAGGGTCATAAATTGTCAGGTTTACACCGGTATACACAAAGTTAGGCATTGCAGGTATTTACCATGGTCTGCATACACTGTCAGGTATATAACCCGGTCTTTTTACAGGGTCATATATCGTCGGGTTTACCCAGCTCCATACTCACTCTAGGTTTAACACTGCTCTATAAATACTCAAATATTGTCAGGTTTAGTGGCTCCATATAGACTGTCAGATATTCTCAGGTTTATCCCGCTTGATATCGTTGTCGGATATTCCAAGTTTTGGTCTATACACACTAGGATATTGTCAGGTTTACCCTGGTCTGTATGCACTGTCAGATATTGTCAGGTTTACCCTTGTCAACGTACACTGCCAATTCTGTTAAGGTTGTTTTGTTCATATACACTGTCAGATATTGTCAGGTTTATCGCGGTCAATACGCAATGTCAGGTTTACCAAGGTCTATATTCACTGTCGTATATTGTCAGGTTTACCCCGATCTATACCAACTGTCAGATATTTTCAACGTTTACCTTGGTCCATATACATTGTCATATATTGTCAGGTATATACACTTAGGTAT
>CM056603.1:37814589-37839589 GCA_029721355.1 Tegillarca granosa
ATACTTTATAGTTTGGGCTTTGTATGTGTATTGTCCGGAATAATCTTTATAATGTTATATATCATCAAGATTCATCCTGAATAATCTTAATAATGTTTTCTGTTATAGATTTGCCAAAAGCTGAGGAAAGTGACAGTGAAATTAATACCAGTACACTTAAGATCACAAGAATGGGAGTTTAACATTCAAGTTATTACCTGTGATATGTACTGATTGCATTGTGCAGTTGGATGTTTTAGCATTGTGTAATGGGATATTTTATCATGCCACACCCTCTGTGACACAAGAATTGGGTTTTAACTTTTCAAGGTCAAATGTTTATAATTTACTTCCAGTACATAGGAAAAGTACTAAGAGACGGCGGGCAGAAGAAGAAACAGAACTGCTTTGAAGAAAATTTCAAGCCTTACTTGAATAGTGAAAAAAGTATTCATAACACTGATTTGTTGAAAGTAAAAAGGTAACCATTCTTAACTTCACAAACTTTGCCTCATATAAGATCAAAATTAAACAACATGAAACATTGGAAATCACAGTGATTTGGTAACACTTCCATCCAAATGATGAATAGCTGATTGTTTTACAAGGTATGTACACTGTTTGTTGTCTGGACTGGTGACTTTGTCCTCAGAAGGCGAGACTAAGGTTTTACTTTCCCGGTGTCAGGCGACTTGTCAAAATGTGCAAGTTGTATGTTAAAGTCCATATGTCTTAAATTTACACTCTTATTATATAAGACTGATGTTACAACTAATTTTGGGGTAAAAACATGAAGTTTTAAAGGGAATAAAGGAATTTTGAGAAATGCTCCTACTGACCCATTTTTCAATGTTTTGTTTTTAAATTTTGAATTTATCATGCACCAAGGTGGAACTTACATATATTTTACAATAATTTGGAAAACATTGACCTTTTTGTTGGTTTTTCTGATAAAAACTACATATTTTAAGAAAATGTTAAAATTACATCTAAATCTTGGTGAATATGTTGTTTGAGTAGTTTCTAAATTATATACAATATCTGTTGACAACTTATTCAATTTTGGGATAAATCTTGGTTTTTAAATGCAAAAAATAAATATCATCATAGTTTAATTATGCATACCTCATTGTGTCAATACTGAATCTAAAAAATGTATTTTCTTCTTGATCAAAAAATAACCAAGTGAAACATCTAATTCCATAGGATTCTTGTTTTTATTTAGAATGTATTTCCATACAAATTGATGACAGCCAATGTTAGGCTAAAAATGGTGGTGTTTTCCTAGGAAAATTTAATTACAGGTTAATTTAATTATTTTTTATTATTATTATTATTTGAATTCACATGACATGTTAAAATAACTCACAAAAACAAATCTTGACTTTTGTTTGAAAAAAAGAAACATGAGCAAGTGAGCATTAAAGGTCATAATGATTCACTTTTGTACATTTGTTCTATGAATTTTTTCTATTGAAACCTTTCCAATATTGATCTGTATAAAATTATTTTTTGAAGTTTGTTTTCAAGGTTACATGTTGGCTTTGTGCTTTTGTGCACTTAAACATTTACTAATTTAGTGCAAATTTTTAGAAATTATTGTAACACACATATTATAACATTACATTAAACTGACATAAAAATTTATACCAAAAAATTTAATATTCATCCTTATATATAATAACTGTTTGTGTTATTTTTGATTTAATACTGAATTAAAAAGTTGATTTGTAACAGAGCAAACAGCATATGAAAATTTTGTGCTGCAAATTTATATATTAGTGATACAGTTCTTGACTTGATTTTGTTATGAATGGTTCTGTAAAAATAACAATATTTTCTTTGTGACAAAATTTTTTTGCGGGTAACTTTGAAAATATTACTATTTTTTGTTACAACTGCAGAGCCAGTAAGGCATCATTGGTGAAATACTTAAAAAATTCTTTTTAAAAATTCATCATTTTACTATAATGGGAAAAATTATTTATTGTGTGGCTCTCTCTATGAAAGGTGATATTTTTCAAATTTTTAGGAGCATTTATTTTGTGGTGCCATTAAAATTTTAATCTTTGAGAATTATGATTTCATAATTTTTCATTAAATTGTTTATCTTTACTTCGATTTTATTTTCTTATTAAATGTTTGAAAATCATTAAAGATTGAACATCTACATGATTTAATTGGCCTATTTTTATAGTGTGCTATAATGATGGACTTGTTTTAAAGTTTTCTATAGTGAATGAAATATAGAGTCCTTAGTTTTAAATTTTAAATGGATTGATGCTCTTACAAAATCATTTTTGTCTTGGGGGAAATTAGATTAATAAATCTGAGCAAATCTTTAAATAACATTGTTCACAAAAAGTGAAGTTTTGGTGATATATTTGCTATAGAATGTATAAATTGAAGTCATGTTTTAATTGGCAGGTTTAATGATTATTTTTAGCGAAAAATATGGAAATTGAGAGAACTGTCTAATACTCATGTTACTGCAAATTTGGTTTGTGATTTTATTGACTTGTACGGAAGTTTTAGTGACATATTGTTTTTGTTCCATCTTTTATTCTGTATAATTATAACAACTTAAAACTTAAAAAGACTTATTTCTTTATTATTATTATTATTATTATTATTATTAGCTCACCTGGCAAAGCCATGATGAGCTTATGGTTTGGTAAAGTGTGCTTGAGTCCATGCATGCTGGTATCCATATACTTTAATCTTCTCCTCTGAAACTAATTGGCCAATTCAAATGAAATTTGGTGTGGAAGGTCCTTAGTAACTATAGATTAAAATTGTTTCCGACATGTAATCCTAGATCCAAGATGGCTTCTGTCATTAACATAAATAGCAAAAACCTATAAATGGCCATTACGAGTTTATTTATTTACTGATTTTGTTGAAATTTGAAACATGGAAATAGATGTCGGGGGATAAAACATATATAACATGTTTTTCTGTACAATTTTTCGTTTGTGCAATAAGTACGTTATATGCAAAAAAAGTCTATTTTTAGCCTAAATCTTTGAAAATCTCTGAAAGTACATTGCCAATTGAAAGGAAATTTAGTGTGAAAGGTCCTTGGGTGGTTTAGATTAAAAATTATAACTGCTACATTTATGTCTGTCTGAAATCCAAGATGGCTGCCATTACTAAAAATAGCAAAATCATATAAATGGTCATTATGGGTTCCTTTATGTACCAATTTTAAACAATTTTAAATTTGACACAAAGAAAAAAGATTTCAGGGAAATTGAACATATGTAGTTGGTTTTTCTGTACAATTATTTGTTTGTACAATAATTATGTAATATGCAAGTAAGGTCTATTTTAAGCCTAAATTTTTCTCTGAAAGTACATAACCATTGAAAGGAAATTTATGATAAATATTGCTGGAAATAATAGAAATGTGTTTGTTTATGTTTTACTGATTGGATATATTTTTAAAAGAAAATGCAAAAAATAAAATAAGGTTGTTTCAGGTGAGCAATACAGGCCCTATTGGGCCTCTTTGTTTTTTTTATTATTTTTATTTTAGTTATTTTTCTATGCAGTGCATGAAGTGATTGCCTAATAACTTGACACAACTGTTGAAATTAAGAACATAAGAACAAATCTTAATGCACAACATCATTGCTGTGTAAATGATGTTAGGTCACACATGACAGTCAGATTCAATACAGACTTTGCCACTGTGGCTATTTGTCACAAACATATCTTGTTAGGGTTAAAATGTTGAACTGTGGCTATTTGTCACAAACATATCTTGTTAGGGTTAAAATGTTGAAATTTGGAAGAATTTTGAGAAAATGTGATAATACTGATTAAATACTTTAAAAAAAAAGGAATTACATAATCGTAATGTTCGTACATTATGTTGATAATTATCTGTGATCAGGTGTTCAATGAATTTGAAAGAGACAGAAAGTTACTTTACTAAAAACATAAAATAGACCAGCTATGTTTTTCCAAAACTATAGTGTCACTTAAAGGAATTATTTTTTTTATTTTGTATGTTTATGAAGTTGATTGTGTTCAAAGATTGTAGTTCATTATGTTAAATTTCCAAATTACCTAGTTTGTAATTGTTGAATAAATTTTTTTGTCATATCTGGATATTTTTTTATTATTTCAATTTTTGTGGAAAGATTGTATACTGGATATGGTATTTTGTGTGAGATTTTTTCCAGAAAATCTTGCACTCACAGAAAACAAGTAATGGGCATTTTCCCATACAAAATATATTATTAACATTCTAGTTTCTGTACATAGCACTGCAATAACATGCATGTTTCCTCATAACTGAATCAATAACACCAGATTTTTAAATGTTTGGATCAACTAGTGATGGACTAGAACATGTCACATTTAAAAAATGAATTTACTGGTGACAGATGTTTGTTTAAAAATGCCAAGAGCTTTCTTCATTCTGTATTGGAGTTTTCATCTGTATCCAGTCTATAAAACTGAAAATATTGAATTATCAAACATGTTTCATCTTGACTACTGGTATTCACTTAAAATTACATTGTGCTAATATAAAGCTTGATAGGTTTTTCCCAAAAGGAATACTAGAATATTGTTCTGCTAGGCTAGAATAAACCATGATTATGATACATCGTTCTGTAGGTTCATCTCCTTCTACCTTATCTGGATATACTAGTATCTTAATTGTATCACATGACTTGGTAAACAAAGTGATCCTGCCATGTTTGACAAGAATGGTTGTTTCCTTGGTATGAATTTGCCCATATTGACAGGTGTGTTTGTACTTTCACAGCAGCAGCAAAACTTTTACTTGGAAGAAAAGCATGATTATCCAGATATCTACACCTTTTTATGTAACAAAAAGCCAATATCTGTGAAGTGTTGATCAATAGATAAAATTGGTTTTAACGTCCTAATCAAGAGTATTTCCTTGTATCGAGAGGTCACGAGCTATAGGTGAAGTTGCAGAAATTGTGGCAATGCACACAATTGAAGTGCTTGTTGCAGGAATTGTGCAGTTTTAAAGCACACTGATAACTTGCAATAAACCTAACTTGAATACCAAGGGATTGCCAGTCTAGTTGTTCTTTAACTTTGTGCCAAAAACCATATTCTGTGGTGTTGCTGAATAGTAGTTTTAATGATGTCATCTTTTGCATATGGACAAATCATGACACAAGAATTAAAAGTTTCTTTTTAGATCAACTGGCTAAAGCCAGCTGAGCTTATGGCGTAGTGAAACAGGCATCTGTGCATAAACTGTAATCATCACCTCTGAAACCACTTGGCCTATTGGAAACAAATATGGTGTGAAAGGTCCCTAGGTGGGGTAGACTAAAGTTTGTACCAGGTCATCCGACCCAACATCTGATGGTCACTTTTACTGTAAACAAAAAAATGTATAAATGACCATTGTGGACTCTATTATCAGATGATTTTGTTCAAATTTGAAATTCTGAAAGAAGATAGCCAGTCATTTAACATATATTATAACCAATTTTCGCGATATATTCAAATGAGGTGTAATATTTTGTAAATTCTCTGAAAAATATATTTATATATAATTGAAGACATTAATGTAAATTCCATTTTTTTTGTGTAATACATGCCATTTTTGTCCTACACATGATATTTTTAATTGGATGATGTTATATAAAATATTGGGTCTTTAACAAGGGGGTCCCAACTATATTGTATATGGGGTCCCATATATATTCAAATGAGGTGTAATATTTTGTAAATTCTCTGAAAAAAATATTTATATATAATTGAAGACATTAATGTAAATTCCATTTTTTTGTGTAATACATGCCATTTTTGTCCTACACATGATATTTTTAATTGGATGATGTTATATAAAATATTGGGTCTTTAACAAGGGGGTCCCAACTATATTGTATATGGGGTCCCATATATATTCAAATGAGGTGTAATATTTTGTAAATTCTCTGAAAAAAATATTTATATATAATTGAAGACATTAATGTAAATTCCATTTTTTGTGTAATACATGCCATTTTTGTCCTACACATGATATTTTTAATTGGATGATGTTATATAAAATATTGGGTCTTTAACAAGGGGGTCCCAACTATATTGTATATGGGGATCCCATATATATTCAAATGAGGTGTAATATTTTGTAAATTCTCTGAAAGAAAATATTTATATATAATTGAAGACATTAATGTAAATTCCATTTTGTTTGTGTAATACATGCCATTTTTGTCCTACACATGATATTTTTAATTGGATGATGTTATATAAAATATTGGGTCTTTAACAAGGGGGTCCCAACTATATTGTATATGGGCTCCCATATATATTCAAATGAGGTGTAATATTTTGTGAATTCTCTGAAAGAAAATATTTATATATAATTGAAGACATTAATGTAAATTCCATTTTTTTGTGTAATACATGCCATTTTTGTCCTACACATGATATTTTTAATTGGATGATGTTATATAAAATATTGGGTCTTTAACAAAGGGGTCCCAACTATATTGTATATGGGGTCCCAACTATATTGTATATGGTGTATACTTTATTGGGCCTTCTCTTACATGGCCCAATAAATTTATTGGGTTCGACCCAAAAATTAGGTTTAAAAAGACATGACTGGTAGTCAAATAAGCACTAGAAAAAACTTTTATACATAGCTATACATGTGTTGTTGCATCATAAGATAGTTAGTTTTTCGAACTTAATTTTCATCTAACTACAGTATTTCTGTGTGGTCCCAATATTTAGGTCTTATATGCGAGACCCAACACATTTGCAAGTTTAAGTAT
Organism: Tegillarca granosa; assembly: GCA_029721355.1. Classification (NCBI taxonomy): domain Eukaryota; kingdom Metazoa; phylum Mollusca; class Bivalvia; order Arcoida; family Arcidae; genus Tegillarca; species Tegillarca granosa. Next base: position 37,821,351 of record CM056603.1, read on the forward strand.
ATATATATATATATATATATATATATATATATATATATATATATATATATATATATATATATATATATATACACACTCAGATTATAGAATAGAAAAAAATATTAATTCTTACAAATTTCACCAATTGATTTTCTATGACTCGTAATTAAGAAAACTTACATCAATGTTTTCATTTATAAAAAATACTTATATAAAATACAATCGATCTTACGTAAAGGAACACAAAGTTTCTAACATAAAGGTCTGCACAAGTGGGGTTCGGACCTAAGCGAGAGAGGTACATTGATCCGTAAGCGCACTTTAGACCACTCAAACATCCCAAATTTTTTTTATTTGAACTTAGCTCCAAGGATTCTTATGGGCTGCATTTCAGAACAGATTTTAACGTAAAACATGGTTTTTAATAACAGATGACTGGGGAATCAATAGAAATAATTATTTTTTATAAAATACATCTGCTTTTGTTTGTTGGATGAATGTTGTTTTATCTTACATCAGTAACAATAAGAACTTACATGTAATTGTTTGGATAGATAAAATGTAACTTTTCCTTGGCTGCATTACAGAGGAAATAATTTGAAGATAATCGGAAGAAACGGAACAAATATAAATTGAGATTACAGATTAAAATTTAAAAAAAAATACAAACTCGATTATCTTACTAACCCGCATGAAAATTTTTAAAACAAAATTCATAAATTTAACAGTTATAAAAAATCTTTTTATTTTTTAAAAAAAAAAAAAAAAAAAAAAAAAAACAAACAAACAAACAAATGCGGCACTTTTATTGGGCTTTGAAATGTGTTTGATTGCGGATTGGTCATTGCGACACCATTTTGTTGTGTTTTCCTCTAAGTAATATATTTTGTAGAACTTTTTTGTGTTGCTCTTTGGTTTGTTGATACAGTATTGTTGTGCTGTGATGTTGGTATTTTTTTCGTTAAAATGTTATTAATATTATCGACACAGTTTACTTTTTTAAAAATAAATTCTTCGCAAAATGGGTGACTGTGACACAAATCAAACTATAGGGGAATACAAGAAAATCGGTTAATAAAAAAATTAATCGACCTTCAGGAGGTATTTTTGTTAGTTATATATAACACTGGTGATTCGGTTGGTTATAATGATGTTTGACGTCATATCAGCAAACATATATGACGTAATCACGTTAAGAATTAATCTGTATGAGTGTACGCCTCTCACCGCCTGGGTTCGAATCCAACTCGGGATAGATCCTAGTGTGAGACAATTTGTCAGTTCGCTTGCCGAAGGTCGGTGGTTTTCTCCGGCCACTCCGGTTACCTCCACCATCCCAGAACTGATCGCATCGAAATAACTAACAGATTCTTTACTGGGGCGTAAAACACCATTACTCCACTCTACTCCACTCTTTACGCGAGATGTGCCAGTGTGTATTATGGTCTGCCGTGCACTATCGCTCACTAGGACCAACTTCTATCGCGCACTAGGACCATATCGCGCACTAGGACCAACTTCTATCGCGCACTTTGACCAAATCCTATCGCGCACTAGGACCATATCACGCACTAGGACCAACTTCTACCGCGACCAACTTCTATCGTGCACTAGGACCAACTTCTATCTAACCACTCTACTCCTCTACTCCACTCTTTACGCGAGATGTGCCTCTGTGTATTATGGTCTGCCGTGCACTATCGCTCACTAGGACCAACTTCTATCCCGCACTAGGACCATATCGCGCACTAGGACCAACTTCTATCGCGCACTATGACCAAATCCTATCGCGCACTAGGACCATATCACGCACTAGGACCAACTTCTACCGCGACCAACTTCTATCGCGCACTAGGACCAACTTCTATCGCGACCAACTTCTATCGCGCACTATGACAAACTTTTATCGCGACCAACCTCTATCGCGCACTATGAGCAACTTCTATCGCGCACTAGGACCAACTTCTATCGCAACTTACTTTTATCTTGACCAACTTCTATCGCGACCAACTTCTATCACGCACTATGACCAACTTCTATCGCGCACTAGGACCAACTTCTATTGCGCACTAAGACTAACTTCTATCGCGACCAACTTCTATCGCACACTATGACCAACTTCTATCGCGACTTACTTCTATCGCGACCAATTTCTATCGCGCACTATGACCAACTTCAATCGCGCACTAGGACCAACTTCTATCGCGACCAACTTCTATCGCGCACTATGACAAACTTCTATCGCGCACTTGGACCAACTTCTATCGCGACCAACTTCTATCGCACACTATGACCAACTTCTATCGCGACCAACTTTTATCGCGACCAATTTCTATCGCGCACTATGACAAACTTTTATCGCGCACAAGGACCAACTTCTATCGTGCACTAGGACCAACTTCTATCGCGCACTAGGACCAACTTCTATCGCGACCACTTCTATCGCGCACTTAGACCAACTTCTATCGCGACCAACTTCTATCGAGTACTATGACCAACTTCTTTTGCGACCAACTTCTATCGCGCACTAGGACCAACTTCTATCGCGCACTATGACCAACTTCTATCGCGACCAACTTCTATAGCGCACTATTACCAACATCTATCGCGCACTAGGACCAACTTCTATCGCGCACTAGGACCAACTTGTATCGCAACCAACTTCTATCGCGACCAACTTCTATCGCGACCAAATTCTATCGCGACCAACTTCTATCGCGCACTATGACCAACTTCTACCGCGACCAACTTCTATCGCGCACTATGACCAACTTCTATCGCGCACTATGACCAACTTCTATCGCAACCAACTTCTATAGCGCACTATGACCAACTTCTATCGCGCACTAGGACCAACTTGTATCGCAACCAACTTCTATCGCGACCAACTTCTATCGCGACCAAATTCTATCGCGACCAACTTCTATCGCGCACTATGACCAACTTCTATCGCGACCAACTTCTATCGCGCACTATGACCAACTTCTATCGCGCACTATGACCAACTTCTATCGCGACCAACTTCTATCGCGCACTATGACCAACTTCTATCGCGCACTAGGACCAATTTCTATCGCGCACTAGGACCAACTTTTATCGCGACCAACTTCTATCGCACACTTTTACCAACTTCTATCGCGACCAACTTCTACCGCGCACTATGACCAACTTCTATCGCGCACTAGGACCAACTTCTATCGCGACCAACTGATATCGCGCACTAGGACCAACTTCTATAGCGCACCAGGACCAACTTCTATCGCGACCAACTTCTATTGCGCACTAGGACCAACTTCTATCGCGACCAACTTCGATCGCGCACTATGACCAACTTCTATCGCGACCACCTTCTATCGCGACCAACTTCTATCGCGCACTATGACCAACTTCTATTGCGCACTAGGACCAACTTCTTTTCAGCAGCTAGCTCTCCAGACATCAGACAAGGATACCATTTTTAAATCCCATATTGTGACACTAAGTGAACTAATTTAGGGTATGTCCTCCTAAAGTCGAGCCCTAGATGATAAAACAATAACTCAAACTTTGAGTTTTTAAATGTATGTTTGACCCGGCCAGGTTTCGAACCACACAATTTCCTGTCTCCTTTGAATATGAGCGCTTTATCATTGAGCAAACAGTGCTCTCTGATGATTTGACATTTATGATTTTAAATATCTTGTTTGTGTAGTAAAGTGAAAAAGGATTGACTTGAGACAAATTAATCGTATTACATATATATTACATATAATTTATTATTTAATATAATCTTTCACGAGGCAGACTCGACATCTTTTAGTATTAATACGAGCTCTGACAATATCATCTTCGATATTTGAATATTTTATTTCATGTCCTTTTTTAAAAATTAAAATGCTTATAAATAAGATGACATTTTAAATATATGAAAGTGTCGGGCGTTAAGTACATAAGAAGTAAAGAAAGAATTTGTAAGTTTTTCAGTTTAACGAATTAAGAAATAATTTGTTTATTGAAAAAATAAGTTAGTTTACAAGGAGTGGTCGATAAGTCTTAAGTAATAATAGAAAAAATTTCATCCAACGCATCAACGAATGCTCATGAAATTTGTATACGTCAATGAAATTACTTAAATAAGTTTTTGATACTAACCTATTAAAAATATTTATCGTATTTCATTTAAATCGCCGTGTTTTAAAATGATCTTTTTGATCTCATAAAACACGATTTCATCATTTTAAAAGAACTTTCCGGATCTATTTTCTATTGTTTCACACACCTTTATGAATACAAAGGTTTTAGTTCAAATTTCAATTTAAAATAGAAGTCCGTTGGTGGCAAAAAATATTTTTATTACTTTAAGTTCAAATTTTTATTATCAAAAATATTAAATAGAATTGCAAACCGATTTTCAATTAAAAAAACCCCGCTTATTTTCAAGGATGAAAATATAAAATATTACTTCACTTCACTTAATTTTGTTGAATTGGATTGGATTTATGGCGTTTTACGCTCAAGTCAAGATTCTTTCACTTATATCGTGGGGGTCAGATTTGAAATGGTGAAGGAAACCGGAGTTCCCGAAGAAAACAATTTGCAAAATTTTGAAGTATTGACATACATGTATGTCTAGCTACTACTTGATTGTTTCAATTTTTCCGCGCGCATGCATTAATTACAAAGTATGACTTTTCTCAATCAAAAATTTTCTCATCATTTTCAGGTGGTATTGGGCGTGTTGTGTGATATTTATTCTTTTTCATAAAACACTGTGTTATTTTTAGTAAATAAAAACTTACCTTTCGGGTGGGCGTGGTCTATAACGCCCACGATTACACATTTAATTTTTGTTTACGATATTCTTTAAATTTTTGACTCATTTTTCATATTTAGGCCATTTAGAAAACTATACATCCGTTGCTAGGCTCAACAAACAGTTTGAACCATACAGTTATAATGTTTACAACAAAAAACCTAACAACCAGATAACTCTTGATATCGTATTATTCAACATCCGTGTGCCACGTAGATATTGAAAATGTTATCTTTTTTCAGTTGTTGACTGCTTAGGTTAATCAAGGCCCTCAAAAACTTTTATGGCCGTCATGACAATGTTGATGGTAAATGAGAGTCGCTGTTTCCAAATTTTTCTTTGGTACATGTACATTTGACGCCCAATAGTTCCATGTTGATCACAGAAATATGGGACGTCAAAAATAGTATAATGTTTAAAAAAGGTGACATATATATTGTAATAGGTACGAAACGATTCATTGTAGCCTTACTAGGAAAACACGGTTAGAGTTATGATAATTTTAGAAATTATACTGTCTTAAAAATTATCTGTTGGTCTAATGCTTTACCAATACCAATGTTGCTGTTTCAACTTTGTTAAATAAAGGTCTCCGGACTTATATATGCACGTAATTTGACCGTACACACCTGGCTTCATTGAGATTGTGCACTGCTGTCGCAAATCAATAGATTTTATATGAAATGTAAATATGACATTTTTAAGAAAAGTATTTTTGAAAGGCAAAAAAATCTTTTACATCTATAATTAAGACTAGTTAGTATTTTAAATATGAATAAAAATCTTTTCGTTTTCTAAAATACGCTACGGTAGAACTTATTCCCAGTTCGAGGACTTTCTACAGCGAATCTAGCTTATTACATGTAAACTGTTGACTCGGGGATATTGCAAACCTAGGCTAATCAACAAGCCCATTAATTTTTTTTGGCCGTCATTACAATATTGTAGAAAAGTATGAAGTCGCTGTGTCCAAATTCATACTAGATATATTGAAAATATTTCATTCCCCATGATTCCAAATGCAAGTTTCTTTCACACTCAGTTTGATTTGCATTTAACTGTGCAGCTTTCTAGATAGGAGGTGCTTACCCTCTCACTTTCTTGATGGATTCTAGGTGTGGTGCTTGATAGGTCAGTTTTAAATTTTTTACTTTCAATTGTTGGGGGGGGGGGGGGATTGTGTTTTAGGCACATACTGGTTTGTTTGTGTTTTATTTTAATTACTTTTAGAAAATAACAATTGTTTGAATTTTCTAAATTAAATCTTCAAAATTTCATAGTATGACAAAATGTTAAGTTATGATTCAGAAAACGAAAAAAAAAAAAAAAAAAAAAAAAACACTTTGCCTGCCGTCCCTAACGCCTTAATTACGTGATTTACAGAAAACATACTGTTAACATTGTATTTCACATAATGTTTGCTTATCAAGCTTTTGCTTTAAGTATAGTTCTTCCTCATATTTCTCCGGAAGAACATTTTTCGGCGTCTTAAGCATATTGTTCTGTTTATAAAAGTAAAAAACTTATAACGCTTAATTAGATGAAGCAATAGAATCTGTTATCGGAAATAATGTTTTATTGCCAATTTATATTTTGCTCTAAAGAGTCATCATATCTAATTGGTATTTTAAGAGGAGAAAAAATAAGAGGAAGTTTAGACTTGGGAGAGTCTGACATGTTAATCATACAAAAAAAAGGAATTGTTAAATGATGAAAAGGTTAAAAAAAGAGTTTTGTTTGATAATGGTAGTGTTGTAAATATGTACTGGTTATATTTAAAGTTTTACCATCGAAGACATTCTAAGAAGCTTGCTTTCGTTAAAAAAGAAAGAAAGAAAAGAACGCAAAAGTAAACAAATAGTATATAAAGACTAAAAATATGTAGATTAGGATTAAATGGGGAACTTTAGAATATCTAACAGTTTTGTATAAAAATCTTATAAAAGTTATCGAAATTTGTCAATTAGAAATATAACTAAATTTTTTTAAGTCAAAATGTGTCTTTTATGTGTGTCATACAAATAATGGTGAAAAAAAGCACAAATAAAATTTTAACGTATTGCTTATAAAGAAAACCGAAAAAAAGTTCAGTAAATGAGTTTTGCGTTTCTTTCTTGTAAAGCTGCATTAAGCTTTTCTTTTTCTTAATTTTTTTCTAACATATTTTTTTTTTTTAAAAAAAAAATAACTTCTAATCATGATTCATGAGATTCATTTCCTAGAATTTCATTCCTGATAGCTGTAAAAAACGGAATCCTTTAACGAGTTGGTCAACGTTTAGCGATGATTAGTATAAGCTTGGAGCATGCGCACGGATGTACGGGGACTCCAATGAAAGTGAAACCAGACAAATTGTATTAATTGTCCGACAGGAATATTCAAATGCATCTACAATGGTGTTAACACATATATCCCTTAAAAAGTCACACATGACAAATTTAATGAAATTCTGTGTCTAGTTTATCGCATTTCACCGTGTAAGTTGTGTTTAAATGACCAGGTTCAAAAAATAGATACAACAGACTACATCTCGCTGCCACTTCTATATTTATTCGAGCCTTTATTGTTAAACCAAATGTAGCATTGTTCATTAGGATCATCATAAATCAGATCAGCACCGTTTTATTTTTTTCCTGAGAAGACTTAATGCAACTTTGAATCGAGGCATTTAGATCTTAAATGATGTATAGGGACATAAAATCAATGATAACCTACACCTTTAATACCGAAAAAGTCTTTTACGAAGGTTTCTTTTGAAATTTATATGCGGCCAAGAGTCTGAAAAATATTTTATGTACTAAAGCCATTGTTATGATTTTTACCAAATGTCTCTAAATATCTACAAAATCCTAAATACAAACAGCAAGTGTCTAGTCTCTAATTCGCAAATACAAACTGAGCGACAGCGCTATTTTTTTGAGATTTTTTTTTTTTTTTGAAAAAAAACTACACTTATGTAAACTATTAACAAATAGTGAAGTGAAATTTCTACGCTAAAGTCAACAGTATATTTCTCATATTTATTTATAGTCCGGAAAAAACAAAGATTAATTTTTCAAATTATCAATAAAATCATCTACTCTGTCCCATGACCGGATTAATTATTAATTAATTTTACGAATTAGTCAAGAATCTTTGATTTATATGACCAAAGAGGGTCAGTCTTGAATTATATACAAAACGAGATTGCTCATAGAATACCGACAGCATTTGTTAATATTCTGACATTATTCGTCACCTTTTCACCCGGTCCTACTTCCTAGTGGAGGTGCATGTGTTAAACATAATTTGTCAATTTATTTGGGACTGTATTTTGTATTTTTGTGTCTGATCTAAGTTGATGCTTAAATAACGTTTGTGAGTGCCTTTTAATCTCTATAATCGCACTTTTAAGTCTTTATCTTAAAATCAAAAATTTCAGGCGACAATAGTGTTAGTATAGAAAGACATATAGAAACAAAGTAAGAAATTTATACCCTCCAAATAAAAATCACTCTGAAAAATATTAGTAAGTACCAGGCTCCAGTTTCACAATCATTCACTCAATTGAGTGTACACACAACTCAAATATTCCAAAAATTTTCCTTATCTATAGTTTAAGCATATTCAGCATATGAAAAATTTTAACTTTTATAAAAAAATGTTTTGTTTTGTTCAACAAACTTACACTAAACAATTGGAATATATTACATTAGATGTTTTAAACTTTAACTGTGTAAATTAAACTTATGAAATAAACATTGAAATATTCTCTAATTTGAGTTGATTGTATGCTCAGTTGATTAAATAATTGTGAAAGTGTAAACTGTGTCAAAAACCACAGTTATGATTATAACCACAAAACCTTCCTTCAATAAATAACTTAATAAAGTTCTTGTTATCCATTCGTTTAATGTTTTTTATGTCCAATTTATTCGCATCTATCCAGATTTTTTCAATCGTTGCTCTCTAGACATTTACTTAAAATATTTTATTGAACGGAATAAGATTAAAACAAAAAAAATTGTTTGAAGGAACAACAAAGAAACGGCTTAGGTTATTGGTGATAAAATATATAACAAAAATACCTTATGGATTTTGGTGTGCCGTATGTGCAAATTTCGGAAAATATTTCTTATAAGTGACACTAGGGGCCGAAAAATTGAAACGAAACAGTTGAAAATTTAAAAAAATTGAATGTTCTAAAATTATATGAATCCTAATCAAGCAAGGGAATGTTTTGCATGAAGGAACAAACCCTACATCTAAACATGTTTTTAAATTAAGGCAGCTGAAATAATGCTACAATGTACACGAAAATAAGTTTGAGAAAAATTGAAAAAAAAGTTATTTATTAATAAGTAATTTTTTAGCCGTCTTAATTTTTGAAATTTATTTAAAACTAAGGATTGTTCCCTCATGCAAAGCAATTCCTTAGCTGGATTTGGATTTATATAATTTTGGAATTTTAGATTTAATTTTTTCAACTGATGAGGAATGACTTTCCGAATGGTGCACATATGACACATTAAAATTTAGCAGGTATTTGTGTAATATATTTACTACCCTTGAGCGGGTACCGGTGATGGTGGAGTAAAACACTACCGAAGGATATCCATAACTCAGTCGGCAGTACTTTGTGGTGTCAGAAAACGTACCATTTAGCAAAATTTTCAGCAGTCTGAATTTTTGACATTTATTTAAAAATAAGGATTGTTCCCTCATGCAAAGCAATTCTTTAGCTGGATTTGGATTTATATCATTTTGGAACTTTAGATTGGTTTTTTTTCAACTATTTGTCTTATGATTTTTATCTATCAAACTTTTCGGCCCCTAGTGTCACTGATGAGGAATGATTTTCCGAATTGTGCACATATGGCACATCAAAATTTAGCATGTATTTGTGTTGGTTCAACTGTACCACCGTACTACCGTAAGACCGTAAAATGTTAATTTAATTTATTAAGATGTTATCAATGCTATTTTGAACATAAATTATGTATATAATGATGGCACTTTAGGAATCCAAAACTATAAAGAAACAAGATCAATATGTTCAAAGGATGTACTAAGTTCAATCAATATAACTGTGTCAGAAAACACGGGATACAAACAAATGAACGCCTTATCATAAAACAGCAACATTGGTAAAACTTTTGATATTAGAGTACAGAAGCTTCATGATATTGTACTGGATGAGTGATTTCTTTTACGTCCATAACATTATTCAATATCCTGTAAGTAACACAACATGTACTGTTAACAGTAATTTATTTGCTACAAAAACTTTTCTCTTTACATATGTTTAATTTGTCGCAAATATTTCTTTATCACTTAAAAGAAAAATCTAGAAGGTTTGCAGGTATCTTAATTCTCAAAGCGTGCATTGAAGATTACTTCACGGAATTTCCATGGAACAAATCGAATGGAAAAATCGTGATGAGGCATTTATATAAAGTAAAGCGAATATTATTTTTCTCTTGAACGAAACCCCAGAAAATTGCTCATATACGTATTGACTTCATTTCACTCCGATTTTAATAACAAAAAAGTAATTTTAATCCTTTTTTTCTCATTCCATACTTTTATGGCTTATGTGTAAAAGCTAGCTGTAAAATTGTGTTTTAAAAGAATTAAATTTACTTACATAAGCCTTTTAAAAATCAAAAAAGCAAAAGTTTTTATAAGTTAGAACGGCGCAAAAAACTCGAAAATGAATTAAATCGATGATAAAGTTTCAATGATCATTTTTTGAAACGTGAACGAACATTCATTCTAGAATTTTAAAATGCTAATTTCAAAACTTATTACTAAATGATAAAAAAACGTCTTTGTTCTTTGAAGTGAGAATTTGTTTTTTTTTTTTTTTCAAATTTAAATTTGAGGCATATTGACAATATTGTAATAATTCATTTAAGGATACTGTTTTAAATTTCAGCTGATGCGATTTAATTTCTACTGGAGGGTTCTCAACTAAATCATTATTTTACAGGCAGGGGATATTTTTGGAACAATTTAGGCTGGATAATGAATGCAATTAGGAAAACTATTACGCTTTTATACTAAAAAGTAAAGGAAAATTGCTTGAATCCTTTTTACAGTGGCACTACAGTTTAAACAATTAAATATCAGGAAAAGGCTATTGTATTAAATGGTAAATTTTGGAATTGCATTTAACTTAAATAATACTTTCCTTTTTTATTAATTTAGTTTATCGTATAGTTAAAAAATGTCAATAAAATGTTATTCAATCGTATTTTTATAGTTAATGTGATTTATATAATTGTTTTGAAAGGTTTTTTTTTTATTTATGTCCTACGGATAATTAATATATTACCAGTATATCTAATTAAATCTCAATCTTAGTATGATTTAGTTTCCATAAACATCTATTTAATAAGATTAAAACGATATTTTTGAACTGAAACAAGCTTGAAACCTTATTACATTTTTTTATAATCCAGGAATTTCAGGAAGTGAATCTAAAAATCTATATTTATTGCTAAATCAGAATTATAATTTTAATTCAGAAAAAAATAATTGATTTAGTAGAAACACAACTATGTGGGTGAACAAAACAGCTTATCATCTAAATTCTGCCCGGATATGTTCATCTTAAGTACGTTTTGAAGTTAATTCTCACTACCTAAAATTGCATTATATGATAACTTTTACAACGGGTTTTTATGTTTAATTCTATATGGCAATCAATGTATTTGAACAAAAACACCAGATATTTAATAGGCACATGATAGTAGCAACAAGGTTGTTTACATCCGTGGACTTCCCGGGAGTAGTAGCCCACTAGTGGATCAGGGGCCGTAACTCGATAGTGTTATCGACCAATTATGTAACTGTAGTGAGTTTCAATAGCTAAAAACAGGGATTTAAATCGCTTTATAATAGTTTTTTGCGTTGGAATGTTTTCACTAGTGTGTTTGTTTCTTTCGAAAAAAAGAGGAAAATATTCGCCCTTTCTAAATTTTCAAAAAGTATTGAGCAAATCATAATTTCAACATTTTGTTAAAAACAATGGAAAAAAAACAGAAATTCTCGATTCGAGGATATACAGATATACACTCTCTCTCTTACACTGAGTAATATAAGACCAAGTAATAATATACAACTTTACCAAGCGATTGTGAGTGGTAACTGCATATAAAGGTACCTTAAAACATATCAAAGAATGAATCAAAACTGAATAACACTAGTGACGGCATTAGTAATTAACAGGTATTCCATTAGATTTTTTTCTGCACTCAAAACACACTAAATCCATCCTTTGTCCTCTTTAATACAAATTAACATTCAATTAACATTTCCTGGAAATGTTTTATGACAAAAATATTTTTCCATTAGAATACAATATTAAAAATTGTTATTACACAATGAACAGAAATACATATACATTTTTCTTTACTTTAATAATGTGCAGTGGTTATGTGTTTAAGTTACATTTATGATGTAATAAAACTAAAACACAAACATACCGGTCCTTGTTCAAATCACAATCCCTAAAAACAAAGTAAAAACTTTTAAAACTAGCATCTTTAATTATACATGTAAATGAAAACAAACTGGGATTTAACATAATATTTAAGCTTGATCCTTGAATTGTCGGTTTGACCCCGTAAAGTACATATTTCATACACATTAGTGAATACTAGATTTAAACTAATTTATTGAAATTATTTTATAAATTTAAACAAGTCTTTACAAAGCCGAGAAAATTTTTAAAACCACATTGAAACAAGATTCAGTTATGTTATAAGAAAGATGTTACAAAAGAACCAACTAAAACATGTTCTTTTTTCAGTAAACCCAACTGATTTTATAACAAAATAATTCAAGAAATGTTACAAAATAAAGAAAAGATAGGTAGAGGTAGATAGTTTCAAGTTATAAAACTGATCGTATTTTTAATGTTATTTTGAACGATATATATGTTAAACAAATACCAGTTAAATTTTGATGTGCCAGATGTGCACATTTCGGAAATTAATTCCTCATTAGTGACACTAAGACCGAAAAGTTTGATACATAAAAAATATATAAGCCAAACAGTTGAAAATAATGAATCTAAAGTTTCAAAATTATATAAATCCAAATCCAGCTTAGAAATGCTTTGCATGAGGGAACAAACCTTAGTTTTAAATAAATCTCAAATTTTAGACGACTGAAAATTTTGCTAAATGGTACATTTTCTGACAGCACAAAGTACTGCCTACTGAGTTATGGATACCCTCAGGGAGTTTTACCGAATATTGTATTCGATAGTTAGCATTTCGGACAACTTTTCAATATCATTCATAAAACGTGATAAAAGTTTTTGTTATTATGAAATATTCAACTTTCTCTTAATCATAATTTTTTTTCTACAATTTTATTACTATGTTTATTCGGTCATTACTCTTGCTTTGAGATCGTGGGTTTCAAAAAGTTCTTTTTCTATTGGGTTTAAACTGCAACAGAAAAAATATAAATGGCAATAAATAATTAGATTGATTTTTAATCTTTCGTTGACGAAGTTCGTTGACATTAAGAAAACATTATAACATGATGTTTTTAGAATGTAACAGCATGAAGGAGTAACTTTTTAGCTAACCATTAAAGTTACAGTTTTAGAAACACTGAAAATTATAAGGATATGAAATATTCATGAAAGTTAAAAAACATGATGTTAACAACTGTTTCCAGGCAAACATCGTGTTTTTTAAATAATATATACGTTTTTCTACATTTTTATTACAAAAATTGTGTTTAATCCAATGTTACGTTTGGTTGATTCTTATAAGTTACAATTTTTTCTCTATTCATGAAATTAATACTGTAACAAATAAAAAGATGAAATTGATTGCTATATTTTTAGTTTATTCTTTTGTTGCTGAGGTTCGTTGACATCGAAATCAAGGAATCATTTCATCAAGATTTCTTTCAGAATGTGACAGTATCAAGTAGTTGGATTTCGCCATCAAGCTTGATTTGCTTTACTAAAATTTCTAGTATTTATAAGGATGCAGTTTCTTGAAATAACGAGAAAAAAAGTTTATAATTTAAATCATTTTGAAAAACGGATCACACATAAAAGTTTTCAATAAAGACCATCTTTAAATGCAAAAAAACCTGGCAGGTTCTTTAGTTGTATCATTAATATTGTTTCCTCAAAACAGATGGTTGCGAGAAATATGATTGAGGATGCTAACTTTTTATTATGAAAAAACGCAATTGATCATTATCTATTTTTGCCAAGTTATTTAAAGCGCGCTCTCACAGGTTACAGTGACTATAAGGGCCTAGGTTCCAACCAAGCTTGTCTGTGCACTTTCTGATTTAAGAAAGGTTGGCAGTTCGTTTATCGGGGCTCGGTTGGTTACTCCAGGCACTCTGTTTTTCTCCATAAATGACCTCCTCGGTGTAAGTAAAAGAACTTGGACTGGGATGTCATACTCAAATAAACTCAACTCTAAAATTAATTTTTTCAGTATTTAGGCCTTTCTTTTAACAGTCAGCCAACATGATATACAAACAGATAAGGACTCTTCTTGAGGTATTACCACAATCCACAACTCCCACAAACCTTCCCAGAGAATTACCGTAATCCACAACACCCATACATCTTCCTGAATTATTACCGCAATCCACAATCCCCAGAAACCTTCCTGAAGTATTACAACAATCCACAACCCCCACAACCTTCCTAGAGTATAACCGCAATCCACAACACCCACTGAAGTATTACCGCATTTATTTTTGATTCGATAAAATTACTCAATTTATATTTTTCATGAATTTATAATAATTTTCATTTGTGTAATACGATCCAGAAATCTCGTACTATGATGAATATTTTTTCAGAAAAATTAAAATCATATCTCTTAAAGATTACTTGGTTTTAGATTTCTAGAATTTTGTTTACGTGGACTTTTCTATATAAATCACAAAATGTGATGAAAATAATCATGTGTTAATGTAATTTTTTTTTATTTTACTTTTTTAACTAAGCTTTTTGCATTTATATATATATATATTTTTTTTACAAATATTAAAGAGTTGAATTGATAAAACAAAATAAAAACATCAAGTAGGCTGAATGACGTATGATTTGTTTTTGTTTTTCTTTGGTAGTTTCACCGTCAAAGTAATCACTCATCTATTTCTTTCAGGTTCTTTGTTTTATCAAGCCGCTCCCATATTAGTATTATGTGATCCAGGTCATAATAAAGTCATATAATACAAAAGACTCACGAGTTTAAGCTCAGGTAGAAAAAGTCTAACAATGCCCTATGTCAACCAGCAATCACGCCTGTTTACCTCTCATGAAATCTCATTATGTTGTAACTTGAGATAAATTTGGTGTTAAACAACCTTGTTTGACCAATGTGTCTTCTTCTAGTTCTTTTAGATCACAAAATGGAAATTCGTTACTAGCTTGACATGAGCTGATTACCCTTCAAAAGTACCCGGGCTCAGTTCCTTAAGTCAACGAGTGTAACTGAATTGGCCAGTTTTCAAAGTTTTTTCTATTTGTCTTTTTTTTTCTTTTTGTCGTTTTTCGTTTTGCTTTTGGTTTTGATTGTGATTTGGACATGGACTAGTATTATGACTCTTATTTTAATAGCGTTCTTATTTCGTCTTTAATGCTTTCGCAACTTTTTGTGATTAAGGTTAAAAAAAAGTGTAAAAAATCAAAACAACATTTATAAATTTCTTAAAAACTAAAAAAAATCATTTTTTATTTAGTACAAGGAAGTTTTGTTAACATCTGGTGTAAAAGCATGATTTTGACTAAATTAGATTTACTTAGTGGTAAAAATATGCAAAAATTCGCATATATATATATATATATATATATATATATATATATATATATATATATATATATATATATTACAAAGTTTAAAAAATATGAATAAATATAAAAAGGACATTTACGTTTGTACTTAAACAAATAAACTTAAAATAAACAATAAACAATAAAAAAGGTTGGTACCAGTACAGCCGAGAGAGAGAGAGAGAGAGAGAGAGAGAGAGAGAGAGAGAGAGAGAGAGAGAGAGAGAGAGAGATGATGATGATGTTAAATACATTTCCTTATTTGGTGTTTTGTTTTGGAAATATTGTGAAATCGTTACACAGAACAGATATACTATAAACATGTTTGAATTTTATCAAAGGGAACTAATAAATTTCTCTCAAATTCTTTTAAAGATTAATGACGTCGGAACCAAGGTCTTCAACAGGATCATCTTATCACTAAATTAATAACTTTTGATTTCCTTTTTTTCTATTTTGATTTCGTATTTTTAAAAGGAAATAAAAACAGAATGATGTTGAAGAAGATAGGTTTCGTAGTTAAAATTAATTTATTTTAGAATAAAAGTCGAGAACATTTGAAATTTGATAAAAATGACAGATGAAGTTTGAATGTTTAATTCATTGATTTTAGAAATGCTAATTCAATCTCATGATAAATAATCCCTAAAGTAATAATAAGTTTCGTAGTTTTAGCTTATTCAAATATTGGTTTCCATCAAAACAAAAAATAATTTTCTTTATTGATTTAAGCATGGAACATTTCAATCAACACAAAGAATTTATATGAAGGGATTGTACTTAAATCAAATTTCATTTTAATCATTTAAAATAAGCGCTACCAAAAAACCAGACTTTATTATGTTTTGTGATCTGTTTTATTTTATTTCTTTTTCAGTTTATTTCTATTTTGAATGATTAAACAAAGAAAAATTATTAAAAGAAAAATCAAATTTGGTTAAAATCATTTAAAATAAGCGCTACCAAAAACCAGACTTTATTATGTTTTGTGATCTGTTTTATCTTATTTCTTTTTTAGGTTATTTCTGTTTTTAATGATTAAACAAAAGAAATTCTTAAAAGAAGAAATAAAAGTAAATTGTAACTAAAAAAAGTCCTTGACAACAAACATTGTAACCATAAAATTTTTTATTGATAATAATTGATAATAAAATTTAAAACTAACGTTTGTTTTCTCATGCAATGCATCCTTACCTGATTTTGGATTCAAATAATTTGGGAATTTTAGATTCATTAATTTTAATTGTTTGGCTTATGTTTTTATCTATAAAACTTTTCGGCCCCTAGCATCATTGTTGAAGAATGATTTTCCAAAATGTGCACAACTGTCACATCAAAGTTTAACGAGTATTTTTGTTATATATTTACAAACAGAGTCAAACAGTTAATGAATCCAAAGTTCCAAAATGAATACAAACCCATCTAAGGAATGCTATGCATGAGGGAACAAACCTTAGTGGATTTATTTGTTTTTGGTAAGTTCAAATAAGTTCAAATTCATAGAATGATTCATGGTCTAAAAAATGTTTAATAGAAACAATCCTAACATGGAATCATTTTACATAGTTCGTACAATTTGTTTATAAGACAAACAAAATGAATATTTTTCAATAACTATTTGATATCCTATTTCATAACTAACAGAAAGTAAAAAAAAAGTTTTTATCGTAAAATATGCACTTGACAATATCCGAAGCAACCGAGAACAGGTTGCAACCAACGATTGAATTAAAAAGCAAGATACATTTACAATGTATTTTTATTTATTTTTTTTAAAATTAAATACACAGTACACAATAAACATATCTCATCAATATTATTTTATAACCAATTCCTACCTTTCACTAATCCATACACTCTGCCTATATTGCATCTATTAATTATAATAATATTTCGTATATGTAGTTTTTAACCCAATAATAATTTGGATTTCTGATAAGGATGCATTATTAAAATATATGAAAGATATATTAGAACTACAACTGTAGTAAGAACATACATAAGGAACTATTAACTATTTACCAATATACCATACAAATACTCTATATCGCATATGCCTTTTTGAAAAATATATCATCCTTTTACAGACATTAATATAAAAGGTTTGTTGATATCTACATAAAAAACAAACACAGACACCTATAAGACAGATAATGTTGATTAACATGTACACACACACACACATACACACACACACCTATAAGATAGATAATGGTGATCAACACATACACATATACACACACACACACACACATAATAAATGAAGTATTTATTCATATTACAAAATCCAACTACATTTTTTTTAAATTTTCTAAACATGATTTTTTTTCTTTGCTATTTGTTTTCCAAGAAATAATATCTTTTTAAGATTTTCTTTAAATAAACTTATTGCATTTCTTAAAATTCTGTTGATATTAAACTATATTAAATTCACAAATACGATTCTTTATCATTGAATGACTAATATATCATTGTACATGTACATATATTTTTGACATATATTGATATTGCTACCACTAGAGATAAAACTTGCAATTCTTTTGAATGAATCGTTGACTTTATGGAATAAGTTTGTTTTTAAAATCGTTTTCTACTAAAAGATAGAAAATTGCTGGCATTCATTTAAAGTAAAGATCTTATAACAATTAAAATTAGCAT
>CM056603.1:37844589-37905760 GCA_029721355.1 Tegillarca granosa
GGTAACTCGTACAAAAATTCTTAAAAAGATATCGGTAATTTTCACTTCGTTTTTTCATGCAAAAGAAATCAAATAATCGGCTGGATAGTTTTGCGTCACATCAGGCCTCTCGTGGCAAAAAAAAAAAAAAAAAAAAAAAAAAAAAAAAAAAAAAAAAAAAAAAAAAAAAAAACAATCTCGAGGATTAATCTTAACACAAGTTTATTTTGCGTGAGTATGCAAGTGTTTTTGATCTGTATTGAGAAAGTGTGAGTGTTAGTACACTAGCTCTCAATATTGCAGATAAACATCACAGACCACTCGTTTGAAAACTTCCATTTTACTATTACCGAGTCAACCAGTAAGGGCCTTTGGCAATGGTCTAGCTTGTGGCGGGTGAGATGTCCGGAGTACAAAGTCTAACTCTTTAACAACTCAACCGGCCTTTGCAAATTAATAAGACCAGCCAGCTCAGGTCATATATAAACATTGAGAAGTCCCAAACATGATCTACCATATGATAAAATAACTTTTTTTACACCCCTGATATAGTGGAGAAAAGTACCACAGACATTCGACAAGCGAACTTTCTCTCACTAGGATCTACCTGAGGTTCGATTCTGGATCAGATCAGAAATGGATAGTCCATTCAGCAACCGAGATAATAGAAATTTCATGATAGTGTATCCCTATGAAAACACAGTCAGAACAGTGAGCCTTCCGGATTTCTTCGGACACTTCTGTTTCCTCCACTGAAGTCATACGGATAAACAGCACTTGCTGTGATGAGGCTGTCTGTGTAAAATGTGTCACTAGTATTAAACCGAAAACCACAGCTTCGAGAATTATGAGACTACTTTGTACAACGGTACAAAGATGAAATAGCACAAAAACATGAAAAAAAAAAATAAACAGCAAATAGAACTTCAGAAGACATTACACACAATAGATGTCAATGTCAAAGATTATACTTAAGTTTCATATCAAACCTTTAATGGGATTAACTAGCAAAGAAATCAAATCAAATCAAATATTAACAAAAAAGCAGACGATCTTGTAGATCAAGTCGAGAAACAAAAACAATGGGATCTACAACTCATGGAGAAAGAGAAAAAAAGATATACACATCAAATAATTTTTATCAAGTTTTTAAGTTGATCTTACAAAGATTAGATTACAATATAATTCTTATCTGTTTTGTTGTGCTAACGTTGTGTATAGTGATAAAATGTTGTTTTAAATCGTGTTTTGCATATCCGATGGTATACATACATGCACATACTACTTTTCTTACTATAATTGTAAATATTTATTTATTGTATTTAAACTTATACTGTATATATTTGACTTCTCATATTTCCTTGTTCCTTTCTGTATCAAATTGATTTTTTGCACGTGACGGATGTATATAGCTAGACAGGAGGTGGTTATCCTTCCGGAGCACCCGGCCTCACTTCCTTGACGGAAGTTGAAGTGTATAACTGCATTGGACAGTTGTTAAAGCTTTTGCTTTAGTTTTTTTTTAGGGATTGTGATTTGGACATGAGTGGTGTGTTTGTGTTTTATCTAAAATGTGATAGGATTGTGATTTGGACACGGACCAGTCTGTTTGTGTTTTTTTTTTAATATAAAAAATTACAAATATAAAACTTAAAGTAATAACACAATGATCGCTAATTATATATTGGTCATTGACTAATATACATTATAAAAACTATATCCGTTGTTAATTTGACGTCACAACACTAAAAGAATCACGTTAAAAAGACTGCATCTTAATAGAGTATTGGTTAAAACACTTCCTGATTGTTTTTCCACTGTCTATTAACACAGAATAGCTGGGATACTTCGAATTTGACTGAAAGATCACTAAGTTAGAAGAAAAAAAATACGTGATTTCCAAATCTATCTTTAGCCCGGTGTCTTATAAAATACTAAAGTTGCCGCAATGTGTCAATAAGCGATTGGTCACTTCTTCATATATTGTCAGAACTATTAATAGCAATTGTATAGGTTCTTAATTAAATTTGATAAAAGCAAAACGCATAAATTTAGTACTTGCATATGTATATATGCATGTCAGATTCGATTGATTTTTAAAAAAAATTATCATTCAAATTCTGAGAAACGAATAGTGTGCACGTCCTAACAGTGCAAGGGGATTGGATTCAAAAGCGATTTCGACTGTTACAAATGTAAATACTTGATAACTTAATGGGTTTTTTTCCGATGGTGGTATATATTCTTAAGCTAGATTTTATTTTACGTGTTGTTAAAAACTGACTTTTTATTTCGTAAATACTGATCTTCATACTTTATTAATATGGAGAGAAAACGCATTTCAAAGAGAGGACATAAAGAAAAGGGAGGTAATTTAGAGCAGTGCAAATTGTTTGATTGGCCTTTGCTGAAAATATTTTTACCAGCAACGATTGTTTTGGTTGTTGCAATATTATCTGCGAAGTTGTACTTATCAAAGGATAGTGAAAGTCGAAAATGTAAGTAAAAAATAATATAAAAATAAAACAAAATATGACTCTTTAAAATTAAAGGGATGCAAATTTAACAATGGCAAGAACAAAAAAAAAAAAAAATAAATAAATAAAAATAAAATAAATAAATAAATAAATAAATAAATAAATAAATAAATAAATAAATAAATAAATAAATAAATAAATAAATAAACGAATAAATAAAATACAAATAGATAAAAAAGAAATAAATAAATAAAAAATAAAATAAAAATGTAAATGATACATAGATTAGATCAACCAATATTGATGAATGCTTGATTAATAATACGTATAGCGGGTTTGATAAATACAGATGCATGGGTAAATGTGTTTTACGCCCAGTCAGGATTCTTTCACTTCTATCAAGACAGCCTGTTTTTGGATGGCGGAGAAAGCCGGAGCGCCATTAATAGGTACTGTAATTCGTATTTGTGCGCTTTAAAAAAAAAAACTCGATATCCGAGGTACGCGGGTTTGATGAGATTTATTCTAAATGTTTTTTGTATTTGTCTACATAAATTTACTTTAAAACAAATAGTATGATATATTAAAAATTGATATATTTTTTTTAAAATTTGGCGGTTTTTAATGTGTTTGTAATTATCAATTTTATTTGTATTTTGTAGTTATCTTTGTAACTATCGGTTTTCTTTGTAATTAGCAGTTTTCTTTGCAAGTCCAACCTAATGCGTAAACATTTCAAAATATATGAGGTATTTTTAATTTTCTAATTGTTCTTCGGGAAAGACCAACTTTTTGACTTTTGAAGAAAAGAATCTTGATTGTTAATTGTTTAAGTTTTAAATAAAAGATGTTAAATTTTGTTGATTTTCCTTTGCTCTTTAGCGAAAAAATCAACTGGCAAATACGTAGTCTAATTAGACCTGGTCTAATAATAGAACGCAAAGTTACGTCATACAGCAGCTTAAGCACGGGTCATGTAAAAACAGGCGCCTAGCCGATCGGTCATACATTATCAAAACTATGTGTGTGTGTGTGTGTGTGTGTGTGTGTGTGTGTTTTGATAATTTTTTTTTCGCACATGTTATTCAGTGATATGATGTGATTTCTAAGCGTTTGAGAACGATTGAAGTTGGCATAACGTCAAAGTCAAAATTTTTGTTTTTGAAAAATTAATTGATATTACCGTCATTAACAGTTAAGTAAGTTAAAACAGGGGCCGAGTTGACCGTGTGGTTTAAGAGTAAACCTTAAAACTCAAAGCGTTTTTACTCCGGTAGATTTGGCCCCGGTCGACAGAAAGGCTTGTTATTTAGGTCTTTAGTGGTTGGCTCAGTACTCGTTCTATGGAGTAAGTGGTCTGCGATGTTTATTCCGAGATTCCTGGCCAGTGCACTAGCATTTTAAGGTCACCATTAGCATAATATGCTTTGCTGAGTCGATTTTCGAGGCCTATTCTCGGGTAGTAAGGTTTCAGCTTCCGCCATATGTATGCAAGCATTGACCGCCTCGTTAATCATTGATTGTGACACAAATATTCTATTGTTTCACGCCACTCCTTTTTTACAAAAATAAACCACTGATCAACAAGTCTCTGCAAAATATCGACGTTTATAAGTTGAACTCAACCTTATTCTCTCTCCTTTGTGTCGGTCAAGACATGTAACACGTGTAGCCATGCGAAATGACCCACCATAAAAAAAAATAAATACAAGACGGTGTTAAACATGATTTATTATGAAGTTAAAACTAAATATTCCACTGACTAGTATATTTCAACTTTTTAACAAACAATTTCCACTTGACCCGAAGCGTGACCTGCATGACCTGGATTAAGTATGAGTTATTCCGACTGGAATAAAAAGAAATAACTCAGAAATCTTAACAAATTTAGTATTGAATGGTGTGGAAACTCTGTTTGACGTGAACAACAGGTAGTATGTTATATATCAATATATTATTGTTATTACTATTTAAAAAAGCAAGAGAACAACTCATATATAGTTTTTTTCAATTACCGGAAATGTATGAGGTGCCGTTTTACTATTTATTCAGTATTTTGTGATATCACTAATTAAATTAGTGATATCACTAATTCGAATTAGTGATATCACTAAATAAATTAGTGATATCAAAAAATATTTAGTGATATCACTAAATCGAATTAGTGATATCACTAATTCTATTTTTTGATATCACTAATTTGATTTTTTGATATCAAAAAATCAAGCTGAATTAGTGATATCACTAATTCGATTTAGTGATATCAAAAAATCGAATTAGTGATATCACTAAATACTGAATAAATAGTAAAACGGCACCTCATAGAAATGAAAGGATTGGAGTCTGACTGTTATTATACTTTTTTGCATATGCTTTGTCATTATCATTATTACATATCTCTCTCTCTCTCTCTCTCTCTCTCTTTCTCTCTCTCTCTCTCTCTCTCTGGCTTTGTGTGTGCACACACGTGTATTTAATTTTTTTTTTTTATTGTTTTTATATATGCTATTTTAAGTAATAAAAATAAAACATGTGCTACAAGTTAAATGACGTTTTGTATCATACAATGATTAAGCATTTAAACTGTTCAGTGTACGACATTTTTTAGTATTCTGATAACCGACAAATCAATAATGAAGTTATATAGAGGATAGCTATACATGTATACAAATGTATATGTAACATGGATACATAAGTAAGGTCATTGTGTCTTCGTAGTAGCGATGTGGGATAACAAATACCACTGACCTATAATTAAGCAGACGATGGACTTGGGTGGACTTGGATTTTAATCAGTAAATTTTACGTAGATATACTTCATGCGGTATGATCGTGATTCGAAAACCTCGGTATTTTTCCTTTCGCGTCACTTTAACACTAACAACCGTTCGTGTCCTGAACTTACCTGCTTAAAGTCATATTGACATTTTATAAAAAACAAACACAAAACACTAACAACTAAAACACATAACTAACTCTATTCCTTGTTAAAAAAGATGTATTTATTTTTTTTTAAATTAAAAAATTAAAAATGTGAAATGTTGTCAGAATTATTATCGCATCATGAAAAAATTCCGTGTTACAAAACCTACATTGTTAGTTAGCCTTGAACTTGAAAACAGCTGATGGATATTACTTATTAGAATTATTCACGTGACCTTTATTTAAATGCATACATATATATATAAGTGTCAAATGGTAAAAGTTTTTATTGAAATATCATCTTGGACATCACATTATATCGATCAAAAATGTCTGCAGTAGATTTAGGTATGTAACAGCTCATTTATACATACATACAACCATACATACATACAGTACATACATACACACACACACACACACACCACACACACACACACACACACACACACACACACACACACACACACACACATATATATATATATATATATATATATATATATATATATATATAATTGGATTTATTTGATAATTGAGAAAACAAAAAAACGATAACTAAAAATGTACAAAAAAAAAAAAAAAAAAAAAAAAAAAAAAAAAAAAAAAATTGGCCAATAATATCTTTCCACTTGTATTCGCCTACGAAGGATTTTGTCTCTGATTCTGACTCCCTAAGTTCGAATCCAGCTCGGACCTAAAATTCAAGGCTTTTGTAACGGCATTGATATTTGGACAGTGTGCCGTTTCAAGAGCTTTGAATTTCGGGTCTATTTCAATATTATGCAAATATGCAATAGAAATGTTAAGAAATAGGTGTTTTCATGGCCATAAGCCTTTTTGCGCTTGTAAAAATCTTAACAATCGATTTTGGATACTACGACAGACTTTTGTATAGAACTGTATAGAATTTAAAATGTAAATATATATCCTGCTACTAGAACGCCGTTTTTATAGTATGATGCAATCTCTTATGTAAAGAGGATGCAATATACGTTAAGAATTTAATTTATGGATTAAAGGAGTTTTTGTAAACACCGACTTTTCTGTAATCTATAATTTGTGTAATAAATGTTATGACATACATTTTTTTTAAATTTCTAAAAAATGTTTACAAGTAACTTTAAATAATTTTAAAGAAAATGAATAAATAATTGACATGAAATTAACCCGCAAAAAAGAGCACATATATTTTTTACGCAGCAACGTGCTGTGAGTTTTATTTATAATACTTGTCTGTAGGCCTTGTATCTCAAGACAATTTAGGTGCGACTGCACTGAGATATTAGTCACAACTTAACATGCTATATCAACAGTCCGTTATCCCTAACCCAGGTAAGCAAGATTGTTTGACTTTCATCCTTTTTACTATACAAATAACGTGTCCCGAAGAAATGCATTGTAATCTGCTTAAACGGGGACATAGATAAAAGTTAAAAAAAATAAATTGCTAGTACTAAAAGCAAAAATCGCTTAAATCTCTGACAAACTTTACTAGAATTTAATACAAATGTATTACTCTGTCGTCGTCGTCTCAGTTTAATTTATTCTAATTAAAAAGCAGTTAGGATGGGGACATAACCGCTAAATTACATAACCCCTGACGCAGCACGAAATTGATTGATTTATTAATTTAATAGGGTTTTACGCCCCAGTGAAGAATATTTCACTTATATTGAGACGTCACTGGCTATAGGTGAAGTGACCGAAATTTTGACCTTTGAAGTGCGCTTAGGGCAATGTGCAGGGAGGGTTCTTTAACGTGCCACGCCTGCCGTGACACGGGGCATCGGTTTTTAGGGTCTCACTCGAAGGACCCATGACTTTCATTTGTAAATGCCGAGTGCTTGACGAAAGAACGGTCACTACCTATTTTAAAGTCTAAGAGACTAATCTGCTTAAAATGCTGTCATAGTATTGTTTTGAAAACCGATCGAAGGAAGTACTGTAAAATGATTTTTTTTTTCGTTGTATGGGCCTTCTGACCAACGAAATAATATGTCAACCAATAGTTTATGAAAAATTTTTAGTAATAAATTTATTAGCTGAATAAGTAATAAGTATGTATCTTCCGATTGATTCACGAATTCTTGAACCAACGAAACGGTTCATGTATTTTTCTTAGAACCACAAAAATCGCACATGTAAAAAATGACGTATAAATTCCTTATTGCAATAAAAAAATTGAGTTTCTTGTGACATTTTTCTAATTTTGACTCGTATTATATTTTTATTTGTTTTTTGTTGTTTAGAGTTATCACTTGTTTAGAAAGACAATTTGTGAACTTTGACCTCAACTGATCTTTAAGGGGGATGGTTCCCTTGTGCTCCAACTTAAGCTTGTGATGGATATTTTAAATGATATTTCATTAAATATTTTCTAATTAACTGAAACAAAAAAATGTAAAATATGAATAAACAATAATAAAAATATTTAAACAAATTAACAACTAATATTAAAATATATTTAAATATTTATTATTATATAAATAAATACTTTATAAACAGCAGTTTACCTGTAAATTGTTTAAATAATAATAATTAGAACGTGATTACCATACCTTGTATTATTTACATTTAGTGATTAGATTAAATATCGAGTTAAATTTTCCATCACCTGATTTACAAGTTTAATATAGATGCAAACAGGTGTGTAGGGGAATATTACTAAAACTTTGTAACGAACATTTTTGTAGGGGAATATTAGTCAGGTTTGTATTGAAGACTTTTTTCTAATTTGCAAATAGTAAGAAGAAGGCTATGTTGCTATGGGTCTTTGGCAACGAACTGGTGATCAAGGCTCGTGAGTCTGAGCCTTATCCGGACAACGTGACATGTCCTTGAGCATTGCTCCAAATGAACGTGTACCAGGAAATTAACTGATGTTAAGTCAATTGCAGGGCATTACTGTCCGATACTCGTCTGTTGACTCAAAAGTCGAAATAAATATGTAGATTTTTTATCACTTACAATTTTGCAATTTTGGTAGATCTTGCTTTTAAAATATTGATGTTTGTAAAAGCCGATAGTTTAACGCCAAAGTCAAACGCATATAAGATTGTTATAACGTTTCAATATTGTTTCATCTCTCTCTCTCTCTCTCTCTCTCTCTCTCTCTCTCTCTCTCTCTCTCTCTCTCTCTCTCTCTCACACACACACACACACACACACACACACACACACACACTCTCTCTCTCTCTCTCTCTATCTTTTTAATTTAGAAATTCACCAGTAATAGTATTTTCCGTGTGTATTAAGTTTATAGGCTAAATTGATTTGCAAAGTCAAAACGCGAAAAACTGGGTACAGCGAATACAGTTTAACGTTTACAAAACAAAAACATATAATATAATGCATTTGTCATACATTTAAAAAAAAACCGTTGAAAAAAATATATAGGCGTCATCAAGTTTTTATTATGCAATAACGTTTCTTACGTACTTTATGACTTTTTTATATTAGTTTGTAAGGATATTATCACAAACGATATTGGTCTATAATTTTAGTGTATCATCTATCGTGTCGATAAAATAACAAACTTTCTCACATTTCCTGTGTTACAAATAAGACTGTTTACACGCGGAAGGTGGGAAACAATACATCCTTTCGTTATTTTTTTTATCAGTTACTAATTAAACATAGGAAAATTAAGGATATATACCGGTAATGGAAGATACAACGTCAGGTAATATCAATTCAAAAAATATACCATTTACCAAAATTTCCAGAAGTCTTAATGTTTGAAATTTATTTAAAACTAAGGTTTGTTCCCTGATGCAAAACATTCCTTAGCTTGATTTTGATTCATATAATTTTGAAACTTTAGATTCATTTATTTTCAACTGTTTGGCTTATGTTTTTTATATTCATTAATTTTCAACTGTTTGGCTTATGTTTTTCATCTATCAAACTTTTCGGCCCCAATGTCACAGATGAGGAATGATTGTCCGAAATGTGCACTTATGACACATCAAAATTTAGCAGGTATTTTGTTTTATATATTCAGGAATTTCTCTTCAAGTTTTAGAATTTTTCTGAAAAAAGGGCGTCATTTGAGAAATATCTGATTGTAATATACTGTCTGTGGATATTATTTTTTTTTATGTGTAGACAGGTTTCCTTTGCATAAAAGCCGATGGCGCACTTACGGATCTTAGCATCTGTCAAGCCAAGATTTTGACTTTGACAGATCAGAGTAAACAAACAGAACATCGGTTTCCTTACCAGAGACTTATTTATGGGACTCCGGTTTCCTCCACTATTTCTAAACTGGCGGTCTTAGGTTAA
This sequence comes from Tegillarca granosa, assembly GCA_029721355.1. NCBI lineage: Eukaryota > Metazoa > Mollusca > Bivalvia > Arcoida > Arcidae > Tegillarca > Tegillarca granosa. The sequence continues at coordinate 37,854,255 of CM056603.1, forward strand.
GTTAAACAGTTCTTACTGGGACGTAAAACACCAGTACTCAATTCAACACAAAGGATGATCCTCAATGATCAATGATGTTGTAAAACATAGAGGACTCTCAAAGGTGTGACCTTGTTTCTTGACATTTTTCCTTTAGGCGGATAGCTTGGCTTATTGAGACTCATCCTTTAGATAATAATAATAATAATAATAATAATAATAATAATAATAATAATAATAATAATAATAATAAAAATAACCGAGGCGATTAACCTTTATAATGATTACTTTAATACCGGTTGATAAAAATTGACGGACCCCGGTTTCACAATCATTCCTGAACTAAGATTTTTTCTGAAATTAAATCTGAAAAATGTAAAACCTTATTTATTCTGTTAATTGTTGAGATATTTAGTAATTTAAGGTGTCGTTTTGAAAGATCACTTCAAGCTTGTAATATCTGTATTTAACTTTTTTTTATCACAAATGTGCATTTGTAACCCAGAAAGAGATCGCTAAAATTTGCTCAATTTAGAAAAATCTTAGCTAAGGAATAATTGTGAAACCGGTTCCAGGTATACAATTTTTAAACACACAAATTATGTGCATCTATTTGATGTTGTCTATTTTCTTCTCTTTTTGTCTGCATGGAGTATGTTTGTGTAAATATGTGCATGTGAAGTCATATTATGTGTTTGTATCTGAATGCGTCTTACCAACATTACACAAGGCATTAACAATTCAAAAGAAATCGTGTATTGGTTAAGGTATTTACGAAAGCTTCCATGTATCAATTACTGTAACTAAAATCTACAGAGATTATACACTGGTCGGCTATATGTATTATCCTGGAACATCTAAACAGAATCTGCTCTGCGTTAATCAGCATGTAGTAAATGATTGCGAAAGCAACATGAGGTAATCAACAACACTTCTACATGCTGGATATGCAATAATTGACACATTAGAAGATAAGGAATGACCTTTGTCCGAATTGTAAGACTTTCCAATTTGTGTTATTTTATAAAGACGTATATTGTTATGATGATAATAATAATAATAATAATAATAATAATAATAATAATAATAATAATAATAATAATAATAAAATTAACTAATTAATTAATTGATAAATTAATAATAATAATAATAATAATAATAATAATAATAATAATAATAATAATAATAATAATAATAATAATAATTAGACGTTGTCAATGGACAGGCACACTGACATATATATATATATATTGTTGTAAGGGGGTGGGGGGGGGGGCATATAGCTTTTGTTTCCGAATTACACAAAAAGTTCCGTTAACACACCTTTAGATGATGCTAGTTATCAGCTGAACGTTTGAAGTTGATACGACATAACTGAAAAAGTATCGGACAAAATTTGGGCGGAAAATCGGAAGAAAAGTAATAATGATAAGAAACAGTCCAAAAACAATAAGACTCCCTATTTTCGTGTTCTGGAGATTGATGATAATAATAATAATAGTAAAACAACTGAAATTAACGGTGTGACATAGTAAAAGAGATATCAGAGATCTACTCAAGTTAATACAGATAAGTCGTATTAATATTAATAATTGATAATTTTTTTCAGCGGTAAGATCTGCGATGACAGAGTTCTGGGAGGAACATTCACAGGACGGTTCACTTAACGAGATGATGTTGGACGATAACGCCGAGGAGCTCTGTAGAAAAGAACTTCCAGAAATCTTGTCATATCTACCACCATATGAAAATCAAGATGTCATCGAATTGGGAGCGGGAATTGGGTATGAAAATTTATAATACATGTTAAATTAATTAAACTTACAGTGTCCAATGTTTGTATTTTTCACAAAAAACTATGTTGATCGGTAGATAATTTCTTGATTTATGCTGAAGTTTAAGATGTGCATGAAACACACCAAAACAATTTGGTCACAAAAGTTTGGTCAAGCAAACAATTAACGAACAAGTATAGGGATATTTATCCTTGAAATTTGGAGATTCTATATGTAGCATTGTAAATAATCAATTTAATTTGAATAAGAAAACACTTTATATAAACTCATTAATGCCTACGATTTATAAAAACTCAAAATTTGGACAAAAAATTTGATGTTTTATTTTTGCTTTTTGTAGTCGATTTACTGGAGAATTTGCCAAAAAGGTTAAAAGTATTCTGGCAGTGGATTTTATGGAGAATTTCATTGCCAAAAACAAAGAATTAAACAAAAAATATACAAACATCGAATATAAGCAAGCCGATGTCACAAAGTTAACATTACCCGCAGAAAGGTAACTATTTGTTTTTATTATAATACATTTATTAAATTTTTGTTTCTAAGCTTTAAAATTAAGTAAGTTTTTACAAATCAATCAGTCCAAAAATAAGATTGAAGATCAGTTGAAGGTGGTTAAAACGGATTTGGTATTAAACTGGTTTCAGAAACAAACAATACACCTTTTGCATGGACGTGTTTATATCTCGACAGAAAGTTGTTATAGTTGTCATTGTTACAAGAAGATAATGTCACCAAAACCAAATGGGTTTGCTGGTTGAATGTAGTTTTACGTTACAACAACAATTTTTCAGCTATTTGTGACAAAACACTTATGAATTATGTCAAAGATTGTTCTTTGCACAAATGCATTGTGTTCTTGAGTGTCCAATTGTGTCACTAAGCATAAATGGCGACCTTATGAGTGCTTGTACATTCGCCTGCAATGTCACAGATAAACATCGCAGACCAGTCAGTTCGTATTAATGGTACCGAGTCAGTCAGTAAAGACCAACTAGGAAGGAACTTTTAAGATTACATTTGACAGAATCTGAACCCACAACGGTGAGACGCCTAGATTTACAAGGCTAAAATTGTATCCACTTGGTTCATCTCGGACTCGCCAGGTTTCGGCATGAATTTGTTACAACAGAGATATTCAATAGATAAAACAGTGTTAAACTTGTAAATTAACTTTTTTGATTAGCACCCGACAATCGTTGTCGATTGTTGACAGGTTATTATTTAATAAAACTTTGACATGCGTACGTTATACTTTATATTTTTTAGTTCTGACGTGGTATTCTCAAACTGGTTATTGATGTACTTAGATGATGTAGAGGTACAAAATTTAATGAAGAAAATGTTACTATGGTTACGTGAGGACGGATATGTATTTATAAGAGAATCATGTTTCCACCAATCAGGTGAGAATGTTATGAATTTATACTAGTACATGTATATCAGAAGCTTTTAAAAAGAATATATGACTTTTGTAGACTAGAAATAGGCAAGTCTAAATATTTTTGTAAAAAGCGACTCAAAATACAAAAGTGTATTCAACTTTGATTCATTCATGCTAATGTTTGTTTTGAATCTTCTGATTCTAAAATTAATAGCATCCAAAACTTCGCCGCACACCATTTTGTATGAAGACCGAGTTTTTATCAAAATTTTCCATGAGTGGTTTCAATATTTTTTGTCTCAAATTGTTCTTTTATATTTGTACTTCTGATTGCAATTGGATATAGCCTTGCCAGTTCCTGTTTTTATTAGCTAAATAATGGCTTTACATCGTTGTGAACTTTGGACAATTATTGCATATTTTGACCAAAAGAAGAATGATGGAATAATGTAACGTTCAGTTAGATCCTTCTCATATCTTCATTACATGTAACAAATAATTATAATTATCGTTTTTGCAAGAAAATTGCAAACTTTGCAAAATGTTTATGTCCATGTGCTTCTGGAAATAGTAAATTGAACTTCTTAAAAATCATTTATGTATTATGATCTATATATTACTTGTATGATTTTTTTTTATTTTTTGAAGGCGATAAAGCCAGGAGTGTTAATCCAACAAACTACAGATCCCCGGATGTTTATGATGCTATGTTTAATGCTTGCACTATACCAACAGAAGACGGACAGGCACTGTACGGATTCGATATTGTTTTACGAAGATCTGTTCACTCTTATACAAAGGTATAACACAGTGACACACTGACTTAGTAGAGAATAAGACGTGACATAACAGCCATTTTCAGGAATAGATTTTATTACTGAAAAGCACAATTCTTTGACAAAACATTTATAAATCAGCAGTAATATTTGTATTTATTCATCCAACTGTGCATGAGTATGACAAAGGGACAAAATGGCCTTTGTTTTATATTTTATACATTTCATTTTTTGACGAAAACTAAAAATTTTGAGTTTAAAGAACAAAATTTGAATAAAAGAATATTACTAACTGTCTTAATTTTAACTTGCATGCAAAACCTAATTATTTTGAAATCATACCTCTTCTTAGCGTTTTATACAACAACCATGATGTTGATTTACGCTTATTGTGTTGAAAAATTTTGCACGACTCTTTCAACTGTGCCAGGTTTGTTTTCGGAATCACTAATTTAAACATTGTCATATTCAGCTATGGATGAGTAAATGAAAAAATTACCTTTGTTTTTATATCATCAACTTCTATTGATAAATGAAAACTAAATCTTATGTGTATAAAGAACAACATTTAAATGAAAGAGTTTCCTAATTGTTAAAATGTTAAAATGCGATCAAAACTTAATTATTTTGAAATCGTTCCTTTTCTTAACGCTGTTTTGTATAACAACCATGATGTTTTTAACGCTAATTGAGTTGAAATATTTTGCATGACTCTATCAACTGTGCAAGGGATGTTTTTGGAGACCAGTACTTGCAAAATTGTCGGATCGTTGAGACCTTTTAATATTGTCCTACCTAAAGCTTTAGATACAAATTTGTCATAAACTGAAGTCTCAGTATATACAGTGGTATTCATTGGTCTCAGTTTCGTCTATTTTTAATGTCTAATGTTACTTACTTCAAACTTTTTCTCTTGCTGTTTGTAGTTATAATAGCTGTTGCCGAGATCACGTCATGTAGTAACAGTTTTCTCAATTTCTGTTATAGTAATGAATATTTTTCTTTTTTACAGTTAAAACAAAACAGTAACCAATATGTTTGGCTAGTACAGAAAGTAAAACGCGCACTAGACAGTAACCATGGTTTTAAGTCATTCCAAGATTTTCTTGATAATCAGCAGTACTCAAAGAATGGTATACTTCGTTATGAGAAAATATTTGGGAGAACATACGTTAGTACAGGTGGATATGACACCACTAAAGTAAGTATACTTTAATCTATGTTTTTTACCTGGTAAAGCAATACTATATGCTCATTTCATATTCACTAGTTTTGAATTAATATAAATTGATCCCTCACAAAATGATTTTAATTATTTGTTGTTATTAATGGCATAATAATAAAAATTTTCAGATATAAATTTAAAAAGTCAATGAAAAAATAGGTATTAATAATAAGTTTTCTTTTGCATAAGGATGTTTTTTTTGGAACTCAACATTTTATAACTAATAAACAGCCGATTCTCACACAGAATCTGATTATGACGGTTACATTTCTGTAATTTAAAACAGATTGTATCTAAGAAAACCCGGTAAGGCTGAAACTAAAACTCCTAGTTTTTACCGTGCTCACCATATTTGATTAACTTTCTGAGTGTTGATGGTTGAGCAAAAATTTTGCTTACAAAAGTAAGATTCAAAATATAATCTTTTTCATTGATATGCATCATTTTAGTACTTACTTCATTTTTTAATGGGTAAGACTTCGTCATTGTTTTCAAAATATATCAAACATAGTTTTATAAATGGCCCGAATTGATAAAAAACGTAATAACAAAAATTAAAATTAGGTGACAGGTTGTTAGGTAACGGATATGGCGTCATTCTTGAAACTTAATGAAGCAAGTGATTTTCCTTACTATATACGCGCATAAATATGCCATCTATAGAGGAGCCACTTTTTCTGTGTTTTATTTTTATGTTACACGCAAAAAGCACATAGAAAGTTTTCGCTAATATGGGTATATATTAGTCTAATTTATTTTATTTGTACTTGTAACAGGAATTTGTATTAATGCTGAATCTTAAACATGGCCAGGAAGTGTTAGATGTTGGTTGTGGTATTGGAGGAAGTGCCTTCTATATGGTCAAGGTAATTATTTGACTTATCGACTTCGTTGATAATATATCCCTCTATTTCAGAATTACATTTTGCAGAAGGTTTCAAATGTCAGCAGCTAGAAAAAGCGATAAAATAAAATAAATAAAAATAAACTTGCCAAAGACACTTATTCTTTAATCTTTGATTACTAGAAATATGCAATTAACAGTTTTTAGCGACTGCTGTTAAGAAATATATGTCTATATATATAGCAAGTATCAAAGGACCGTCTTAATTTTTTTGTCAAGACTAGCTTAAAAGTAGTTTACACACTGCTTAATCATCGTCAGTTGACTTTATCAATAGACAGTCCGTGTACATTTTGACAATAGAACACTTTGATATGATGTTAATCGAAAATTTAAGTCAGATCCTAGTTCTATAGTAATCGAAAAAGACATTGACTTTTTTCCTAAAAGTTGTAGAAGATACTTGAATCTTATTTTTTTACAGGAGTTTGGAGTAACTGTCACTGCTATAGATCTGTCAATTAATATGATCGACATAGGAATAGAAAGAGCAGAAGAAGTTAATATCAAGGATGAGGTAAGATTTGTCTTTTTACTTAGCTTAGCTTAACCAAATGATCAGTTAAAACCAAACCCTCGTCCTACTTCTTTATTGTTAGTCTTTACTATGTGTTTTCTTTTTAACAGCCTGTTTGATTTTTCTATCAATACATTTTTATCTTGGTTCATTGTTTGCTACTGTTTTATAGTTTTATGCATAAAGCAGGTAGTTGAAAATTGCTGTTATTCTCGGAAAATAATCAGTTTATTTAATGAATTTAAATTGTGCAAATGTTTATATGAGACTGTAATAGGAATTGTGTAACTTATATGATTGAATTCATAATCTAAAAAAGCATCGATAAACGGATCATTGGTCGGCTTATCACCTAAGATCGAATCTGAAGTATAATGGTTTGGTAATTTCTTTGTCTAACGTAGGATTAGTATTTTCGGGGAATTCCGTTTCGTCTACCAACCAATAACTGACTGCATTAACTTTGTCTACTGGAATGTTAATAACAATTTAACCTTCTAGATAATATCTTTTTGTAAAATAATAAAAATTTAACAAGCTGCGATTTTTACAGTGTTATTGATACTGTGAATATATTTTTTTCATTTTATTTTAGGTGCAATTTGAAGTAGCTGATGCCACAAAAAGAGATTATCCACCTAATTCATTCGATGTAGTGTACAGCCGAGACACCATACTTCACATAGCAGACAAGTTATCCTTGTTTAAGAAATTCTTTGTAAGTTTTCTGTTGTTTGTTAGTTTTTCTTACTAAAATTTGATTATTTGAAAAACGAAATTTGTTGACTTATAGATTTTATACATGAATGAACATTTCCAATCATTGCAATATCAAACGTTTTTTAAATCTTTGCATTTTTAAAAGTTTGTCCCAATTTCAATTCTGAAACCTGAAACATATATTTTCCTTATTTGTTAGAAATGGTTAAGACCAGGAGGTAAAGTACTGATTTCAGACTACTGTTGTAGTGAAGGTGAACATTCTGACAGATTCAAAGCATACGTCAAGCAGAGAGGGTACAACTTACTATCCCCACAACAATACGGTAAAGTGAGTACATTCAAATCAATACATTTGCATTGGCGGATTCGAGTGGGGGGTTGTGGTTGCAAAACGGTTCCAAGAAATAGAAATTCATTTTTCGATCCTCAACAGGGTAACTCAACCCCATGACCCCTAGCTACTGAGGGCTTGATCCATCGATGCTCGTTATAAAATTAACCCCCTCCCCCCGTCATAAAATTCTAGATCAGCCCTTGACTTTGCACTTTTAATGCATTGAAAGGCAGTAAAAACTTTTGTCTTTGTGAATTTTCAAGAGTTTGTAGTCTGCAGTTTTTTAATATCTTATCAGCTTTGGAAGACAGTTATATTCTATAAATTTGTCAGATGTTTTATAGATTATATAACTCTTACCATCAAAATATTTCAATTGCATTATTTTTTGGTAAGTTACATCATGTATATTTAAACCATTTGTTTAAAACTAGATAATTTTAATTACCTGAAATTATCTTCTTTTTAGATACTTTTTAATATGATTTATGTTAAATTTTAGACTATTGTATTCAGACTTTTTCTGTATATATTTAACGCCTTATAGATCTATGTTTCTTTACTCTTAAATTTGTTTTTGCAATGACGTGTGTAGCTGTCTAGAAAGGAGGTTCTTACCTCTCCGGAGCAGCCGACCATAAATTTGTGTCTTTACTCTTCACCTGAATTTACTAGTCAGATTTCAAAGTTTTTCGATTGCTCTGGAATTTGGACTTGAACTGATATGTTTGTGTTTGAGTTGTTAGTTATTTTATTTATTATAAGCTAATGCTGTTCTGACACTTCCTTTTTCGTTATCTAATCATTTTACCATGGGTTTATATGTTTGTTTTAGGTATTAGAAGAGGCGGGTTTCACAAACGTCAAAGCAGAAGATAGAACAGATTTATTCGTCAAAAGTCTTGAAAAGGAATTAGAAAGAGCTGAAACTATCAAAGATGAGTTTTTACAGGTAAGTAATATCAGTTGATGGTTCTTTTTAGATTACTCCAAATTCACTTTCGCGAAGCTACGTTAGATTACTTTTTTTTAAAAGCTTCAATTTTCGTTTATAGCTCCTGATATTCTTCGTTTGACCTATTTAAACAGAAAGGTACTACATTTCTTATAAAGTAAATTGCTGAAAAAAAATGATTCTAAATCAGAGTAAATCTCGGAGCTAGGGTTGGTTCTATGCACAGAACTATTATTCCACGACCACTGAAATCTTTATTCCGCTCACGGCACAAAATTGTACAAGGACACATAACATAATATAAATCATATTCCAATTTAAAAAAAAATCAAAAAGAAAAACATTTGGCTTAAGATAAGCATTACAGTAAGCGCCTAGAAACTATCCAAGACCTATGAAATGAATCTCTCCAGTTATGTTATGTGTCATTTTTTTCATTTTACTTTCTTTGTTCTTTTATAAGTTTGATTTATGCTTACTTTATCCTAGTGTATTTAAATATTAAAGCTACAGATAAAATACTTCACAATATGTTTTGAATGTCATTAGGTCAATAAAATACACAATCGTTTATACTTTCGTATTCTTTTTCCAGGAATTTTCTCAGGAAGATTACGATTATATAGTAAATGGATGGAAAGACAAAATAGTAAGAACTGGAGAAGGTGATCAGAGATGGGGATGTTTTTATGCTGAAAAACCGAGAAACTGAAAAAAAGAGAAAAGTTTAAGGACCTTTTAATGCAGTTGATTTGAACGAGATGTTCGCGTGTCCAAAAGAAACATCACAGTTTTTACTGTTTATACAGTATAACACAAAGCAGCAACATACCAGGCATCAGAGTTGTTATAAAGTGATAATGATGTGAAATACAAGTACAGTATAAATAGCAAAACATGACAAACCATAAACATTTTCCTTTTGAAGGGAAAAATTTAATTGAACAAATGGAAAATTTTAATTGAACAAATGATAAAATGAAAACAGTTTTAAAAAAGACTGAAAGTAATAATTTATTTTGTAAACCAAAATTTTTAGTATTTTATGATTTGGGAATTACATTGAGTTAGTGCCTCGTTTCTTTTAACACAGATGCACAAGTAATAGTCGTAAATAATATTTTTGATATTTATAATGATTTTTTAAAGAAAATATCAAACGTAGTTGTTTGTTAGGTACATGACAAACATATCGTCATTACGCAATTTTGGTGTGTGATACTTAATATTACGAGTCCCTTCATAAGGGACTTTTATTTTGTTTTTCATTATTATTCTTAAATATTGTTATTTTATCGGATACAAAACAGATTTCAGTTAGCGCAATAGTAAATTTTGTATTATTTATTTTGTTAATATGCAATACACTTACATGCATACATACATACATACATACATATATATATATATATATATATATATATATATATATATATATATATATATATATATATATATATTCAAAACTTAGAAATAAGTTAAAATGTTTTTCTAAGATTTAATGTTATTGACAGTTCTTCTTGTTACATATTATTAACGATATAAAATATGTAATGGCTTAACATACATAGATATTGTTTGGACTTATATACTTAAAATTACGAAAACCCTACTTCATTGATAATAGGATTTTTTAGTTTTCAATACATAAATTTACCTCTCACAAGAGATATTTTTGGAATAATACATGAACGTAATATAAATATGTAACGGTATTTATACTTAATAATTCATAAAAGCTTTACTTTTGTCTGTAAAGATAATCTAACAATGTTACATACTATTTCTTTTATGAAAAGAAAAAAATATTCTAATCACCATCGCTTAATGTTGCATCATATTTTGTTTCAACTTTCTCTACCATTTACTCTTTCTTAAAAGTATTTGTCTGTTTCTAAATGGTCTTCTAGAAGTTAAAACTGGTCGAATTTTTTCTGCTACATTTGTGATAAAAATGTTTGTATTTATTGATATGATTACGTTTTAATGCAAGTTGTTTTACAATTGTTACTTTGTGAAATTAAAATAGATCAGACTGATTAATAACGTTATAAATACGCATGTTGGTCAGTCTGATTATTTAATAATATCCAGAATTCGTTTATTATTATTTTCAATACTTACTCTTCAGTTTTGCTGAATCAAATTTATGTAAGGATAAACAAGGTAGTATTATATTTTTACAAAATTCCAGTATTGGTTTTCGAACGTAACTGAAAAAAGTAGATTCAGCATCAATGTGTTTATCAGTTGTTTTCTGCTTCTAATTCAACCTTTATATAAATGACCGCCTATCTATACAAAATGTGCGAGAAATATGATAAAGTTCTCTACAAAAGTAAAAAAAAAAATCACTAGGTGTCGAGTATTTTAAAAAATGTTGATTAAGATATATGAAAAAAAATACGTTTTATTTTAGTACATTATTCAAATTAAAAAAATGAATTAAATGCTTCACTTCATTTTAGTACGTTAATTGAATTTTTTTTTAAAAAATGATAAAATCCTTTGCATAATTCTGATGCGTTAATTAAGTTTTAAACATATTAAATACATAATGTTTGTTTTAAGTTTAATTAGCATAGAGTTAAAAGACGATTTATGGTATATCACTTACATCGAGGTAAACAATTCTAAAATGGTGGAGAAAACCAGGGTACTCGTAAAAATCTATCACCCGTAGTAAGCAACAAAACTCCAAGACTTTATATAATCAGAGGCTTTGATACCGAAGTCTGCGCTTTGAACCAATCGCCACCAAAATTCAGATTTTTGTATACACCTTCCTGCTACAGAAACGAAGATAGCAAATTATTAAAATTTGATCTGTATTATAGCGAATTTTCAATAACTAATAACTGTATAAACTAATTGAAAGGGATTCTATTCGATAATTTAGAAAACGCAAACGACGATGATTAAAATGTGAACAAATACGTTATTTTTGCTTAAAAACTCTATGCACTTATTACTTTACTGAAGACTTTTTTCTATATCTATACTTTTTTATCTTTAAATTAAGTTCGTCCAGGGCCTATAAAAGTTTGTCAATTCGCTTATCAAATGTTAGTTTTTCGGGTACCCTGGTTTTCACCGTTTCAGAACTGACCTCGATGTAATTAAAAGGAGTTTGATTTGGGCATTAAACACAACTACTTAACTCCAATATTTCCAACATTTATACCTGTTATAAAAATCATTTAGCCAGCGTTTGGATTCAAAATCGAATAAGGTAAACATTATCTAACTTGAAACTTATATTTCATAAGCATGTGCGCTGCAAAAGCTAAAAAATCTTATCTGTAATATTTTCAGCAATAATTATTATTGATGATAATATCTTATAAGGAATTAACTAATTGGAATTTTTGTATGGAAAAAACTACAATAACAATAAAAATGATCAGATGTCAGTGTTTTCCTGGCAATATACCTCGTTACCAAAAAAATTCTAAAATAATACTGAAACAGACTTTTGTATAGGGTATCTTACTCAACATTGAAAATGCAGCGAACGTGTTGAAGTGAGTTTTTCTTAATGCTTGTCTGTATGACTTGTATCGTTTAAAGCGTTCTCAAGGGAAGTTCAAGGCGCGACTGCACCGTGGCATAATTTACAAGTGTACATTCTGTCCTCACAGTCCATCCTCCCTAACCAATGTAAGCAAGATTTTTTTCACTTTCATTCTTTTTACTGTATAAGTAACGTGTCCTGAAGAAATGCATTGTAAGCTGCATTCAAGATTTAGAAATTTATTGGCTAGAACTTAAAATCACTTAAAATGTAGATATAATTCACTATAATTGAATATTACTGTCTGTCTGTTTAACTTATCTTAAATAAAAATCAGTTACAGTTGGGGTAATAACGCTAAATTACATAACTCCTGATGTTTTGACCGTAAGAGTTGAGTACTGAGCTTTTACCATTTTTTGTGGGTTCCAATTTTCATTGGTTTTGTGGGCCTTCTGACAAACGAAACAATATGTCAACTTATAGAACTAGTTTCTTTAAAATATATAGTGATAAAGGATTAGGTGAATAAGTACATCACTTATGTTTAATTCACGAATTAATGATCGAAAAAAAGGTAAATATATTATTTCTAAGAGCCATCGATAATTAAAAACCACGAACAAACATTATGCCACAAATGTGTGATTATAAGATTCTGTTGTATTGTACACTAAAACTATCTTCTAATAAATCTTCTTATAGATAAGTTACTTAAAATCTATAAGTAGGGACTCCAAACGCCGTCATTACGTCATTGGAATGCGAAGTGAAAGTGAATGAGTGCGTCATTTTAAACGTGAATATTTTTTTTTCAGGCAATACCAAAATAAAATTTTTTGACCAATTTGATCAATAGTTTGTTGTTATTTATTTCACCAAAAATCGTTAACGTGGCATAAATAGTTTTTCTGTACGATCGGATTGAAAATAATCTATCTGTGTGCATAGCATCGGCGGGGTTACCACTGGCACAAATTTCATATGGGGTTCCCCGGGTTTATGCAAAAAATGCCAATTGAGCCAATCAAAACTATCATTTTTAATAGCTTTTATCGGACAGCCAATGAATGAAGCTTTCTCACAATATATATTTATAAGCCCTTTACGTGACCTTGATTGTGGAAAAATTAAATCAAAAACTTCTGAGACATAACAAAGTATGAAGAAGTGAGTAAGATGTGTTTAAATTACCATCCCAATAGTCCTCAAAATGTAAAGAATTCGAAAATTACAGAATTGTGCATAGAAAATGCCGAGCTCAAATGGTATTTTCACGCTAAAGTTCATAACCATCCCGCCGACCGCCAATGTTGAATGTCGGTCACTGACCTACAATGTATACCTATTTATAACGTAATCACAAAGCGTGTCGTTCTGTTGATTAACAACATTGTATATGTGCGCCAGTATATAATAATTTAAATTTTCCGTTAAACAATGTTTATATAATTAAATCGATTATTTTATTGACCAAATTCATCCAAAATTCCTATTCCTTTAGCCCTTGCTCATCTACTGGAAGACAATTTCTAAACATAGAACCCGGAAGAGATTCATTCATTAAAACATCGTCTTTACTTCAGTACTACACTTTTTTACATTGTAAACAACTTAATTTAAATAGCTGTAGAATTTTCCTTGTAAACCAAATTAGTTCAATGATAGACCAACCGTATATCAGTGTTAAAAAAATTAAAGGAGAAAATTCATATTTCTGAAAAAAAAATCTTTGTTTAATATGAAAAATACACATGCTTTTTTCAATTTAATTTTCAGATAGAGGTTTTTGGACTTTTTCTATTGTGTTATATAAGAGAAGTAAAATTTCCAAAATTTTGAATTTTTAACATACAAATTTTCAAGATCAGTAATTTTTTTTGCAAAATATTCCTTATTGCAAAAATATGAATTTTTTCTGTAATTTTTGGGGCAACATTCATGAAATTCTATTGAAAGGTTAACTGGTTTATAATAAATAAAAAGGAAATTAAAAATAATTAATCACTTTTGTCACCAAACTGTGATGTGATTTTAGCAGACTGAAGATGGTAAATTTGAATGTGCAAAAATTGACATTTTTAAAATTTTTTTTTTTTACTCTTGATTGATGTTAAATACTATTTCTTGTTTGATTTATGCATGACACGTTGAAATATTTTACTTTCAATTTTTTAGTTGATTGTTAAGAACTTTTTAGATTTTGATGGGACAGCTGTGAAGAATAGATGGATGATATGATATCCAATATACAGGATCCATTTCACGGGAAGTATAAGTTATTTTCAAAACTGAAAAAAAAAAAAATGCTCACCTGAATATTAATCACTAATGGCATTACAAAGCAATGCATTGAAGTAAAATTAACAATAAAATAAAGTGAAGTGGAACATGTTAAAAAAATCACCTATAAGGCCCCAACTGCTCACCTGTAATGGACTTATAAAGCCTTCATTTCCCATCTGTATGATTGAAAGGTGTTGATTGTTGCACTGTTTATTTTCTGCAGTAAATATGCATACCTCATTCTAACTGTTGAATTCATTGCCTTCGAGATTATAAAATAGATTCCATCACATATAGCTGAAAGATTGCTGATGCAGGTGAACTTATTGTTTTGTTCAGACTTTCATTGTTACTATTTTTTAAAATGTTCGTACTTTATTTTTCTTTAGATTTACTTGTCCATTTTTAAATACTTAATAATTGAATAATTACTAATAAATAAATAAACAAATAAAGAACAATGTTACTTTGTGTGTGGTTTTTTTTTTCAGTGGCTGATCTTGAATGTAACAATCCAGCATGGAAAATACTGGACAGAATGGAGGAAATCATGACAGGAACTATCACAGTTGATGAAATATGTCCTGACATAGAATTGACATATGGGCTGTATAATACTTTAGCTGAGGGTTTAAGGAAAATGCAGTTGAATGTCCAAGACACATTGCCAGTAATTCTACTCCAAATGGATGAAACATACCAGTTGCCATCTAAACTTAGTAACCTTAGCAGGAAAGTAGGAAAATTTCTTAGTAAAGGAAACGACCCTAGCACACCATTAGATATACAACAAAAGGGAATTGACATTCCATCAGAATTTGTATCTTTGAACATTACTGAGGACAGCTTTATGAAAAACTTGCTTCCAGAAATTAATTCTGCTGTTCATCTGAACTTAAGATGTATTTTATATATGAGACGTTTGATAAAATATAAAGGATGTACTTGGTCAGACGCTACAATCTGGTTGAAATCTCTTTTGGTCCTTGATGACGAGGATATTCCTGCTACCCAAGCTTTACATACACAGTGGAATCAAATCTATAATAACTTTCGCAAAAACCGCCATCACAATATGAATTCATATCTGGATGAAATGTATAAACTCCCGAAACGAAATAGCAGTAATTATACATGCGCATCTTTTAATCCAGATAAGACTCCAGTCAGTAGTAAGAGTGCCTCTATGACTACATCAACTATTCCCCTCAAAGTGAGAAATGTCATTAAACATCTTCTTGATGAACTCACAGACACATACAATGAATTGGACCAGAAATCAACTGAAATAGAGTTGTGGGTACAAGAAAACATGTCACTAGAAAAGAAAGTGAAAGGATACGAGAAGCTCAAGAAAGAATTCAGTCAGACTTGTCAACATCTTGAGATAACAAAAAGAAAATTGGCCGCTTTGGATACTAGAAATGTTAACAGAAAATTGAAAAGACAGAAGGAGAAACAAAGACAACAAGAGTTCAGAACTGAAAGGAAAGAAAGGATGATAAATAGCCTTACTGAAGATTTGGCCAAATCCAGATCAGAAAATGAGAAACTTGAAAATGAAATACTGCAAATAGAAAACAGTTTGGAACAACTGAAAATTAAAAGAAAAAAAGATTTAAAGACCAAAAGTTATTATAAAGAGAAACTTTCTGAAAAGAAAGATGAATTAAATAACGAAAAAGATATAAGAAAACAGTATGAAAAAAATATATGTAATTTGAATAAAATAATTGATGACCTAGCTTTGCAGGTATCTGAAAACAAACAAGAAAAGTTAAACCTGTTTAAGAATGGCAAGTATTGTGATGAAATCAGAATGGTATACATGGATTTGTTGAAATATGGGGTGTCCATCTCAAACTGTCAATATGTAGTCCAGACAGTTCTGAGAAATCTCTTAAATATTGAAGTAGATAGGTGCCACAGAAGTCTCTTACATCAATGATCTCAATAGAGGCAGGTATAGTTGCTCAAGCTCAGGCAGCTGAAGCCATGCTAAATTTTGAGCATAACACTCTTCACCTAGATGGCACTAGGAAAAATTTTACAGAATACTCTGGCTTTCAGGTAAGTACTGGTGATGGTTCTTATTCCATTGGTCTCCAAGAGATGGCAAGTGGTGATGCCAGCAGTTATTTAAAAGCGACAATTGACACTATCACTGAAATGTCTGAGGCATGTACAGATGATGTTACAGATCAGGGTAATATTAAATCAAAGCTGCTCTTGTCTATTAAAAACATTATGACAGATAGACATATTGTTAATAAGGCCTACAAAACATTGCTTGAAAAAGCAAAAACTGATGCCATAATATCAATACCTGAAAATGTAAATCTGTCAGTAGAACAACAGAAAGACATGTGTTCAGTAAATGGCCTTTTCTGTGGTCTGCACATCTTACCAAATATGGCTACAGCAGCCCTTGATGGCATGAAAAACTTTGAGAAAGACCACGGGGTAAGTAAGACTTCAGGATTTACCACAAATAATGCCATAGCTAATGATCTAATTTATGAGGTATGCAAAGCTTTTATTCCAACGTCTGGTGATCAGAAATCAGGAGATGCCCTAGAATTTGTTGATTTTCTGAAAGAAAAAAACACCAAGTCTTATTTAGTTACATTTTTACACAACAGATTCAATGTACTTTTTCAAGATGGGGGAGCTGTGTTTTATCACAAGAATCACATTCATGAGTATTTGTCATCAGGTAGGTGTAGCAAAAATAATAAACTGCTTAATAGCATCAAGGAACTTATCAGTGACAAACTTTTGCTCAGTGAATGCCGAGCCTTGGGCATAATTGACAAACTTGTGTGTAGCCCATTATTTAGATTGCTAGAGGATAAAGAACTGAGCTATATAGATATGAATACGAATTGGGCAAGGTTCTTTGACATTGTTTGCAAACTTGAAGATGACCCATCTTCTCTAATGTCTGGTAATTCTGTCTTTGAGAATAATGAGCATATTGCAAATGACATAGTTTATCAGTCACTTTTGCAGCCAGATGAAACCGACATGCTTACACTGTCAGTATTAAAATTTATCTTTTCTGCAGTTAAACCAATGCTGAAGAGACAGCTGCAAGATATTCTCCCTGGCGGCATTTTGAACAATCCTGGTGAGTTGTTTATACAAGAAACCACCTCGGCCCCAAAAACAAACCAAATATCTGAGGCAGATTTTTCTGATCTAGACAGGATAATTAAAAAAGCACCCCATAAGTCTACAGCAGCCAAGTCAGGTAGTATACTATATACCAAAAACAAAACTGATAAATACTTGTCATCCCTATGTTCTGAAAAAAGATGCAAATACATGAAAATTGCACGTGCTGTGGCTGTTAGGAAATCAAGAGAACAAAAACTTAAAAGCCACAGTTTGCATCTTAAACGACTAGCTCTGCAACATGAGCGATTGGCAAAGAGAGAGAGGAAACTTGAAAGAATTAAGCAGTATAAATCTAAGTTGGAAGTTCAAATGGCAACAGAAGGTATTTGGACTAGCCATAGAGATTTAGATCAAGTCCTTGAAAAGGTAAGCACTGTATCCAAAAAGAAATCCCTTGTGAGGAATCAAATTCTGTATCATTCAAAAGTTCTTCATTCAAAAATTCCATCTAAACAGTGTGTGAAATTTCAAAACAAAAATAAAATGTTATCACTAGATGAACTTGTGGAAAATTTGCTGAAAATTATTGAATCAAATTTTGATCAAGATCAAATACCAGATAACATTGTTTCTATTAATGTAGGTGTAAAGGAAAAGGATAAAAAACTGAAAACTTCAGTAAACAAAAGAAAAAATTCACAAGGTAAGAAAAGTGCACAGGGTGAGCAAGAGAAAAAACAAAGTTTTCATGGAAAGTTGATGAGTTTTATGCAGTTTGTTTTGTTGATAGATGGTATCCAGGTAAGTGTATTAAAATAGTCAATGATGCACAAGCTAAACTAACATATCTTCACCCATGTGGGAGTTCATTTAAAATTTTGTAGTATTGTTTAGTATTAAAGTTTACAATTGCAACAACAAAAAAGTTTTCGTTATTTTTTCCTTGTGTTTCTTTCAGTTTCAGGAAAGAAACATGTAGAAGATACCATAATCATATGTCTATCAGTTGACAACTGATTCAGCCCACTCAGTTCCATATAATGTAGAAAAGAGATTTTCCTTGCCGTCTGTTTTTTTCTGGTTGCCTCATAATCAGCATAATGTGTCTGAGTAGTATGCAGTGTTAATTGTTAATGTGTGGCATTATGTGCTAGTGAACTAGCACTCTAGCAATGGCTGGCATCAATGCTAAGTGGTATAATGCAGGTCAGAAACACTTGCACAAGAATCACACACCTCATGGAATTTTGTGGAATTTCCATGTTTCCTGGCAGTCATATTGGATCAGCTATTTTGAACTGAGAATTATTTAAGACTTTTGCTTTATATAATTAATTTATGTCTTACTTAATTTTATCTAAGTTAATTAAGTTATTTAATTGAAAACGATGTATGAATTGAAGTTATGAAGTTTGAAAATGTGTATATCATGATAATTTTGCTGTACACATTGGCCTCGGCAGCCATATTGGATCAGCCATTTTAAATGTTATCAAGGTGTGATTTTAATATGTAGCAATAGCAATAGCAATTTCTAAAAAAAATTTAAGTATTTTGTCTAATAATATTTAACTTTCTAATTTATGGGCTCTCGTATAAGGTAATTTATACTAATTTATACTGTACAAATTTACCTTGGCAGCCATATTGAACAGTCATTTTGAATTAATTTTTTAATTCAATTTCATTAAAGGCCATATGCAAACGTAATTTAGGACATGGTGTCACAAAACCTTAAAGTATTATGTACATTGCAACTTGTTATTTAAAATTGCGAGCCCTAGAAATTGATACATCGTATAGATTTGACTGTACAAATTAACATCGGCGGCCATATTGGATCCGCCATTTTAAAAATGGCTGCCAAAATATTGTTTCTGATATAGAGTAATTTTTATGTCCTGAATCTAGCTTATTGAACAATATATAGTTTTGTATACCACATAGTTGTAATACTGAAGAAAAATGACCATTAAAATCAGAAAAATGCCAATTTTATAGAAACTTTTTGAAGTACCATGAAAATATTCTAAGTCCAGCTATATTTCTTTGATTTTTGTCTTGCTGTAACTTTCTAACTTTAAAAGATATCAAGCCAAAATTTTCAGAAATAGATATTGTACAGGTGTGTTTTAGTAATAAAATAACAAATGTCACCTACATGTATGAATAAGAAAATGCTGATACAAAGAAATATAGAAAAAATGCGAATTTTTACAATTTTGACCAAGATTTCCAAAATGGCCGCCATTTTTTAAATACAAAAAATGCTCTAACTTTGTTAAAAATTGACCAATTTTCAAAATTTTCTAAAAATTTTTTTTAGTTTAGTTAGCTCTACAAGATCTTATATTTTGTTTACCTATGTCTCATTTATTAAAATTTGCTTGGAGTCCCTACTATAAGTTAAATTGTACATTCACAATAAAATGGTGAACCAATTGAAAAAGTACAATACTTTTCAAAAAGTTGATATTTAGTTTTCAAAAATGGCCTTCTTGTGACATTCACTTAATTCTGAATCACATTTAATTTTACGTAATTTTCTGTCCTACAAAAGACTTGTTCCGAAAGACAGTTTGTGAACTTTGACTTCAAATGATGATTGTTCCACTGTGCTTTACCTTAACCAAGTAATTGCTTTTTTTAATATTTTAATAATCAAATAATATTGACGTTTATGTTTACAAAATGTTTTGAAACATAAATAAAAAATATGAATAAACATTTGTAAAAATATTTAAACAAATCTACAATTATTTTTCCATTATATTCAAATATTTGTTATTGTAAAAATAAATAAGTTACTTTTTAAACTATACTTAACCTGTAAATTGTTTAAATACTAACTAGAATGTGACAACATACCTTGTCTGTTTGCATTTAGTGATAAGATTAAATATTGAGTTGAATTCTCTATCACCTGTTTTATAATTTTAATATAGATGCAAACACTTGTGCAGGAGAATTATACTAAAACTTTGTAAGGAAAAACTTTTTGCATATTTTGGCCAATATTACTCAGGTTTGTAATAAACACTTTTTTCTAATTTGCAAAAGTAAAGAAGAAGGCCTTCTTGGCTAAGTACCTTTAGCAACGAACTGGTGATTAAGGCTCATGATTTTGAGCCTCACTCGGACAGCGTGACATGTCCTTCAGTATTCCTTCAAATGAACGTACACCAGGAAATTAACTAATTCATTACAGTACTGTCCGGTACTCGTCTATCCTATCAAATATGAATTATCGTGAATCGAAATGAACCTTTAGACATTTTTACTTACACTTTTGCAATTTTTGTCGATCTTGTATTTAAAGTCTTTATATTTGTAAAGGCCGATAGTTTCACACCAAAGGTAAATGCATTTAAAAATATTATACTGTTTCAATGTTGTTGTTTAAACTCTCTCTCTCTCTCTCTCTCTCTCTCTCTCTCTCTCGATTTGGAAATTCATTAGTGATAGTACTTGCACTTTGTATTAAGTTAATAGGACTTATGTGACTTACAAAGTCAAAACTTGCAAAAACGTGAAGAACGTAAGAATTTTAATTCACATAAATATCAGTGTTCCATATTTATGTGACATCTGTCTATAGATAAATTTCGTAACTTCTAGTATAGGGCAATGAATCTTTTGTGTACCTCTACGGTACTTTTCAAGGGCGGATGAACAATGTTATGAAGATATTTTCATGACATATTTCGATAGTCGAAGGCTCAAGTCCCTATCGGCGAGGGGTCTAGGGCCGCAAAAGACTATCAACAGGACCAGGGCAAAGTCCAAAAGTGAAAAAATCCCTGAAAAAAATATATATTAAATTTTTTTGTGGAATTTTTCGACACATTTCCTCTCTTTCTTTCTTTCTTCTTCTATTGAAATTTTGGCACCCCCATGAATATTCATAGTCCAACTTTACTGTGTATTGAGCTGCACTAAACAAACATTATGTTGTATAAGACGCTTGTGTGATGATGAGGTCATTATTTAAATTAGATTCTTAACTGAAAGTTTGGTTTTTAAAATGATTTTTTAATGACTTTTTGTAGTGAAATTTTACTAGGTGAGGTAAATCCGCGCTTAAACAGATGTAAGCATGTTTTTCATATGTCACTATAAAAATAAATAACGTTTTATTAACCTTTTAAAATAAATAAATAAATATTAATATAAATGAATAAAAAGTAAATATACGCATTTTTGGTTGCATAAATCTCTAATTGCAAAAGTGAAGGCGAAAAACAATCCATTCTTTCATTATTCTTTTTATCATGTGCTAATAAACACAGAAAAATAAAGGATACATACCGTTATCGAACATACAACGTCAGGTGGTATATATTCGATTTTCTTTGATTTTAGAACCTTTTCGAACACAGGGGGTTAATGAGAAATATTTGATTTTAATATACTGTCTCTAGATATTTAATTTGTGATGTAGAGACCGGTTTTTTTGCATGATGCCCGAGTGCACATTTAAGGATCACAGCGTTTATCAACGTCAAGTTCAGATTGTGAGAGATTTTAGTGGAAAAGGATTTGATCATGAGTTAGCTGATCGTTATTTTAGAGACTGGTTTCCTCCACCATTTCCTAACTGACCGATTTATTATAATTGAAACAAAGCTGACTGTGACGTAAACACTATTGCTCTTGTCCCCTCTACTCAAACACCATTTGTTATATAAAATAATAATAATGATATAAATACTAATACTATGATAATGATAATGCTGATAATAATAACTGACGCGTTTAGTCTTATAATTATTACTTCTATACTGGTTAATAAAAATGAGAGGTTCAATTTTTAAATAAAAAGATTGTGTACATCTTTTTTATGTTGTCTTTTATTCTTCTCCCTTCTTAAGTATTTGTCTTGATGATTTTTGTGTAAGAATGTGCATGTGAAGTCACATTCGGTGTTTGTATCTGTATGTCTCATATCAATATTACAAAAGACATAATAGAATTCAAAGAAATCATTTATTGGTAAGGTATTAATGAAAGTACATATGTATCATTTACTGTAACTAAGATAAACCGAAACTATACACTGGCCGGCTATATTTAGTGTCCTGAATTATCTGAACAGAAACTGCTGTACGTTTAACATAATATAGTAAATGGTTTTTTAAGCAGCATGAGGTAAAGCATACTTCTTAAAGCTGGATATACAAAATTGATACATAAGTAGCTCAGGAATGACCTTTGTCCGAATAATTAATCTTTTTCTTTTTGGTAATTTTTATAAAGACGCAGATTTTCAAATAATAATTATAATAATAAATGATAATAAAACAATTACATTAATCAGTGTCACATAGTACAAGAAATATCAGAAATCTACTTACTTAATATTGATCAATCATATTATTATTTGATTATTATTTCAGCCGTAAGATCTGCAAGGACATAGTTCTTGGAGGAACATTCACAAAACTGCACTCAACGAGATGATGTTGGGCGACAACACTGAGGAGCTCTGCAGGGAAGAACATTTAGAAATCCTGTCATATCTACCAGAAAATGAAAATAAAGATATCGTCGAACTTGGAGCCGGTATTTGGTATGAAATCATAATATAAAAAATTAATTTTCTTATTGTCTTAAATTCTTAGTTCAAGGAAAAAGCCGTTAAATAAATTATCTTAAATTGTAATCAATTTGTGTTAAATGTTAAAGGTAATTTTGTAATATATGCTGTTTCGTTGACATGTAAATACCCGAGTCAGGAGTTCATAAAGACAACAAATTATAGTACTACAAAATATCAATGGTTGTACAATAAATCATGTAAATGATGCATATATTGTGAAAAAACATTCATGGTTATGTTCATTAAGTTTAGTGATTTGGAATTTTGGATTTTGAAATTATACTTAATCTAAACACTCCCTACCACAAATTTTAAATAAAAATGTGATAGACTTAAAGAGTTTAGGTTGCTTATTAGAAAGAAAACCAACGTGCTGTTAAATAAAGTGTACTTTTCAATAGCGGTAGAACAAATAACCAAATAACAAATAACCATTACCTTACTATCAAGTTTTAACAGTAACTGTTTTATATCAAATATGTATTTATAAGGGACATGAATCTCTAATAAAAATAGCTCTTGCTTATTAATAACACAATATTATTCAAAAAGGAATTTTAATTATGTACCTACCACCTTTCAACATTATCTCGCAAGTATTAAGAAATAACTCTTCAATGAAAATGGTTTTGGACCGAGCATTAAACACAGATTATACAGCTTTTGCAATTTTAAAAAAATAAATAGAAATATTACCATGACACCCTTAAAAAAGAAGAAACACAGCAAAACTAATTTGTCACCGAACATCGTTTGTAGAGCATAGTATTCAATAGACATAAAATAAGAAAACAACTTAGATAAAGTTATATTTTCATCTTTAATTTATAAATTTTCTATCATTTGGACAAAGAATTTGATGTCTTCAATTTGTTTTCTAAGTTGCTTTACAGAAGAATTTGCAAAGAAGGTCAAAAGTGTTTTGGTAGTAGATTTCATGGAGAATTTCATCACGAAAAACAAAGAACTGAACAAAAATATACAAACATCGAATATAAGCAATCCGATGTAACAAAGTTAACCTTACCTGCAGAAAAGTAACTATTTATCTATTATGGACCTCTCCCGAGGGAACCGTTCTCCTATAGTGTTGTCTGGAGAGGTATAGTGACCTTGCCTATCAGACTCGGTCACTTTACCTCTCTAGACAACACTATAGGAGAACAGTTCCCTCGGGAGAGGTCCATAATAGATTTAGTACAACACACGACTTTCTTTTCCAATCTGAGCAAAAATTAATTTTCAAATTAACTATTTACTTTATCGCCTGAAGCCATTTTGTATCAGACGACAACAAAACAGAGCGCCAGCTGAACAAAGGGGAGTAATTTGATTTGGTTTGGGGGGGGGTTACGCGAGGGACTATACTTGAATGTCGGGGGACTATATCTAGTATAGTCCCGTTGCTATGCGTTGTTAAGGACAGACGATTTCTACATAAAATAGTATTCATGTAGTTATCCAATGATTATTCAACAAATTAACATGTGATGTACTAATTGATTTTATAATAGCTAGAATTCTTGTAGCACTAGATTATAGTTCAAGTTTTTATAAATTATGTTGGCTAAAAACATGTACATTATAAATATATTGGTATTAGTTTTAAGTGGTTGAAACACAATGATCTAGGCTTTATACTGGTTGAAATGACCAACAATACGTATAAGTCAAAACAGTAAGTTCACGGTTGGTTGGTTAAATAAATTATAGTTTTTAAGTGACATTTGCAATTGTTCAGCTATTCGTGACCAGATAGTTTAACATAATGCTAATATAATGCGTGAGTATACACGTGTTTATGATCTAAATTGTACTAATGCGCACTAAAAGCCACTTTAACAGTACTAGCACACTCGCCCCGAAATGCTGCAGATAAACATCACAGACCACTCAGTCCATTATACTCGTACTAAGTCCACCAGTAAAGGCCAAAAACAAGGAATGTCCTTTCCAATTTACAGTCACTAGAATCTGAACCCGCCGCGGTGAGATACCTCGAGGTACAAGGCTAACTCTTTACCCCTTCGGTTCACTTCCGCCTTGTAAGAATACAGCATGAATTTGTTACAACAATATGATGACGTTAATAACCAATAGTGAATAGAGCCATACAGTAGATTAACCAACATAAATTGTAGAAGGATTAAAATACTAAAAAAAATTTTAAAAAATGCGTACGTTGATACCAAGATTTAAATTGTTTTTCAGTGCAGACATTGTATTCTCAAACTTGTCACTGAGGTACTTAGATGATGTAGAGGTACAAAATTTAATGAAGAAAATGTTACTATGGTTACGTAATGACAGATATGCATTTATAAAAAATCTTGTTTCAACCAATCAGGTAAGTCTCTTATAAAATATTTTATCAATTACTTAAAAAGATTATGTACAATTTAAAATTTTTTGAAATTTTACATTCGTTCAATTATGCAAACTTTTGAAGATCGTAATCGTAAACATAAAATTCATTTGAAGCTTTGCCGAACACCTCTATGAAATATACATCCCAAGGTAAGGTTTTTGTTTTTCACGAGTGGTTAAAATATTGAATTGTTCAAAGAAATTACATTCAATAAGTTTGAGAAAGTAAACTTTGACACCTACGGAATTATGAGGATTTGTAAAGGGTGAAATCCCTCTCAGTTGTCTCTATTTCAATCAGCATTAAGCATCATGCGATAACTATGGTCTCTTAATTTTGCAAAAAAACGATTAGATCAACTTTCATATCTGCCAAGGTTGCCTTTCAAAGATTTGGTACTTTTGGTTGCGCTTGATATTGTAAGTTTCTTGTTTTTCATATAAAAACGGATGTAGTCCATTGTTATTCAGGATAGTAATTCCCTGAATTTAGTTAAAGAAGAATAAAGTATTATAATTTGTTTTACCTGTCTCAAATCTTGATTAGAAGCCACATAAGGTGGTTGATTTGAACGCCATTGCAACTTGAAAATAAATTCAAATCCTTACACACAAAAAACCAGTGTTGATACCTTAAAATTGTTCGTGTAGTACTAATATTAATATTGTGTTTTGGTTTTGAAGAAGATGAAGCTAGAGGTGTCAATCCAACACATTACAGATACTCGGGTGTTTATGATGCTATGTTAAATGCTTGCACAATACCAGCAGAAGACAGACAGGCACTGTACAGATTTTATCTTGTCTTACGAAGATCTGTTCAGTCTTATACAAAGGTATGAAATGTTGTTTGAAAAAAAAAAAAAAAAAAAAAAAAAAAAAAAAAAAAAAAAAAAAAAAAAAAAAAAACCAACTTAACTTGACATTACTATCATAATAATGAAAACAGAATGGCAAAATGATATGGATAAGCCTTAAAGTACAAATGTATAAAGCAACATGTCTATTTTAGTTTACCGTTTAACTTTTGATAAATTTAGAACATTATTACAAAATTTTATATAATTTTTATATTTTTATATAATTTGTTTTCAATCAAAAAGTACAAGTTTTAAATTGTAGATAAAAAAATTCATGATAAAAGCAGTACTAGCTGTAAAAATGTGAATATGCATATCAATATAATATTTAATTTAAAAAACATTCTTTCTTTTTGACATTTTTTCATTTTGTGACTGATCTTGTTGTAATAGTTTATACAAGTCTATCATCTGTGCCTGATTTTGTAGTACCCCTCACTTGAATGAGGTCATTGGTTTTCTTATTATGGTGATCAAAACTTTTTCTAAACAATTATGCTTATTTTACTCGCGCAATGCAAAAATTATGTTTTTAAAAAATAATTTTTTTAATTTAGACACTTTTAAAAAATTATTACTATTTAATATCAAAACATTCCTGTCACCACGATTCGGAAAACCGGTCACTAGAAATACCGAATACGTCGTTTCGCGAATGTATTCATTCTTTGCCAATTCGGATTTTAGTATCGACCTGAATCATGTGACCAGCTTCGAATTTAGGGCATAACAAAAACGTCAACAATGATTGACTGCATGGTGATATGAAAGGGTCGTAATTTAATTATTTTACATATAATTTCGAGCTTATACCTGTATCAAATAATTTAATTGTTTTAAATGAATAGATTAAATGACATCTCAAGATCTAAATTAGAGTTTATCAAGATTTTTTTGGTCATTTTAGAGGGGAGCAATATCGAGAAGCCTCTTTACTAGGGATAACGTAAAATGGAATATACGTCTTTAAATATCTTTAGACCGCTAGATTTTAATTTTATTTGAAATATTTTATCTTATATTATACAAAATATACAAAAATGAATCTTTTAAATTATGAAAATCTTGAATTTTTGTCATGCAGATTCACTATGCAGACATCACAACAGGAATGTTTCCGGCGAATTTTAAATGGAATAAAATAAATTGATAATGTCTATATGATTGAATACCGTAAAAGAATCTTAAAAAACATTCTTGGTGGAAAACTTTTTAATTTATCATCAAAAACGAGACCTAGCAGTTCGTTGTATATATGTTTATAAACAAGTCGGTAAAAACTGTCCTTAATTCAATCACGTGACACTTCGTCAGGACCATTGTATCGAAAAACGCCGTATAGGCATGTAATTAACTAATCGGTCCTTGTTTTAAGTGATGTGGATAATATTTTGCTTCATATGATGTAAAAAGCGTATACAATTTACAAAAACAATATTTTGAAAAATAATTTTTTTTCATTTTCATCCGGAAATTGTACCTCGTCTGCCTTACTTACAAAAGCAGAACACATGTATCCGTTTTTGATATTGTACAGTTTTTTTTATTTATCTGCCAGTCTGTAAGCTTTGAATTTGAATTTATTCACAAGGTACTTGTTAAGTTCAAGAATTACATGTATGATCAATGCTTACGGGAATGTAATGATATTTTATGACATTTTAGTATGTCTTTTGTCAATGCACCGTTTGATAAAATTGTGAAATGGATATGATTCTGACCGGATCGGTCTACCGGATCTATGAGGCCCATTAAATACCGGCCCCTCTGAAAACAGTAAAAATTTCTCGGTCCCAGTATACGAGGCCAGTATTCGGAAATTGCACTGTATTATTATCTAACCAAATAAATAAATAAATAAAAATCTAAAATGGTGGCGTCATTAGCTGAAGTACCTGACTGATTTATTAGATTTCAGTTGTCCCAATTGTGTTTATTTTCAATTTCTTATTGTATTTACTTCATATTTTCTGTTCATAATGATATTTGCTGTTGCTTATTCAGATGAATTTTACTTATTTTTATTTTAGTGAATATTTTTCTAATCTACAGTTAAAACAAAACAGTAATCAATATGTTTGGCTAGTAAAGAAAGTAAAACGAGCACTCGACAGTAACCATGTTTTCAAGTCATTCCAAGATTTCCTTGATAATCAGCAATACTCAAAAGATGGTATACTTTGTTATGAGAAAATATTTGGGAGAACGTACAACAGTACCTCTTAAGTATGTATACTTTAATCCATTTTTATTAGCTGGTAAAGAAATTTTATATTCGCTAATTTGATTTACTTTTCATCTTACTTCAAAATCGATTTATGTGATCTGTCAAAAATGTTTTTGTGATTTATAAATGGAGTACTGGAGTACTGCCTACTGAGTTATATTTACATTTGCTTTGCAACTTTACTATATAAACATGTTTGAGACATGTGGCAAATACGGTACAATAACTGACATTGATCACATGATCATTACACTATGCGTATGAATTTTTCACTCTCTGGACTATTTAAGAAGTTTCATAACAAAACAACACAGCCTGAGAAAAAATATTTATTAATTTTAAAATATACTTTGAATTAAAAACACAACGGAAAGTTTCCAATCATCTAAAAAGTACCATAATTTCTCTCATAATACTGAAAAAGTGCGTATGGTACCATCTGTTCTATACATTTAATTTCACGAGCTATGGGAAACCACCAGTTAAAACCACTGTCATAATTGAGTTTCACATTGACGAGTCTGGAGAATATGTAACTTGAAAACATGAAATACAACCAAACAATTTTCAGAGGGGAGATATCTCATAAAGGCAAAAATAGCAGATGTTAAAAAAGAATATATATGCAACTGAGACGGTCGACTGTCCTGTAAAAATGTTAAACCGCTGTTTCTAGTGCTTCGATAAAACTGACAAAAATCCCAAAGTTTGTTCAATCAATATAATAAAAAGCTATGGCTAGTCCTGAAGAGTCTGATATATGGTTCATGTTCAAACCACTTTTAAAACGCACATTTGCCCGTTTTTATCTGACATATGCCATGCTGCAAAAATTGAAACTAAATACGCTCCTCGCTGTTTGCGGGTGACGGCCATTCAGCATCTCAATGACCTGGGGTACGAAGCTCGGCACAAATTTGTTTATGTCGAACCATAAATGAGAAGCTTCTCCCAATCTTACAACAGAACTGTCTTAACACAACAGATAAAAACGTCATAGTAACTCATTGTCAGAATTAACTCACCCTGCAAAAAATTTAAAACTGAATCAGCTGTTGTACCGCGCATAAACAGATCACAATCTGGGTCGCATGATGTGGTCATTTCCACAAGTTCTACGAATAATAATGACAGAAACTATGACTTTCCAAAGCAGATTACATTTCCGTCATCCAATTAATTCACTCCTGGTTTCTTCGTAGATTCCAATTTCTGGCACTGCACTTTTAAATTTCCAAAAATGACAGCGAGAGTGAGACATCATTTTCGTGTCAATCTTCGAGACTGTTCACTTGTTCGTCATCCGCCGTAGGAAATTCGTTTTTTTAAAAATAATTTCGTAAAATTGCTATGAAAGTGATTAAATTGATGTTTTATATAAAATGTGCAAAACAATGTGATGGTTAATAAAATATTTCATAATTTTTGCGAGTTCCGTGTTTTTTCATGCTAACGCGCGTTATTCAGTTTGCCTGGCAAAGCTATGTCATTTATAATCCAATAACTGCCATAGCTATGCTGTTCAATGGTTAAATAGATACCCTCGGGGAGTTGTACTGCACCAGCAGCGGCACCCGCTCATGGGTAGTAATAAAACAAACATACCAGTCCTTGTAGCAAACAAATTGATTTCCCGTAGGAAGTTTAAAATTTTATGTCCATGGACATTTTAAAAAAGATCTTGCATCGATGATGCTGAATAAAAAGTCAACATAATCCAGCAAAATGTGCTGAATAGATTGTTGACACTTACAAGGGACACACTGAGGAGGTTGTTCTCCCTTCACGATAAATGAATGCGTAAAATAAGTATGGCCGATTCTACAGCGACTGAGGACAACACCTTCACGTCTACTATACTGAGACAAGGTGTAAATCCTAGACAAGGCTGAACAAAATGTAACTTGTTATGTTCCTGATTGCTACAATGATTTGACCAATCATCATTGATATAATTGGATATCAATGGCTTAAAATCAGCATGAGGAATTAAACAAGTAGTCATTGATTTGGATAATGCTGCTTCAGCAGCTGAACCGGCTTTAGTATTTTATAACACTTATACAAGTTGAATTTTAATGTGCCAGATGTGCACATTTCGGAAATTCATTCCTCATCAGTGCCACTAGGACCGAAAAGTTTGATATATCAAAAACAAAAGCCAAACTGTTGAAAATAAGGAACGAATAAGTTCCAAAATTATATAAATCCAAATCCAGCTAAGGAATGCTTTGCATAAGGAAACAAACTTAGTTTTAAATAAATTTCAAAATTTTAGATGGCTGAAAATTGTTCTATATGGTACATTTTCTGACAGCACAAAGTACTGCCTACTGAGTTATGGATACCCTCGGGGAGGTTTCTCCAGCAGCAGCGGTACCCGCTCAGGGGTAGTAAATATATTACACTGGTACCTGTTAAATTTTGATGTGCCAAATATGCAAATAATCATTCCTCATCAGTGACACAAGGGGGTCAAAAGGTTTGATAGATGAAAAACATAGACCAAACTGTTGAAATAAAATGAATCTAAAGTTCCAAAATTGTATGAATCCTAATCCAACAAACCTAAGTTTTAAATAAATGTCAAAAATTTTGACAACTGAAAATTTTGCTAAATGGTATATTTTGTGACAGCACAAAGTACTGCATACTGAGTTATGGATACCCTCAGGGGAATTTCTTCCACCAGCAGCTGTACCCGTTCAGGTGTAGAAATATATAACACTAGTACCTGTTAAGTTTTGATGTGCCATATATGCACATTTCGGAAAATCATTCCTCAGCCGAGGCACTAGGGGCCAAAAAGTTTAATAGATGAAAAACATAAACCGAGCTGTTGAAATTAAACGAATCGAAAGTTCCAAAATTGTATGAATCTCAATTAAATAAATAGTTAAATAGATTAATAAATAAGAAGATTCATAATTAAAAGATGTTTGATGTGAAACGAAAAAAGGAATTCAATGATTATCTGTGATAAAAAAAAGTGCAAGATTTTAGTGTCAGATAAATTAAAAAAGAACATTGAACTTTTTTGTGCTATTTTGCAAATATTTGGCAATCGTGATTTGCCACTAGGTAAAAACTTTATAAATTAATATTTATGTTTAAATGTTTTCCATCTTTTTAATCTGTTTAAAATAACAATATAATATAAATAGTGCCCTTGGTTGAGAGAATTTTTGAAGATTGTTTTCCCGAGACAACATGATTGTTTTCCCGAGACAACATGATTTCCCGCAACGACAGGCAAGGGATATAAAATCCCAAAAGGGAGGTAATCCACCTTATTATCCATGATAAGGACATTATTTACTTTACTATACCAAACAAAAATACGGTTTCTTTTATCTTTTATTCTGACAAAGTCTATTTAAAACGCATAAAATTTGCTAGATATAATCTGTATCAACAATTTCTGTAAATCTGATTGTCTGTCTAAAAGTTTACAAACCATTCTTCTTTTACTATCCGCGTATCCATCTTTTTCTTGTTTTTCCTATTTTAATTTCCACACTTTAAACGATGCATAAAAATGCAAAGTAACAACTAAGAATATTGACTGGGGAAAATTCGGGTTAGATTTTTTAGATGCTTCTAAGCACAAACGATGGATACACGGGCAGAAGTAGGATTACACGGTAGTTTCAGTGATGGACAGTCGTAAGTGTCCGCGCCTGACGATTAACTTTCCAATATCATATAGTTATGTTGATCGCTGTGTCAAATCATGTAAATTGTTTTACCACGTGATTAAAAATTGACTTATTATAGTTTAAAAACTTTTTGTAAGGTAAAGTTAAAAGAATTTGCCTTTTGCATTTATTCAAAAACTTCTCCTACCGTTCGATTTTTGTATGATTTAATTGGGTTTTGTGGATATATTATATATTTATTATATGAATTAAACTAAATAATTTTTGCATTTTTCAGAATTTTTTATTTACAGGAAAAAAAATAAGGCTTGATGTTCCATATGTTTTATACATGTCATTATTTTTTATTTTTGACCTTTTGTTTGATAGAGAAAAATTAAAAATACATACTACTTAAACACTGTTGTCACATACATAAATACAACAAGACAGTAAATGAATGCTATGTCAAATTGTTTTATTTACGCGATTTATCGACACAAATAAACAATTACTACTGTATTATCCAGCTTTGAGGATTTGCAACAAATTTATATTTTGAACGACTTCCATTTAAGCTTGTTACAGCTGTTTTTGCAGAACTAAAAAAAAATGGTGAGAAAACAAAATTAATAATCCATTGTTATGTTGCAATTCTGTATTAATGAAAACATGCACAAGCATTTCCCTTTCAGTTTATTACTTGAAATAGAAAGTTAATTTTTACTTAACATAAAGATATTTTAAATAAATGAACAAACAAATAAATAAAAAATAAATGATTAATGTCAAACAAAAAGGGATATTGTTTTATGTTAAGATATAACGGTCATTGTAAAATGCTTGTAATAATATCTAAAAAATATATAATAATAAATTGATTTCATAAAAGGTAATGAAAATCTTAAAACCCCTTTTGATATTATGTTATAATATCGTGTTATTAAAATCATTTTAGGTGTGCTTTTAGGCGATCGCTTTTAAAAAAAACAAAAGTTTTGTAGCTTAGATACAAAATAATAATAATAGTAATAATAATAATAATAATAATAAAATAAAAAGAGCAAAAAAATTAAAATCGATAAGACTTTGCTATCTTTATAACTGCCACACTGATGTTCTAGAATTTATTGTATTTAAGTTAACTCAAAATTGTTTTGGTTTTATCTGAATATGTTCGACGCTGAATCAATCCTAAGACGTTCTCGTATTTAAAACAAGAGGCCCATGGGGCTTAACGCTCACCTGAAGATATGTCTATATCCCTACAACATTCTAATATACATGCCTATACAAAAAGTTAATAGTTTTCAAGATAAAGTGACAAATATATAATTTTTAGCAATTTCCCCACTCAGTTCCTTACAATTCCCTCATTTTGAGCCCCATGGCTACCATTTGAGCAAATCTGAAAAAAGATGACCTAAGGATGTTATAAATGAAATAACTAAGGTATATCTCTTGTAGATTCAAAGGAGAAGATTTTTCACTATTTCCCCCCCTTATGAGGCACCAAGGGGACATGACTCCTTTATTTGTGCAAATCGGAAAGGGCTTCACACAGGCATGATGGTTACCAAGTTTCATTAAATTTGGCCCAGTGGTTTTGGAGGAGAAGATTAAAATGTAAAAAAATTACGCACGACGGACGAAGATGGATAGCAATAGCTCATTTGAGCTTTTAGCTCAGGTGAGCTAAAAATTGGTCATATGCTACCTTTTTTAATACAAACTGTACAAGATTAGTTTATAATGCGACACCGATGTTAATAAATAGAGGACAGTGATTGGCATTTGTACAAATATTATATTCACATAAATGCCATAAAGGATGACATTCTCTGATAGAATTTAACTTATGTAACACAAGAAAACAAACTACAGCTTAATTTCTGATACTAATTAACTATATATATAAATGTCGGCCACAAATTTGTACAACTCATTTTTAAAATCGTTTTTATAAGATTTAAGGACCGTAAACTTTAATTATTTTTTTTATTATTTGAAAGGAAATACATCTAATCTTAATTGTGAAATACTTTATAATACAATAAATATGAACTTTATACTTATCAATTCATACCTTGGTGTTTGCTTGTCTTGTTATTGATCTCTCAACGCGACCAGTGAAACGATTATATAACCACGATCCACCTCCTGTTAATTTTAGTTTTGCTGATCCCACTCTACAAGAGCAACCGCTTATTACAAGTTTGTTACTGTTTCCTGTATAAATAAAATTTTTAATTTAGAAACAATCAAACATACCGGTCCATGTAATATGTGAAAAGGACTCAGGACAACGAAATAGACAAAAATTATGTAGGCTGGTGTAAAGAAATTCAATCGACTTAACAACAAAACAAGACAATATAGTTTTAATTATAAACTGCTCTGTCTTCAAGTTCTAGACATGTCAATATCAATCTTTTCTAAAATTGTTAAATTGGTTTTAAATAAATCTCATCCGTTTCAAAAGTGTATCTCGATACACATTTTATGCTATTTAAAAGTTCATGTAGTATAAGCTTCTTGGTTTTATACAATGACTATTTACGAGTTCTAGTATTGTTAACAGTGTTTTGACATCATTATACATTTTTTCTATTTTTTACAGTTTTAAAATACCAATTTTCTGTTTTATTTTCACTTTATCATATAGTTGTAAAAAGTAGTCCAATATATTTTTAAATATTTTAATTTGCAAGGATGGGAAGCGATAGGATTATTCAAATAAAATCTCGCAATGATCTTCTTTAGCAGTTTCTGTAGATTTTAATGAATTATAAAATAAATAAATTGTGAGCCAAAACCACCAATCTTTTTTACCCGTGTATTTGGGTGATATTTAAAGCTGCATTAAGTTGTTTTTAATTTTCTGATTTTTTTTTTTTTTGATTTTCTAAAAACATATTTTTTTGAAAATAGATATCTTCTAACCACAATCCGTGAGATTCATTTTCTAAAATTTCATTTCTGTTAGCTGTAAATAAACGGAATCCTCTGAACGGTTGGTCAATGTTTAACCATGATTATTATGAACTTGGAGCATGCACATGGATGTACCGTGAATCGAAGGTGAAACATGACAAATTGCATTAATTGTCCATCATTAATATCCAAATGTATTTAAAATGGTGTTATGTATCCCTTACTAAGTCACAAATGACAAATTCAATGAAGTTCTGTGTTTAATTTATCGTATTTCACCGTTTTTAAAGTTGTGTTTAAATGACCCGGGTTTTGATGACGTAACCATGTTCTAATATTAGATCCCAAATGCTGCATCTCGCTGGGTAATTACTGTAATTTCTGTATTTATTTGAGCTTTTATCGTTAACCAAATGTATTATTGTTCATTAGGAACATCATTAATTAGATTAGCACTGTCTGAATTTTTTCTTTGGAAAACTTAATGCAGCTTTAAAGTATTGTATTCAGTCAATTTTTATACCAAAAATGGACATTACAAATGAACATACATGTACAATTATTATCTGTTTGTTTAACAGCACGCGAGTTTACATATAGTTTATTTGCAGATAATACGGTATGGTAGACCTTGTTACCACTACCGTGACTTCTACAACGAAGCTGCTAACAATTAAAATGTTGACTAGGGAATATTGCACGCCTAGGCTTATCAAAGCCATCATCACAATACTGTTGATAAGTATAAAGTCGTTGTTTCCTTTTACTAGATATATTTGACATCCAATTGTTCAAAAAGTCCCACATTCCTTTCATTCTCAAATTTAATTTTGCACGTTACGGGTGTAGTTAGCTAGACATGAGGCGTTTACCCTTCCAGAACATTCAGCCTCATTCCTTAAACGATGTTCAAGGGTGTAATTGAATTGGCCAGTTTTCAATGTTTTTACTTTTATGAATAGAACATCGGCTTGTATGTTTGTATTTGATTATAACTTCTCTCTGTCTAGTAGTGTTATTCGAACAATCTATTGGATAAATTAGTCCATGTATTAATCTAGTTTTGCGTTACAATATTTTGATATTAAAGGCTAGGTGTGTTTAGTTTCTGTCAAATAAATTCATTTAATAGAATTATATGCACGGAAGGCGGATATCAATCATTGCAATAAGGTGGGAACATATTACAAGGTATTATGTTTGGCCGTGAGAGCTATTTTACAATTCCTTTTTACACAATGCATGCTTATACATATGGCAGTTATAAAATATTATTTGATAGTAGAATAACAAATTTGTGAACATTTAAAATAAATAAAGATATAATGGTATAGATTTATAAACTAAAGACATCATAATAATGATTAATTACAGAAATCATAAGGATCTACTATAAAGGCAGCTTTAGTCAATCCGGTAATAATTCGGTTTAAAGTCTCTTCTTTACTTATGGTACATATGGTACAGTTACTTAAAGCTTTAATTATATTATTTCCCTAAAAAACGATTATTTATTTATTGAAAAAATATGAGCAATTAATTTGCAAATGGTGGGTTTATTTATGGTTATAAATAAAACAAAAATACCAGTCCTTGTACAAACCACAATAAAAAAACAAAGTTAAATCTTTTAAAGCTGGAGAAATTAGTTATACATGTGAACTTCCATCAAGGAAGTGAGGCCGGGTGCTCCGGAAGGTTAAGCACCTCCCGTCTGGCCAGCTACACCCGTCACGTGCAAGTCAATTTTAAGAATAAAAGGAACAAAGAACTATGGCTAGTCAAATGTATCCAGTAAGTTTGGATACAGTGACTACATACTTATCAACAATATTGCGATGACGCCCGTAAAACTTTTTAAGGGCCTTGATTAGCACTGAAACTACTATATATGTAAAGCGTGATATATACAATATTCATTTTTCTTTTACTTTTAAAAACTTACTTATATACCCGGACAATGAAAAGTGAATGTTGTGAAATGTTAATCTGAATCGACCGCTATCACGAAATCTGAAAAAATGGTATAAAAATGTATTATGAATAAAAATCGAATACAAAATACACTTTATCGTAAAAAACTTAAATGCGTGTTTTAGACTTAATTTTATTTAAAAAAGGTTTAAAATTGTCAATTTTAAGTATTTTAAAAGTATTTTCTCATAAAAATAATAAGGTAAAGTTAAAGAAGTGGTATATTTAAAAGCATCCCATTTAACTTTTACCAAATTTTTCTTATATTCTTTTAGTCCATAACATGATAATATTTGCACCATATCTCCTCCTTGAAAAGTCTGCCATTTGTAAACAGCATGACATCTCGTTTTGCAGACAAAGATCCTGGTAAGTGCATTACCTATGCTTATAGCAAGAAATGGGAATAGTTTGAATTGTATTCGACAAATACGGCTATCTTTACTATATTCTATGGTATCCTGTCATATACTTAATCATTTTCATGTTTTCACATGGACCTGTGCTACTATGGCATTGTTCCGGGGGTATAATGCTTAAGCCGCAATATTTTTTCGTTTTTGTTTGACTTTTACTTTTTATTTATTTGTTTATTTATCCATTTATTCATTTATTTATTTTTTTATTATTAATATTAATTGCAAAGTACATCGGGTAAAAACATGTAGCTTTTTGCTATTTAAAACTATGAATGAATTTTCACTTACATCCAAGAAATTTTGAACCGCCATTTTCCTTTCACCGTCACATGACCGATATTAACAGTTAAGCGTCCGGATGATGAAGATGGGTTCCAATGTGTCGTTAATTGTGAGGTTCCTACACTTGAAACTCTCATACTGAAAATAAAAAACGGTTTAAAATTAACAAGAAAAAAAAACATTAAAAATAATAATAATAAATTAATATAATAATAAATAAATAAATAAATAAATAATCCAGCATTCAATTATACCGCATAAAAGATTTGACCAAGAATATTTTAAGGTTTTTTCAACTACAGTTAATTTTTATTTCAGTTAAATTTAAAATATATATATTATTTAGTGTATTAAGTATTTAATTAATTCATCAATTAAATACAATTATAATAATGGTCAAAAATATTCAAAAAAACTACTGATTGCTTATGATTTAATATTTGCATAATGCTGTGTCAATGATATACTTACTCTGAAACACAACCACTTAAAAATCCAGATTTGCAGATGTTCGGAATAGATACTTTCTTCAAAATCGGACTCAAATTGCCCAACGCTGTAAAAAATTATTCCTTTTTTAAATAAAACGTAAACTGACATGTTTTCTACAGGACACAGGCATAAAAGAATGGTATACCTGTCAAATGGACAAATGATAGTAAATTTGAGTATTATAATATGTAACTCAAGACAATCTCACCTGCATAAAAAGTATTCCGTTATCTCTTCCGTAAATTCGCCACTGCGGTAGCTCAGTTGGTAGAGTGCTCGCTCCGTAAGTGGAAGGTCGTGGGTTCGAACCCTGACCGGTTCTGACCCAAGACTTGAAAGTGGGTAGTGACTGTTCTTTCGCCAAGCACTCGGCATTACGAAATGAAAGTCACGGTTCTTTCGGATGGGAACTTAAAATAAACGAGGTCCTATGTCACGGCGTGGCACGATAAAGAACCCTGCTGTATAATGCCATCAGCGCAATGCACAGGCAGAATTTCTACACTTTCGCCTATAGCTGGCGACGTCTCGATATAAGTGAAATATTCTTGACTGGGACGTTAAACACCATTACTCAACTCAACTCTTCCGTAAATGCCAAGCAAATAAAAAATTACGATATCTTGGCGACATATTTGATTTAAACATATTTTATTTGTCAGTCATATATACACAAATATAAGTACATTATATATAATTATAATTACATATATAAACAAAAGGATTCAGAAACAAGTGCCATAGCACTTATATTAATCTGTCTCCCAAAATAAATAAGAAATTCATTTTTCAAATGCGCCTAGTTTCAGGGTTAATCACACTAAACATTTAATTTTGAAACACTAAGTATAAGAAAATCGTTTTGTCAGATGAATATATCTATGCATGGATCTGAAAACTTCTATATTTTGTTGGGGCTGGAGTGAAGTGTCACCAAACAATAGTAAATTAGTAGACAATGTGTGTGGTAGCGAATGTAATAGTCTGTCACGTAGGTTTGAATAACGGTTACAATAAAAAAGAAAATGTTCGGTTGTCTCTATTTGACCACATGCACAATAAGGATTGTCAATTAAATTTTTGTTATAGAGATGAGCCCGAAGTGCAAAATTATTGCGAAGTCTGGCGTGTAAGATTTGAGTCAGTCTATTACCAGTATTATAATAAAAGGGTGGTTTTATTTGATTTTCATTAAGAAGAGCTTTAAAAGAAGAAGGTGAAGTTGTTTGTCTCATAGATAATGGAAGTTCGTTCCAGTCTCTGATAGTAGCAGGTAGAAAATCTTGAAAATGTGCTTGAGAGTGACAGAGAATTGTAGGTATTTGATCTGACTGTCTTGTTGTTCTGTATTGTCGTTGGGGAATTAAGTTTGAAAGATAGTCTTTTGTCAGACCATAAAACATCTTATGAAACTGAGTAAGTCTGTGTTTTTTTCTTCTGACAGACAGAGGTTCCCAACCTGTTTCTGAGTAAAGAGCTTGCTTTGAACAAAGTTTTGTGAAGCCAGTTACAATTCTTGCAGCTTCAAGGTTTAGTTTCTCTAATTCTTCTTGCAAGTTAATTGGAAGGTTATCCCAAACAATATCAGCGTATTCGAGTATCGGACGTATGAATGCAAAGTATAGGTTTTGAAGGGAATTTCTGCCAAGA
This sequence comes from Tegillarca granosa, assembly GCA_029721355.1. Lineage (NCBI taxonomy): Eukaryota > Metazoa > Mollusca > Bivalvia > Arcoida > Arcidae > Tegillarca > Tegillarca granosa. The sequence continues at coordinate 37,894,210 of CM056603.1, forward strand.
TGAAATTTGAACTTCCTAAGAATATTTAGTCTAATAGAAGCTTTTGAAAGTATGTTGCTAACATGTTGGTTCCAAGAACCATCTGATGAAAATGTGATGCCCAAGTGTTTGTGTTCATTTGTTTCAATAATATCTGCATTGTTAAGTGAAAGAGTTGGATGTGTAATTTTGTTATGTTTCCTTGATATAACCATGCTCTCAGTTTTCTGTGGGTTGAAAGTAACGAGCCACTTTCTGGACCAATCATAAATAAGTTGGAGGGAATTATTTAGCAATTGAGAAGCCGTTTCTGGGTTATCAACTATTAGATACAAGGTTGTATCGTCTCCAAAGAGTCTAATGTTAGCAGTGATATCACGAACTATGTCGTTTATGTAAAGAAGAAAAAGAAGTGGACCAAGGATAGATCCCTGAGGTACCCCAGCTAGCACATCCTGCCATTACGACAAGACAGATAATCTGTAAACCATAAAAGTAATTTACCCTTTATTCCATAACCCTGAAGTTTGTGAAGAAGTCCCTTATGCCATACTCTGTCGAAAGCCTTACTAACCATCCTAATTTCTTTTCCATCATCTAAAGCTTTGCCAAGAGTGTTTGATAGATCTAGTAATTGATTAACAGTAGAATCGCCCTTGGTAAAACCTGATTGGTATTGCGATATAGCAGAGTTAGAAAAGAGATAGTTATAGACGTATTTATAAACACATCTCTCCATTACTTTGCCTAGTACACTTAGAAGTGAGATGGGTCTGTAATTCGTGACAAGAGAGGGTTCATCTTTTTTAAATATAGGAGAAACGTTAGCTTTCTTCCATAAGCTAGGAAATTTACCGGTCTCTAGGGAAGTGTTAAAAAGATTGGAAAGGGGATATTTCAGTTCGGTTGCAGCATTTTTAAGGAAGAAAGGACTGATACCATCGGGTCCGGTAGCTTTGGAAGTGTCCAAATTTATTAAGATGTCATAGACATCGTTTTCACTGATATAAATGCTATTAAGAGTGTTATCTATATATTGAGACTGAGTTGACGGAATGGAAGTGTGTTCGTCATTAATTGAAGATTGAGAGCAGAAGTATTCATTAAAGATTTGAACCTTGTCATTAATGTCATCATATACTTGGCCATTGTGTTGTAAAGGTGGTATGTTGTGATGTTTTTGTGAGTATCCTGTAAGGGATTTTATTGTTGCCTACCAGTCTTTTGTTTGTACGTCGGCGGATTCTAACTTGGTTGCTATATTATCATGAAATCTTTGTTTAGCCGTCCGTATATAGTTTGTACATCTGTTTCGGAAGTGTCTGAAAGCAGCCCAGTGTTGAGATTTATTAGTAGATTTAGCCCTACTGTGGAGTCGTTTGCGTTTTCTAATCATCTGTTTTATAGTTTTGTTTAACCAATGTGGTTCATTTTGTCGTATTGTTATTGTTTTATTTGGTATACTGTTTGTTGCAGTTTTTAGTATTGTGTTTGTAATGTTATCTGTCGTCTGATCAATGTTAACTGTTAAGTCTTGTTGCCAGTTGTAGTAGGCAAGAGTTTCTTTGAAAGTTGTAAGATCAGCCCTATCATAGTTCCAGATATGACGCGAAAAAGAAGGAGAGTTTTGTTTAGAAATTTTTAGTCTAGTAGAAACAGGACAATGGTATCTGTATAGATTCTCTAGAAAGTAGTCCCCAACTGTATAATTGTCAAAAAGATTTCTGTCGCTTACGAGAATAACGTCAAGTAGTGACGATGAGTTATCCCAGAAATGGGTGGGTTCTGTGATTAGTTGAGAGAGGCTATACATTCTACATATATTTCTTATTTTATTGTTAGTAGGTTTAAGTTGGTCCTCGTTAAAGTCACCTGTAAGAAGAATAATATCTGCGTTGAGGTCAAATGCTGAATCCAGGGCAGTTTCAAATTTGTCCCAAAATTCTGTGCCCGAATTCGGCGGTCTATAATATGTACCTATAAGGATTCGAGTATTTTTTGTCTTAACTTCAATCCAGAGACTCTCAATGTCAGTCAGTTCTAAGTCATGGCGTCGTTCCAAATAGTAGGTATCTTTAACATAGACAATAATACCACCGCCGTTTGTCTCTGTAATTCTGTCAGCTCTGTATGGTTTTTTTGAAATTTTCAAACATTACCTCATCATTTGATATGTTGGAATTTAACCAGGATTCAGTAAGAGCAATTATGTCGTAAGATGAAAATTCACATTGTATTTGTAGTTTTTTAGGTAAGAAGCTTTGTACATTCATGTGGATCATAGAAAAAAAGGTTTTTATTTGAAATTAGGTCCGAGTGTATAGTAGTGTCGGTCATTATTGTCGAGGACGAAATGTCGTGATCATTTGGACCGGGGTTGGATTCTATATCGCCTGATAATAAGATACAAATTATAATCCACTGGAGGAAACATTGAAAAATAATGTTATGGTGTCGAGTTTGTTGGTATGCAATAATATTCATAAAGTACTTGATATCAGTGTATAAATTAAATTTCCAATAATAATAATATTTTCTTACAATTCGATACAAACAATACTCGAATTGTAATAGTAATACTACTATGGGTACACATTGGGACTTGAAAAAGCACATTAAAAATATTAGAAAAACAATAGTAAATAGCATTAAGAATGTCATCTGACAAAATGTGTAACTACATTCGTACAACATGGTACCTTTACATGACTTAATAATACCATAATACGCTGCGTAAAAAAGGCCTATTCTTGTAATAAATGTTCTATTATCGACAGGCATTATGTAATTCCATAAATATACCACACAAATAATGGAACAAGATAGACCAAAAGTGATACAGATTTATAAAAACGCAGACTGCATGTAATTACAACAATAACATTTGTTGGAAATGACTGAACAAGTGTGAAAAATTAAACACAAAACATATATACATGTTAACTAACAGTAACATACAATCAAGATGAAATATACATATGTATGTACAAAAAGATATAAAGAAAATTACTACGGTATGCCATGAGAGTGTCATGATGGCTTTATATTAGGAGTGTTGTATTGTAAGACTTTTTTATGCATTAATGACAGCGCGGGATAAACTATAATTGTATAATTATCAAATTGAACGCGCGGTTTAAAAGGCATGAAAAGTAAACGTGCGAATATACAACAAAAACTTGAATATTAAAATGACCAGGTGACACGCACGCACACGTACGTGAGTAGAAAGTGAAACTGCCTAAAACGATTAAAACATATTTCATTATTTTCTTGTATATATTGTTATATAAATAAGTAAGTAATACATTTATACAGATACCCCCAAATGAATGTTTTAAAGAATGACCCCAACTTCTCTAATGTTATTTGTGCCTATTTACGACACTAATCACTTTGTACTGATAAGATTTAATTGAGGCATCTGAATGTCACTGGTTGTCATTTTGGATGTCGCACTTAATGCATCAGCATAAGACAGCGTGGATGATGTAGTCGGGGTCTGGTTGTAGCGAGGTGTGAGCGAAGTCGCGGAGAACTGCAGCAAGTCTCGGATGGAGTCAATTCGAAATTTCCTATCATTTCGATCTGTAACGAATACTTTCAAATCCCAGGTCCAACATTTAGTACAGTGTTTGTTTTTAACGTATTCGTGGGCAGCATTATATAATTTGGATCTTGCTTTTGTAAGGTCTTCATTTATGTAAACTGATTTTAACACAGTATCTCCAGACTTTCGGAAATACTTACGAGCTTTCATCAGTTTAAGTTTAGCACGGTAGTTGGTAAATTTAGCTATTATTTGGCGCTGAGTACCTTGTTTCACTGGTCCAACGCGATGAGAGCGATCCAGATCGTTAACAGTGATATCCAACTTTGCACGTTTTGCTATGTCCAAGACAATGTCATTGGTGGATTCTTCGGAATTCTCTTTTATTCCGGCTATCCGAATAGCGTTGCGTCTGCTATATTGCTCGAGTTGGTCGAGTTCGGCTTTGAACATTTCATTTTCTTGTTGGAGTTTGATGTTTTCCTCTTTAATAGAAACGTTTTCAGTTTCAAGTTTTTGTATTTTATTTTCAAAACTATTAATAACTTGTTGAAAAGAGGTCTCTATAACTTGGTTCAGATCTGGTACAATTAGTGAACGAACATCTGAGACAATTGCTGTTCTGAGATCTGTGAAAACCAGATCCTTCATTACTAAAGCAATTTTCTGAATTTCAGAATCTGGAATTGGACTTTGTGTACTCATTATTGTTGATTGATTATTGTTTATGTTAGTGAAATGTCTTTGGCGTTTCTTTTTAGGTTTTTCAAAATCTTCTAAATCGACTTCATCAGGGAGATTTGAATTTGACATAATACATTCATTTCAGAATTTGAATACATGAGATATAACATATATTGTTTTGTTAGGTGAACTATATTGTACATATATGTGTTTTCACATGATACACACTTGTATACACAGGTAGCAGACAGGTAACGCAGATAAATACATGTATACTATATAGGTGTGTTTATGAGTTGTTTTCACATTCCTGTTGTGTATAATATTTTGTAAATATTTCAATTATGATTTACTCACAAAGTCATCTTTCATATCAAAATGTTTCCAAGTTGTGTCTTTACCCATCTGTAACATCCTTACGGAATACAACACTCCTCAAGTGTGCTTTTTTTCACATTTTTCTTCTTTTTTTTACAAAGCAAAACACAACTAACCACTTTGGCGCATGCGTAATGTTGTTCATATATAATATTTAATATGAATAATCATTAATTATGAAAAAATACATTATAATTTTTTACTTAAGGCAATCTAGAGAACTTTATAGCTAAATGTTGACAATTTTGACGCACGCCGACATTTTAACAAAACGGTATTTCTTTGTAGAAGCTTTCTGAACTCTTACTGTTTTTCTCATTAAAATAGTTTCTTAACTTTAAATCTGCTAATTATAGAACCTTGCCACGTGCAGAAAAAGTACTCGTTAATGAATATATCAAATATAAATGCGACATAAAAACACTTGAATATGAACAAATGCAGAAAAAAATACCTTTATGAAGGCGCAACCTTGGATTCCTTTTCGATTCCCGCATGCGACTGAAGTTTACAAACTTTTTTAACTACCTCAAAAGGAAAAAAAAATATTTTCCCCAAAATTTTACGCGTTAGACCGTATGTCTAACCCTTATTTTTTCTAAACTTTCACTGAACTTTTTAAGTTATTAAAATATTTTAATAAATACATGTATAAACAAGCACTATCAAAATAAAAATAATAAAATTACTACCTTTATTAAAGCGCCACTTCGAAAATCTTTTTTCGATTCCATTCTGAGGCTGAGGATTGCCGACTTGTATAACAACCAGTAATATAACGCACAGAACAAGCACCTTCCAGGATAGTGCGTGTGACGTCATAGTGGATATATATTTGATGTGATGAGCCAGCTAATCCAGTCGTAGTATTTATATAAATAATGAATCAATATTCGAACAGGATATAACTTATAAAAGTATAGTGTTTGATTTTAATCAATATTTAACATAATATATTATATTTTTAAAAATAAAATACAAAAACTATTCGCTGGTAACAGTTGTTTGTTTTCCGTTTTACGTCCTCGTTGGATTTGTCCAACGGAAGTTATCCAGTCAAAATAACGGAACTTTCCTTTGCAACAGCTTAGATTATAGTGTAACTTTTAGCAGACTGGTCACTTTTTTTATAAAACACTATATGAAAAATGTAGTAAAACGAGAATACTACTTAAAGCTTGCGCGAAGATATTTAAAAGTTCAAGAATGAAATTTGCGAGTTGAAATTCCTAGCGGACAGAATGAAGCTTACTGGAAAAAGAAATGAGAAGATAAAAATATTATCACTATCAAAAGTTACCTCGACATTTTGGTTCTTGGTATTGAAATAAGGATTTGGCCCTAAAACGTTAGAAATTTAAACCACATTTGGTTTTAAATATTTGTCAATAAAAAGTTCGCTTTAATTAATAGGTTTATTTATGATTTACTTTCGTTGTTGTGACATTCTGACATTGTGTAATTCTTGGTCGGATTGGTCAGTGCATGTAAAGCATATTTTTAAAGGAAGGATAGATTGAACTGAATCGTACATATCAATTTGTCGCCCCCCTCAGCCAAGGTGCGAATTTCATTTAGATTAAAATTTGAAAATGATTGTAAATTTGATCGTCAGAGATAAGTAAGTCTTTTTTTCAATTGCTTTGTCAGAACAGGAAAAAAATCTAAAGTTGGAAAGCATTTGTCTACTTTACTTTGGATTCTATTGTATGTAATAAAATATTAAATGTCAAGTAAAATAAACCGCATGCTAAGAAAATAAAAAAAAATAGCACATTACGTAAGTATTCAAGTATACCTTGGTACATCAATATAAATAAAAATTGTTAGATAAATAAATAAATAAATAGATTTACATTCATATTTTGCCTGTCTCAATTATAATTTTGATCATAATATTTAAATATATTTTTGAGTGAGTGTTGACCCACATCTTATCTGTGAATATTGATTTAAATGAAGTTAAAACATAGTTGAATAGACTAGCAAAAACACTTGTCAGGGAGACATAAACAAGATAAATCGGACCCTACAACCTGGTTTTTAACTGAACATTAGGCCCCAGTTTCCAGTCATTCACTCAACTGAGTGTACACTCAACTCAAATATTTCCTTTTTATTTCCTTTTTTTCTCCCATATTATTATTTCATAAATTTTAAATCTTATGACAAAATGTTTTGTTTTGTGCAACAAAACTACACTAAACAATTTAAAAATAACATTTGTTATATAATTTTGACTGTGTAACGTCTTAATTTGAGTTGAGTGTACAGTCAACTGAGTGAATGATTGTGAAACTGGGGCCAGCTTGTCCAGTATAAACAATATAACATACGTTTAATTTTGAATGTTTTAATAGAGTAATACATGCAATATTCTGTACAATAAACAAATCACAATTACCTCCCATTATACAATCTATACGCAAAACGTAACAATTGTTGTCAGAATTCGAAAATACCTTTCAGAGATTATATTCTTATCTTGAATACAAAATTCATTCAAAGTCATAACTTAAATACAAAATGGTTAAGTTAGCAAATTTGGAAATATTATTATTCCAGTTATATTGACATCAATCTAAAAAATTATTTGTATAATTGTAATATATATATATATATATATATATATATATATATATATATATATATATATATATATATATATATATATATATATATATATATATATTGTAACGCCAAGCCCCTTACCACCCTACGTGCATGGTAAATACTTCACCCGGGTATGAGATAATCACAAACATGCACAGGGAGGCAAGTGCTGCTACGTAGTCGAGCGGATCTTCAGAGTACATATATGCTATAATCATTGTTATAATTAATAAAGAAGAGCTGCCACCACCTCACAATGTGAGGAAAAATATACACATAATGTGTGGGTCCGTAAAACCAGCATAGTTTTGTTGTAAGAGTTGTAGGTAAGTCAAAGTTTGGTTTGGAGATTAAAGGTTAGGCATGGTAACTGCCATATGTTTGGTTACATCATCTGCATGGGATGTTGATCTTCTAGCTGAATGACTGCTCTAGATGGTAAGTCTGGTGAGCTGTACTTGCTGTAATATTCTGTTGGTGTGGTTAAACAAGTATAAATGAGAAAGCACACAGAAACCCTAAACCAGCATGTAGCCTTTTTAACATATAAGCCTGAGTTTAAGATGCAATATAAAGTTGAAAATACCTGACCAATGAAATCATAAAATCAACTAAAATAAGTAATAAACTGAACCTAGGTGGTTGTACTAAAACCAAACATGGTATAAAACAGCAACTATACTTGTATGGTATCTACAAGTATTCTTGGTACATAGAAGGTACAATTTCAGTGATCAGGTGGTCTCACTTTTACCCTAATGAACTGAAATAACTAACTTCCACAATATTTGACCTTTAAAAATGGAGTTTTAATTGTTAATAAGTATTTAATGTGGAAAATAACAAATAGCAATATTTACAAGAAAATACACTTCTCTACACTACCACTGACTCTCAACAAATATTACCTGGAATTAACTAGATAATTTGACTAAAAAAATAATGGTCCAAATATACCTAAAATGTCTTTTCTAATTAAAAGTAATACATTAATTCCTAGTTTGAAATAAAATGCCCCCAGACCAAAATAAATAAAGCATTTATGGTTCTCTAAAAATAGGTAGGATTTACAAAACAAAAACGCCCCGTGTGACACCTGTATAAGGTGTGCACAAAATAAATACGTCCTCAAACTGAAAGGCATTACAATAATTAAAATCCAGAAATTAAAATACTCTAAAATTTAGAAAAATACCCCCCAAATATAATTCTATATAAAACAAAAGCATTGTAAACCATAAGGTTTACGCCCCCCCAACTTTGTGATAGAGAACATTGGCTGTCGAAGGCTAGGCCTAATGGCGAGGGATTGGCTGGGTAAAGGACTGTCTCAAGGTCATGTCAACTGGTACACTTGCTCATCGTGGAAATACGACGAGAGCTAAAGCCCTGAATATGGACTTCCCTTGGATTATAATTTGGCTACTTATTACTGAATGGTGCGCATTTTATTGGAAGTATGTACCTTCAAAGGCAAGTTGCTCGTTCAGGCGAAAAACAAAATGGAAATGTTGCTGGCGTCTTGGATGCAGACAAATGCAAAAAGGAACTCGCGACCGAACTTTGGACCGCTTTATATACTGGGCGTGGTCGACCAAAAAAATACGGTCGACCGGACTGACCAGCCAATCACTAAAGGCAATTTCGACCAACGTGACCCCTAAAAAGGGTCAAGAAAAAAGGTCGACCGAAATAGTAAGTTTCAAGATGGCGGCGATTCTCGTAGATCCCTAATAGAAAATAAATCTCTCCTCAAGCTGTTGTACAACTTCATCAAAGTTTTTATGACTGAAATAATGTTCTCTAACGTTTCTTTACTATTGTCCCCTGCTAATTTAAACAATAAATAATGGGCAAATAAAATTTCAAATACCCCGACCCCTTTCACTTGGTGTGTGAAATAAACATGAATATACAGTTTAAAACATAGATTAAGTGATATTAAAATGCTAGTTATTAAATAGCCGTAATATTTCAGTAGATTACCGCTTGGCTTAGAAATAATAGTGATAAAACCACCCTTCCCCATTACACATCATACAACCTTTAAACATGCCCCCCCATCACCTGCTAGCTTACAAAATGAACATTAGTTAAAATGTAACTATATATATATATATAAATATATATATATATATATATATATATATATATATATATATATATATATATATATATATATATATATATATATATATATGAACTTAAATGAGGGTGGACAGTAAAGTAAAAACCTCTGTGATGTTTCAAAACTATAAACATGTATGCCTCCTTATAAAGTGAAAGCTAGAAAAACAAATAAAAGACGCTGAAAAATATTCACACCATATAAACACCGAGACATAGATACCAACACTCCTCGATTAGAAACAATGGAACTATGCATGACTTGATGAATGCAACATAACTCTCCAGGAAACTGATTGCATTTTAAATGGAAAGAATGGAATTCCCCAGAGCACCACGTGGTAAATTATAGCTCTTGTGTGGGACAATTATTTCTATTAACAATGAAATAACATAAAGTGACGTTTTCCCGTAATAACGTCGTTATTTGGGAATATTTGACGAAAACGTTATCGATTTCATTCCGCAAAAACGTTAAAAGCTAATAGTTACAATACCTATTGAATTCCTATGATGAACTCATGTAGAAAACTTAGAACATTAGGCAATGACACACTATTTTTCACATATATTCTGCGTATGAATACACCTAAATTTAAGATGGGGATTTCCGTGACCTAATTTTATCAATCTATGCTTCTTCTTCTCTACCAGCAACTGATAATCACGTTATGGTTTCATGCTCGGACCTGTGCACAACCCAGTGCAACAAAACGTCGCGCATTGATGTTTCCAATACCCTGTCATCCATACAATCGGATTTTTTGACAAATTCAACGTTTAATAGCTGTACTTTAACAATCAATATGAATTTGTAACTTTGTTTGTCTATTCGAATAAAATTGTATGAATATTCTTTTGTTTCCAGCGTACTATTTTTTAAACCGTCTATTACGTCACACAATCAGTGAGAAGGCGGGAGTTATTTTGATTGACATATTGGCTGTTCCCAGAATGTTTACATTGCCGACATATTCGGTATACAGGTTTTTCTTTCTTATTTGTATGACACAATCGAGAAGTTTGTAAAAAAGAATGCTAGGAAAAATATTGTAAAAATAAGAATTGGACTGTCATTTTTTCCTGGGTTATCAAGGAATGAACCAGATTTTAAAACTAGCAAATCTAAAATGAACTGCGAATATTTACAATACCTATTGAATTCCTATGATGAACTCATTGTAGAAAATTTAGAACATAAGCCAATGACACACTACTTTTGACATACATTGTGCGTATGAATACACCTAAATTTAAGATGGGGATTCCCGTGACCTACTTTTATCAATCTATGCATTGACAGTCAATTCTTAATTGATGGATGGCACGCTGGCGGGTTTCAAATACTGTTTGATGCAATAATATTTATGCTGTTAAGTAAACTTTAATTTATAGGTTTTTTGAATATGTTTTACGACCCATCAATTTTAAACAAGTTGTAATTTAGGATTCTTATAGTCGAAATCAATTAAAAACTTATATTCTCTCTGATTGGTTGAATTTATTATCATTCAATAATGAACTCTTTGTTATTTTTCACATTGTTAATAAGTTGTTAGTCGTAACAATCTATAACAAATGTTTATTCTGACGCCTTTCTATTGATATCTTGTAAAACAATTTCATCATCTCTTGTTTTTTTTCTGAAAGAAAAAGTAACAAGTTATATAAAAAAAAGAACAGATCATTGTTACATGTCCCGAATTTTTTTTTTTTTTTTTAAAAAGGAGATAACTACGGAGAGGGTTAACATCACCAGTCAAGCTAAAACAAATTCGGTTGATTAGATGTAACGTTTTTAGCGTAATTTCAGCAGATTATCAGCTTTTTTTAATCTCTGAGGATTAATTAAGAACTAAGAATATTTAAGGGTTTACCAGCGCGCACTCATTTTTACGTACTTACTTACAGAGCCAGTACGCAGCGGCAATCAAACAATGTCCCATGCAACATTATGCTAATACTAGGTGAAACAGTCGATATTCTGTCCTTTTTATGCAGGGCAAGGAAATTCAACGTCTTTTATATTACCTGGTCGGGGTTCGAATCAAAGACCTGCGGCTTTCAAAGCTAAAGTTTTCCCAATTAGCCACTGAGATCGTTGTTTTAATTGAGATGTTTATTTTTGATTTGATTTCTTTTTCATGGGGTCAAATTTTAAGGGTTATTTTTGCGCTTTCTAAACATATGTCTAGCTATTTTAAAGCGATTTTAATTCCA